>OX419339.1:8770501-8773001 GCA_948470475.1 Galaxea fascicularis
CGGGCAGCCGAGGAGAAGTTTGCGTGACTCGGATAACGCGGGAAAAAAAGGGTCCGCAGTGCGTGTTTGGACGGTACAATTTTTCGTCTACACGACGAGTTACAATCGAAGTGGAAATAATCGAAGTGGGCAAGGATTGTTTTCTATTGAATGGATCGCACTTTTCGGCAATGTATAAAACGTGGCTTTTGTGTCCAAGTTTTCTCCTCGAAAGGAACACAGTGAAAGTTAATTTTACCGCTCAATGATCAGTCATAGCATTGTAGAGTCTTCAATCTTCCCTTCTAAAGCTTATTTAAAAATTTAGCGTCAGATATGACAATCTACAATACACCTAGTTTACCGCCATGCCGTATCAGCTCATGAAATTCTCTATCCGCGCTGAATTCTTGGACACAAAGCTGCTTGGTTTTCGTTTCCGAAGGCTTCCCGAGAAAACACGAATACACTGATTAATACAAAAACGCACAATTATGGAAATTTTGGTCATTTTAATCCACGGGTTATTTTATTGGTTTTGGTTAAATACGAGAAGTCGGAGTTTCAAAAGACACTTGCGCGCGTCGGGATAAAATCAAGAATATATTTAAAATACAAAGGTTTTTGAATGCAAATTTGTGAAAGTATTTTGCATGACAAAAGAAGAAAATTATATGCTTCTTTTTATCCCGACTCGCGCACGTGTTTTTTGAAACTCCGACTTCTCGTATACAAAAGAAGTTCGATCGTGCGAAAGATTTGAATCACGTGTGATCATTGAAGCAGGAAAAGAATATTTTAAGGAACCCTTTCAAAAAAAACATTCGCATGTTGTCGGTATTAGTCTTCACACTTCGTGCATATTCTCTACATAAATGCATACTGATGAGTATCCTGTCCTCCACGACCTTAATAATAATAAAGAGTAGCCCTACTTCTTTCTGATTGACAGGGAATTTTGAAAATAATATTTCCTGAACTGACGTGGCAACTTACCTGATTTTTACTTAAATTCCCGCTAGTTGTGTACAAGTGAAACGCAACAAACCTTTAAATTTGCTTTCTGTCAGGTAAAAAAAAAAAAAAAAAAAGGTTCTACCCAGTCCGATTTTAAGCTTACGAGTAACGTTGTTCTTTCAAAAATCTCTGTCATACGAAATGCAGGTGTCAGAATACAGTCAATTATAAAGAAACTGCGCTTATTTAGTCATTATGCCATTAATGTGATTGAAAACCAATCCGCGACTAATGGTCAAGTACAATACTTCAATAATGTACGACAAAGGCGAGCATCTTTACTGGCTTCGTCGCCTTTTTATTGATACAGAGACACCAGTTAACAAGGATGGTTTAGTTTAAACAACTGCAAGCATTCGGGATTCCGTGAAAGCCGATTCCAAGGGGTAAGCCAGTCAGCTAAGAGACGTTTTCCGTTTTTGAAGTACAAAATATACAATCTTCGATTCTACCGGTGCTGGTACAACGAAAACAAATAATGTTAATATATTTCCTGGACCAATTCTGTCGCAAATAATATGAAAACATTGCCGCAGCTAGACTGTAGGAAACCAATCAGTTTTAACTGTAGAGTGTTACTTTGGAAAATCGGTCGTACCATTTCCTTGGTCTTATGCTAATCGTTTTCCCTCAAACACCAATTCACCAACCACTGTTTCGAGATCATGATTTCAACTGTCTCTATGTTCCGCTTTTAAAAATTGCTTAATGCGCACAACCATTTTTGTTACTGATTTCACTGTGGGGTGGCGATCTCTTATGCAACACTGTGGAGCAAAATTAAAATTAAAAACATAATTCCAAGCCTAAAAAATTGAAGTGGAAGGAACGAAACCCGACTGAAATGTTCAGTGTCAACGAATCCAGTTCAGAGTTACGTAGTTTAACACTAGTAAATTTCTAAATGTCTGATATCCCTTTGATTTTATGGGCAAAGCTATGTTTAATTTCAAAAATCTACTGCAAAGCAAGTGACTAGAATGCGAACAGAAGGCACGCACAATCCACTTGTTAATTCTTTTGCAGGGAAACCAATTAACTTATTTGCATTCAGTTCTACGAAGAAAAATTAACATCTTCAGTAAGCTGTCAGCCAGTTAGACATTGACAAAATGTCAACAGTTGGAGCCACTCCAGCATCAAGAATTTGGTTCACCAGAACATTGTTATCCACACAAACGAAACAAGAAGTAAGACAGCTGATCAGTCTGGCGTGGCCAACAATCCTGAACTACTTCCTACACAATTTACTCTTCACCAATAGCCTTCTCTTCGCTGGACGGCTGGGGAAAGCGGAGCTTGCAGCCACAGTTTTAGCGATGTCCTACATCGCGATCACAGGAACAGTCGCTGGATCAGGTGTTGTCGCAGCCATAGAAGCACTGTGCGCACAGGCATATCACACCCGGAGGTACAGGCTTGTTGGTATCGTAATTCAGAGAGGAGTGTGCTTCCTGGGAATTGCCTTACTGTTAGTCTGGGCAATATGGACAAATGCTGAACC
>OX419339.1:8778001-8790501 GCA_948470475.1 Galaxea fascicularis
AACGTTCGGTCGTGTCAGGCAGACAAAGGGAAATTCGGTTTTATTGATAAACCCTTCATGCATTCGATCGTTGTGAGTAGCATATTTCACCGTTCTCTCCCATTCCAGGTAATATGTTGTGGCATAATCCGTGGCTCTGGTCGTCCGAAGCTTGGTATTTTTATAAACTTCATTTTCTATTACTGCGCAGCTTTACCAATGGGCCTAATGTTTGCCTTTTATGTCTTCGAAGTCGGATTAGAAGGTAAAGTTCGAAGCTGATATGAGCTGATAGCCTGGGGAAGTAGTAAAGTATAAGACGGAAGGGGGTAGTGGGGTAGTGGTAAAGATTCAAGCAAGAGGTATAAAAAACCTAAATCACACGAAACATAGATGACGAACGCTCTGATGTTGACTTCCCGCAGAGGTTCGATACGTATTCGCGATTCCACTGCGCGAAGTTTGTGCAGGCGCGAAAAAAAAAAAGGTAAAGAAACTTTATTTATACACGGTTTACAAGCTGAAAGCTTGTGGGGCTGTGTGGGAGAAATGTTGGTTTTCGGGGGGACGGGAAAACCGGAGTACCCGGAGAAACACCTCTCGGAGCAGGAAAGAACCAACAAACTCAGCCCACATGAGACGCCGAATCGGAGAATCGAACTCAGGTCACATTAAATTGGTGGGAGGCCAGTGTTCTCACCAATACGCCATCCCTGCGCGAATGCCGAAAGATCCATCAGGCGGCGAACCAACTTATTTCAGGCCTTCACTAACTTTTCACTAAGCGGATTCTCTGAATAGGAAAAGTCCCTTTGACCGTCTGCGGAGGAGACATGTTGTGATGTGTTTGTAAGTGTTAGGCATGTGGTTGGATTGTACAGCAGTTCGGAGCATTGGATACAGTTTGTATATAGAGGATATTACATGGCCGCGCGGGGATACGAATTTTATCTTCGAGAAGATAAAATTCGTATCCCCAAGCGGCCATGTAATGTTCTGTTTATTATATAGATACTGATGAAATTTCCACATAAAAGACAACTTTTTTTATTCATTCTAATTGGGTAATTATGTTGGTAACCATGGCCACACCAATATCCTCACACGTGAAAGATAAAAATAGTATCTTCACTGCGCGCGGTGAAGATATGATTTTTTAGTAAAAGGAGAAATCTTGGTATTTCATCAGTATCTATATAATAAGAATGTAATCCATAATGGGATATCTTTGTTGTGTCTCGTTGATCAAGAACAAGGTGAGTAAATGAGAAATCCGTTATGGCGATTGGCTAATTTGCCTTGTTATATAAAATCTCCCGTGTTACAAACCCTAATCTAATAAAGCAAACACTTTGTGTTGCTTTTTATACCCGGTAGGCTTCTGGTGGGGCATTTCGATTGGACTTGGGATACAGGTGGGTCTTTTCTACGATCGCATTTGTGACAGGCCAATTTTGGGGTTACCTTTTTTCAGCTAACACATAATTTGATTTCTCTTTCAAGACTATCGCATTTATTCCTATCCTCTGGTGGATCAGCTGGGACACGTATGGCAAGAAGGTAAGACTGCTATTTACGTTCGTCCCCAACACAGTCGTAAGACTTTGTCAAGTACATAAGACACAGCCTGAGGAAGACTCTTTATATGATTTAACGCGTCATTGATTTACTTTTATCTTATCAGTCTCTTAAAAGAACATCACAGCTGAGCTGGAGCACTGGGAACGAACGAGGAGATGAAGACGGTAAGTTATTTCTCAGCTGGAGTCCAAGGAATAGAGAAAAAGAGCACGATGTGAAGTCTGCCAAGTGTTTTTTTTCTACTTCCGGTTTGCGATGAAGTGTTTTTTTTTTAAGTTCCGGTATGTGTTGAAGTTGGAAGACCAGCTAGAAACTGTTGAGCCGAAAGGAAGTAAACTGTAGCTTAAGGTTCGTGATCCAAAGGATCTGGGCTTTGCAGTTACATATTAGGGCCAACTTTGGAGCATGCCGATCTTGTTCCTTGTCTGAATTATCCGTAACAAAATGTAATTGATACACAGTAATCAACAAGAAACCCAAACAACAACTTCTGTTTCTTTTTTTCCTGCAGATCTCAAAGTTTCATGGCTCACCAGAACTTCGTCGCTCTTATCAATAAAAACCAACTCTTCCCTGCGAGATTTCACGCACCCACCCGATCCCATCATGTCCTGGATTGTCCGCTCGTCATCCCTACTTAGCCTCCATACCACCCCACTCAGGACCATGAATGTCGGAAACAAGCCTCTCTTCCCAGAGGAAACTTTAGAAAGAGAAAGCGCTTCCAAGAAATCTGGTATCGGTGGAAACAAGATGACCTTACAGGAGAAAAGGAATTTAATTGCGTGTAGGCTCGTGTGGTTCATGTTTGCATTGTTGGTTTTGTTGTCAGCGGTGATCATGCGAGTGGTAATTCCTTTGCCCGAGGGTGAGACACGTTCCTTCACGTTCGGCAACGAGACCAACCAACTGAGAAACCTTACAAGTACATAAAATTTGCAGACACAAATATGGAATAAAAAAAAAGAAATTTAGTTTGGTCTTCTTCTTGGTTTGGCTGAAAAAGAAGTATTTGGTTTGAGACTGGATCAGGGTTTGAAGAGCTGGACAGCATATTCATCCACTCCGCACAGTATCCATGGGATCGCGGGCTATGCAACGTCGGGGATGAACACATTTTCAAAACTGATTCCATGAGAATTCGGAGTCTTGTGATTAAATTTTACTGTGGATCACAGAATAACATTTTTGATCGTGTTTTTCTTTCCTTAGTTTAAAAATATTTATTTCACTTGCCATAACCTTAAGAAATCTTTTTTTCGTCGGTCTTCTAAAAATCGTTTCATATAATTGACGGCAAGAACAATCACAGAGATGAAAATTTTACATCAAATAAGAGTTCCATGGGTGGATATTAGAAACGGGAAAGCTTTTACGTTAAGTTTCTTTAATGGTCAGTCAGTGGCGCACAGAACGTCCTCGTAAAATTCGTTGAACTTGGCAGGTAACAATTCAAAATCTTCACTCCGCATGATCTGTGAACTGGCATCCTTTGACGGTCTTGCTGGCAAGTCAAACAAGTCAGAAAAGATGAATTAGCAAAGGCTGTAAAAGCACAGCTTTGCCCAGTGTTGTGGGCGCTGGGCTTCTTCTTCGTAGATTTGTCCTCTGTAGCTTTGATATTCAACTCCTTTACCCTTCAGTTATACATGACCATGTGGTAACCATTCAAACTGATGCAGGTCTGTGCCCTAGCAGAGCCTGATGGCTCTTGGGGGCTTACTTTTGCCTTTCAGGGGTGACCAGGAATATTGGTTTTAGTACCACGCTAGCTGGGCTCCCTGGGTCTCAAGGGTTTAAAGATTATGGGCTCCCAACTACTTTTCTTACAGCGCAGCCTTGGAATGGAATTCGTAAACGTTTCCTTTACACGGAAACGTTTAAGTTTTAATATATTTGATTACGATTACTGTTTCCCTCTTTCTTTATCGGAGGCCACTGAATGGCCCTTGGGTCCAGACAGAAAGCCAATGAAAGCCTATGAACTTCCATCCGTGTTCGTTATCGAGGCGCACAAATGGAGGTACTGGAGTTACCCATATGATAATCGTTGGATGTATTGCAATGATATTGATTATTACAGCAAGATTTAATTGCGGAACCCAAGAGGACTCTTTCATGAGCTTGGTTAGCGAGGACAGCCGAGATCTCTGCAAAAAATAAACTTGGGGAATCACACCGACGAGTTGCCAAGAGTTTCGCGTAAGATTGAAAATCTCATTTGCTCGTGAAAAATTTGAATTCTTTTAGAGCATCACATACTTGTTCGTGCATATGTCTTCTTTCTTTCAACACGGTCTCGGAGATTTATGCTAATCGCAATACTAACATAACATTGTGCTTACCTTCCTTTGGATTCCACAGATTTCCTAGTGCAGTGACCACTTCAATTTCTCGGTTGTGTCGCCTTAACATATCAGACTGTAGAGACAGATCAACCGTGCGACCACATGAGGTAATGACAAACAAATCCCTGCCGTGAGTTGGCAAAATAAGTTGGTACGTGTTTGAATGCAACACGAAATGTTACCAACGCGTTGGGTAAAACAGTTTCCCAGTAATGATATCATAGTTGCGAACTTAAGACCTAGGGACATTTAATTTTAAAATGTTCACCGGTTATTAGCAGCTAAATTTGCCTCGTAAAAGTGGTTCTTTGCCACTCACTCACTTAAAACAACGTTGAGGTTTAGAAGAATTTTGGTCAGAGATGCTTAACATTGTATAAAACAATGGAGTAAAAATTTCTCACCAAGTTTGACATACGCTGAAGATCGACCGTCCAACCAGAAAAAAAGTTAGATGGAAGTTGATCAGTATGGGGGATTAGTTTTGACTGTGCACCATTCAAGAGCAAATAGACATGACCATCTCTCAGAATACCACAAATGGAGAGCCTGTTTGCAGGTTAGGAGAAATTAGATGATGGTTGACCATTATTGGGAAATTAAGGGTTAATAGGCCATTTCCGAGATCGCTTGAGCCTCTATTTCAAAGTGCGTCTAAGTGCGAAGTCTTTGTAATGAAAATGAGTTTTCCCTCATATGGAACACTGAACTTATTACCATCACAAAACTTTCGCACTTTGACTCGCTTTGAAATAGAGGCTCAAGCGAACTCGGAAATGGCCTATTGAACTATTAGTGAAAAAGCAACATACAGTACACAGTACATGAAGTGAAGAGTCCATCATTATATTACCTTGAGCCTGTTAAACTTGTTCAGGATCTTGTCAACTTCACACTTAAAGGAAGCAGTCTGCTCCTCCTCTGAACTGACTCTCTGGAACACATCAAGGGTTAAAATTCTTTAACACAGAGAATTGAGACAATAATGTCATACCAAAGTTGAAATAAAAGTAAGCACTTCAGAAAAAGAAGACGCCTTCATTTGTAATGGCCAAACATAATGCAACATTCACACTGCACTCAATTTAACTTTTAATTCAGGGATTTCATTAAGTTTTAAAGTAGAAGGGACCTTGTGATAGAGTTAGCAGGCACAACTATATAGAGTCTGGCGTTTGTTCTTGAGACCTCCTTTGAGCAAAGGCGGGTACAGTACTGAGTGTATACGGGTGCTAGTACCCGGGGCCTGGCTTCTAATAAAACCCCTGTAATTGCTAGAGAAAAGTATCATATTCAAAACTAATGTGGGTGGAGAAGCATAGCATAGAACAATACTGGACGTACAGGCATAGTAGTACAAGAGTGCTGATAGCCTACCCTGGGAAAGTAGCTCGTCAGTTTCCTCAGTTTCGGCTTTTGTTAATGACATTTCAAAGGAACTACTTCATTTAGATACATGTACACTATGGTGGCAACACAATACAGAGGGAGCAGGCCAAAGGAAAAAAGGGGGAGAAAGTACAATACATGTACAGGACAGGACAACATACCTCCGTTGCACCTAGCCTCATCTGGTATGTGATGACAGTGCACGCACTGAGAGGCACTTGGTAACCAGCTGCTTTGCGGGCATCATTTCTGAACAATCGAACAAGTTCCTGCTCTAGTGTTATACGCAGCTTAATCTATATAGCAAATACAGACACAAAGCGGTGTAAGAAACAGTGAAGGCATTTTAGTTTGTAGAACAAGCATCATTCACCACTTTTGAAACACATACGTTACCTTTTCAGTATCGTGTTGAGAGATCAGCTTATCTAGTTGGTTTGCATTGGTTGGATCCTTGTTTTTCTGGAAAATAATATTTAAAACAAAAGGTCAGTTTCCTCTTTTTTACTGTGTGAATCCAACATCCCATCCCATTGTATCTCAACCAAATCAGATACGACCTGAAACCACAAACTAATTACTGTTAGCGGTTTAGTTTTCTTGCACAATTTGCTTTTTTCAAATTCCACAAATATTTGTAGTGTTCACAGTTCATAGTAAAAACATACAGTCATGAAAACCACCAGCTGTATGTGACCAGTTAGGACTCACAGCAATGTCAGGAAAGGGGAAGGGCAAAGGGATCTAGTGTAACGTGAATAAGGACTCGATATTGTTAAGGCCCAGTTTTTATGTAAATGTCCTTCAGATGGAATATATGTCATGCAACAACAAGGTGTGGAGCCTTGGACAAAATATTCGTTACAGTCTTTCCTGTAGAACCGTGAACACCAGAAATATCTATGGAATGTTGTTGTGTTTCAAGTAAAAAGCCAATCACGCATGAGAAAACTAAACTGCAAACAGTAACAGTAATTAGGTTGTGGTTTCATGTTGCTTCTGATTGGTCGCAAAACAATTAACATTCCAGAAACTTTTTCCGGTGTTCACGGTTTTACGGGAAAGACAGTAACATAATTTATGGATTAGACTTGGCATATGCAAACAGTGGCCCTGACTGTAAGTCATCTGTTAAACTTCAGTTCTATATTTGACTGCAAACGTCGGATATTCAACTAAACACACATTTTACATGCATTTAATCCAGCAGCTAGATTTGGTGCCTTTAAAATATGATGTTCAAATGGGGCCTAAGAGTCCACCTGGCCAATGTACTGACTGATTGCCAAGTGAAGTCACTAGCACTGTGAGAGGCAACAACTCACCTCACACTCTGGACCTGTCCTGTTGTTGATGAGAAAATCTTCGTATCCAGGAATACAAACAGGTATGTTTGCCAAGCTGTATCTGTGTTTAGCCAGTTCTGATCTCCACGTAACATTGGATATGTGATTTGTGCATTCTTCCTTTACCAGATTCTCATTCATTTCATGTTTGCTACTCTCAGAGGACCTTGTTGAAGTCCTCTTCCGCCTCCCAGATTTACCATTTCTCTCCACTCCACTACCATCTTTTTTCTTTTCACTTCTTGGCTTCATTTTTGTGAAATTAACAACCAACTGCTGTTCCAATGATTCACCTCTATTACCAGTCAAGTCATTATGAATAGCATTGCTCTCACTTGTTTCTACTTCAGTGTTGTTAGCTTGATCAATTGGGGCAAGCTGTTGATTTTCTTGACTATAATCACCACCAAGTACATTCTCTGGTGACAATGTTGTGGGTCTAAGGGGAGTGTTGTTGGCAAGTGACCAGTCCTCAGCAACATGTTTATCATTTGTTGACAGACCTAATCTAACCTTGCTCACATCTCTTTTTTCCAATGGTTGTTGTGCATTTAGGGTTTGACTGGTTTCTAAGTAAGATGAGATCTCAATAATTGCTTTGTCGAGACACTCATTTATTTTCTCAGGGCCCACTGTGTCGTCCTCACTCTCTGGAGTCACAAAAGTGGAGGGTTTCTTGGCAGACAAACACCTTGAATTCATCTGGACAAGAGTTTCTGTTGCCAAAAATTCTTCTTGACTGTTAGAACAAGCTATGCTTGAAACCAATTCCTTGGTGTGGTTTTGACCAATATTTTCAGGGGACATTTCCATGACAACCATTTTGTTGACAACTTCAGAATGACCAGAGGCTTGTATGCCTGTAGCTTTAACACCATGACAATGAGCTTGGTGAAGATGCTCTGCCAATTTGCCATTGTGTTTGTAAAGTTCAGGAGGTGATAATCTTGCATGCAGTTCTTCCTTTTCCTTGCTTTCTTGAACTTCTACTTCACTGTCTAAAAGCCAAGTATTTCTAGGAAAACCATATGGGCTTTGAAAACTCTGACCATGAAAATTATGTCTGTCACTATGTTTTCTTGAATCAATTCCAAAATCTTCCTCAAAATGTACTATCATCTTCTTGTTTTGAGGATTTTCAAGTAACTGAATGGGTACTTCATCATCCTTCATGTTTATATGCATAATTTTTGTGGGTCCAAATCCATTTTTGTATAAGCTTCTTTCACTGTAAGAACTGTTTACATGTAGTTCATCAGTTGTGGCTACTTGTGAATGAACGTTAGGGTCAACAAATGGAGATGGTTGAAGATGATGCTCATATTCTTGGGAGCTTACAGCATCCTTGTCCCTTGCTGTTTTCTCTGGACTAACCAGGCTAAGAACTGCTGTAGATCTTGCCAAATCAGCAGTCCTGTAGTTCTGAGATGTTTGGAGGTTTGGGTCTGCTCCATTCTCTAGCAGAAACTTAACAACCTGAGAAACCACAAAAAGTACACTGTACTTTGTGTCTTAACTTTAACAGAAAGCAGAAAAACAGGAGTATATTACTACAGTTGTCCTCATTTGTTAAGATTCATGAGGTTCTGCTGAGCTTGTCCATTCAGCAAGGATAGCCAGGTCTTACTGCCAAAATTAAATTATTGTCGCATCTGCTTTAAGATGCAGAACCACTAAAAGTGATGGAAATATAACAAAATGGCACAAACCTCGATATGGTCATTAATTACAGCATCATGCAAAGGAGTAATGGCCTCATAACCTGGGCTATTAAGATCTGCACCAGACCACACCAGTTCCTGGACAATTCTGAGGTTACCATAGTTACAGGCTTCATGAAGTGGAGTCCAACCTGTACATTAAATTAAATTGTCACTCTTACTATACACTTCACTTCACACTCGTGCTAACCCTGTCTCCAGAATTCTTACATATATAGGTTATCACTGCCTACTTAAAACTTAGTGGAAGCCACCCTCTAAAGTCAAAATTGATGCAAAAGCACACCAGAATGTGAGTGTAGAAGCCACTTGCATGCTGGTGGGATCAAGTGCACTTTTGATCCCATGGCAGCCTACAGCTGTACCATGGCAGCTACACCATCCACCCCAAAGGAATGTTACTGACAGCATTCAGAGGGGGGCTCTATTCTAATTTGACTGGTGCTGTGAAACAACATTGTAATAGCTACATGACAATCTAATACAAAGTAAAAGAATGTCCAATTGCACAAGGCAATAATTGTAGGAAAGGCAGCAAGTTGCTTATTAACAAAGTTGCATTCATCAAGATGAGCTCTTTCTATTAAAACCATATTTTACATGTAAGTGTTTTTTTTGTTGTTGTGTCTTCACAGCCTACAGTAATGCCATATGCAATATACAACGAAAAATCCCTAATTTTCCCAAGGCTGTCCGGTTAAGGAAAGGCCAAAACAAAGTTCCAGGAACCTCAAGAAGTCTGTACTAATATAAAAATTTCTTCTCACCAGCATTATCTTTAGTATTAACCAAAGCGCCAGCTTTGATCAGGGCAGAAGCATCCTCCAAGTCCCCTCTTATGGCAGCAAGGTGCAATGCGGTCTCTCCTCGTTCATTCTTCTTCCTGATCCGTACATCAATCTGATTTTCCCTGCTGATGTCTTTCTTCCTAATTTTGTTGCTGACAGCTGACAAATCATCACTGCTGCTTGACCCTGAGTCTTGCTTTGCATCTTTAGCCGTAACTTCAAGGAGATACTGCAGCTGTTGGCGTTCTGTAAGAGGATAATGAACCCTTGGGCCAGTTTCCGTTGATCTTGAAGTTAGAGATGGTACAGCTGTCTTTGGACCACTGTGTTTCTTAGCTGTTAAAATAATGAGAATGTTTATGAAATAAATCATGAACTACAGAAATGAAATCAACAAAGAATGATCATTCACAACTGTGAGGATCATTCTTCATTGATTTCATTTCTGCAGTTAGATGATTAGAATAATTTCTAATTTTAGCACTATATAAATTTATCGTTATTTATTGTTATAAATAAACCATGCATAAGATGCCCTTATGTTTCTATTTCTCAAGTGTTCAGAAAATATATGCTAATTCATTGAATTCTACCTCCAGGAAACACAATAAACAAAGACCTAAGCTTGGACAGCAATAATTAGTCTGTAGTTCAATGCCTCCTGTAGTCACCTATGTTCTTTTCTGACCACGCCCTACATTGGAAAACAAGGTGAAAGTGAGCATTACCACGACCTACCTTTGTTGAATATTTGTATACTTTGTCCATTTTGGTGGAATAGCTTTCGCTTAGATGTAAGTTTTCCTGATTTTTTTTTCTGAGTGGGATCCTACAAACACAAAATAGTAAACAATGGTATTATAATATTAATATATACTTTTTTTTACAAGATCATCAAGAATAATAATATTTATTTTATTTCAGTACCATAGCAAAAACTCAAGTGTAATTGAAAAATGTTATTAGGAATATTTCTAAAGTACACTATTTATTTGCACTAAACAAAACTAAAAAATAAATAAACCAAGTGTCAAACTTAAACCATTATTTCTTTATTTATTTGTTGATCACTCCTCAAAATCAGGAAGCCTAAACTGTTATGAACAACCATATTCAACCAAAAATTTCTGGGAGCAATCTTGAGGGAATAGTCTTGTACATTTTAGAAGAAAATGAAATTGCTCTCTCTCTCTACAAGAAGAAAAAATATCTAACTTTCAACATATTGGGATCTTGTGAACACTGTTTAAGGGCTTGGCACAACAAGGGCATCAGTGACAATTTAGCCTCAATATTTCCTATCTTTAGGCTGGTTAGCAATTCACAAATATGTGTGTGTAGTTTAATAATCAAGTATATGTTGTGGTTCAATTTTTTCCTTGGTTCAAATTTTATTTTTCTTTGTTTCAAACTCATTATCAGACATTACCATACACAAAAACAAAGAAAAATTTGAACCAAGGATAAAATTGAACCACAACATATACATTGATTTTGCCTGTCTGAAGGACTGAGGACTGTCGGATTTCTTCTTTAGTAAGCTAAGCGTTAGTCTTTTTTGAACTTCGAACCATGTAACTAATAGTCAAACGGCTTAGAGGAAAAAAAACAACACTCATCGACAAAACGCGAACATTTCCTACGAAAGTTCAAACGAGTCTACAACAAGGAGATGACGTAAATACAAAGAGGATCTAATGATCCCAGCTGTTCAAGGACAACAAAGCGTTGAAATTTCAACTTCCGTTAGCAACGCATTTGATTCGCAAGGCATGGATAGATTATCCCTTCCACCAACATTTCAATCTACTGCTTGTTCGTTCCTCGCAAATCAAGTATGGGCAAAACGGCTTAGCAAGCCGGCAGACAATAAAGAAATTGTTATTTATCAAAATCATATGATGAAAGTTAACAAAACAAAATTAAGATTAATTTAAACTTGAGCTTACCTTATGCGGTGTGCTGGGGTTGTGGTCAGATTCGACCGTGTCTAAGGGAGTGATATGTAACGGTAGGCCGCCCGCTTCTGTAACCAACGTTGTGTTACCGGGTGTCTTCGGAGAGCTGCCGGTCCTGACTAACAACTGCGTCGCTTGCGCGGCCATGATGCCAACAACACCAAAACCAACTGCAATAATTATCGAAAAACCCGAGTTGAAATTTGAAACTAGAAAACGCATGTAAATTCTTCACCAATCGAAGGCAAGTTAACTCGCTATAGTGATGAGTTTCACGTTTTCCTAAAATCAGACACCGAACATTCTCTTCCCACTGCTGTACTTTTGATTTCGCGTTCGAAACTGATCATTCATTCTAGAACGTGGAGTAACTCAGCTATGACAAACCACAGAATTATTCCGCCGGGTGAGCAACTAAAGAGTTTCGTTCCAAAGCCTTAAAGGAAACAAAATCATTCGGTGGTTTCTCGTGAAATATGCTTAATAGCGAGCCTGTAAACAAGCAGAATGAAATTGAAAGTGATCACGAAAAAACACACTCGCAACTGACCAGATAGATTCTAGTGCACAAAACGTTCGAAATCGAAAATAATTCAGAGAAATGCGGCTGAAATATGCCCTTTACCTGATTTCCTGAGCTTCCACTTGCTCTCCCTTTAAGTTTTCTCAGCCTCAGCTGGATTTCTCGCGAAAAGTTGATGATTGATCAGAAACCACGAACTTTACTTGCTCTTTGTTCGACTTCACGATTATTCTTCCCGCCAAAAGCCGTAATCCGGGAGTTTTTCTTACACGTTACTGCTGACCACTACTTATATGTGTGTGTTGCAAAAGTTTCGTTCGAAAAGCTTCCGTTAAGAGTAGCTTCCGGAAAATAAAGACGAAGAAAAAGAATAGAATTTTTTTCTGGAGATTTTTCTTCCCTTCCACTTCTTCCTGCGGAGAGAGCTCTTATTACGAGTTCGTGAATCAATGTGTACATACATGTATCCTATACTGACTTCGGCAAGAAGAGGCTTGATTCGAAGGGAGATGAGTGAGATACGTCAGATGTTTCATCACCGAACCGAAGATAGGAGTTTCTAGTACGCGCGACCCCCACGCGCGTTTGTTGTCATAAACATAAACATATGAAGCGCAAGTGAAAACACAGGCGCGGATCCAGGATTTTTTAATGGGGGGGGGGGGGTGGCTGATACAGTAGGCCACCAAACTATACTATATTTTTTGGTACCCATGCATGTATTTCCTTTTTTCACGTATTAGATTTTTATGGTGGGCTTCTCCGAAGGGGGGTGGCTAGCCACCCAATCCACCCCCCTGGATTCGCCCCTGAAACAGCAGCGACATATAAACAGAAACATAAGCAGAAACATAAGAAAAACGAACC
>OX419339.1:8795501-8895501 GCA_948470475.1 Galaxea fascicularis
GTTCCAGTTTGGAGGGGTGGGGCTATGGGGGGCAACGGGCTCGTGTATGAGTTACAATCACGCAAAGAAGAGGTGATTCGCTTAGCTGAAAGCTATTATTAAAGGTGTTCCTGGCAGGTTGCACTGTTGCTATGGTAAGCTGCAATGTCAAAAACGTTTCATAACTTGTTCACCAATCATCGAATATTTGTTTGATACCGATTTAAAAAGTCAAGGAATCAGGGTTCGCTCAAACTCGAGATTAACTTGACTGTCTTTTGAACTGGACCCAGGTCTGTGATAGCTATCTTCCCACTGTGTTTTAACCCTTTAAATCCTAAGATCAAAATTTGAATTCTCATTTGCTGCCCGTATATGGCCTATAGAAGTGGAATGGAGAAACTATTAAAATTTGATGCTGGCCTTTCTTCTCCTGACCACTCTGTTTTGTAAAGCCTTGATGTTACAAGGAGAATTTTGATGCTGATCACTCTTAAGGTTAAGTGGTTAATCTGACGTTACTCAGGAACTGGCGAACGTTGTTCCCCTCATAAGAATTTAATTGTTAAGCCTAGTTCTCACTAGTGACATAACGATCATAATCATAATCATAAACACGAACACAACGTTGTTATGTCGCTTATGTCTTAGTGGGAACGTCTGGAAACATAATCATAGGCGCCCTTATGATCAACATAATCATAAGAAAATGATCGACTATTTTCTTATGATTATGCCTTTGACTATGACTGTGTTGCTATTCTTTGTAGTGGGAACGCGAAAATCATAACGACATAATGAGAAACATAATGACGCAACAGGGTCAGTACTTTCGGGTCCAGTACTTTCGGGTCGGTTCATTTCAAGATGGCGGCTAGGTTCGAGTAAAAGCTTGCGAGTGCAGTTGAAAACCGTTCCCACTAGAACATAAGAAGCTTATGTTTATGTTTAGGATTATGATTATGCTTATGATGCTTATGTCGCTAGTGGCAACTAAGCTTTAGCGAGGCTTGAACCCGCTCGTAAACTGAAACACCAAATTTAAAAAAAATGTACGTAGTGATGATAATGATGATGATGATGATGATTATTATTTGATTTACATTTAATAGAGAATGACCGCGCCTACGGTTATGTACGGATTGAAACTGGAGACGAGCTGAGCAAACGAGCCAAGTTTGCTTTCATCACTTGGATCGGAGAAAGCGTTCCTGCTTTACAGAAGGCGAAAGTTAGTACAGACAAGTCTTCCGTCAAACAGATTATCCAGGTACAGTACAGAAAATCAATAGGAAACTGTATGGTTTGAGTGGAATGGCTCACCTAAGGTAAAATTTGACCTGTTATTTAAGGCGCTACAGGTGACTTTTCCCCTGGCAGTTTCCATGTGGTAACCTAAGCCGAAGCGAGGGAGCGGTGAGTTGAAGGAGGGGAAGATGACGAAAACAGTCATCCAGGCTATTGGGCATAGGATACTTTTCATTTTCCCTTAATTCATCGGGATCGCATTGAGATGGGCTGTGAGATTACTCTCACCCCTGCTTAACAGGTCACAAGACATGCACAATTCCTTTGTACGTTTTAGGGCGCTTAGTAAACTGAGTCAGAACTCAGTAAACCGAAACCAAAGCCGTTGTTCTGACCAGTTATAACAGCAAACAGCGTAGCCGGCGCGAAGCGCGGGAAAGTGCATGCATTGCAAGTCACGATTCCCTTAAGATGAACTTCTCAGCGAGGAAGTGGCGCCAGATTTTTTCCAACCAATCACAAAGCGAAGTAATACCGTGAAAGCAAATAAGAATCATTTTTGACACCCAACTGAAAAGCACTCTATATAACCTTGATTTGTTTGCAGAGCTTTGCAGTAGAAGTCTTGACGAGTGACAAGTCGGAACTGGGGTATGATCATGTAAAAGGGCTTGTTGTGAAAGCCGGTGGAGCGAATTACGGCACAGGAAAAGCAAATCATTAATTGTTATTTTCCTTTATCTTCTCTTTTTAAATCAGTTGTTTGTGCGATTATATAATAACCACCTCTGAAGGGAGTGCTTTGCCCGCACTTACAGAGGAAAGTACTCGTACTGTTCTATCCAACGTTATAGTGTTCAGAAATAAAAAAAAGGCTTTCCAAATGATTTTGATCAATTTTGCAGTTTATTGCTGGGATCAGAACTGGTGTAACTCAGAGGCAATTTTATGTATGGTTTACACGGTTCGAAGTTCTCTATAGTTCTGTTTAATTCTCGTGATTTGATCTGGCTTGCAGTTTTTAGCTTCAGTCTCCTGCATCTGTATGTAATTTCATGCGGCTAATAAGGAATAAACAATATTCATTGGAACGTCTACTTTGATTACTGGTCTTATGTGGTATTAACTGACTTCGTACACATTATTGCCACAAAGTAAAAGAAAAAGAAAGAACGGAGGAAAGAAAGAAAGAAAGAATCACATCCCATAATAATAATAATAATAATAATAATAATAATAATAATAATAATAATAATAATAATAACTTTATTTAAGTCTCAAATCGTTCTAGCTGAACACGAGCGCTCTACTAATTGGGGAGACTGTAAATCAAAAACCGGAGTGCCCGGAGAAAAACCTCTCGGAGCAGAGTAGAGAACCAACAAACTCAGCCCACTTATGACGCCGAGTCCGGGAATCGAACCCAGGACACATCGGTGGAAGACGAGCGCGCTCACCACTGCGTCAACCCTGCTCCCATAAAACTTGACTGTATATCTTTTCGTTCATATTGTACAAATAAACAATAGCCTCCATTTCGCGCAAAAATATGCTGGCATATTTGTCCGCGCGCATTGTCTGTTCCAAGCAGTGAGCTTCGAGGAACTGATTATGTCCAAGCAAAAATATCCGAGCATATTTTGAAGACAAGTGAAAGGTATTGTCTTTATTATCCTTCAAATATTTTTCGCAAAACGCACTTGGGGAATATTCGCCGGTTTTAGCTGGGGTGTATTCAGTCACGTGATGAGTTAACACCAATCGCGTGCGAGCGAAAATATTTGGTGGATTATTATTCCTGTTATCAGTGCTCAATATTTAAGAGGGGGTGGGGGGGGGGGGATTTCGTTAATGAGCGAGTCATATGGGCCCGTATACAGTCGAACCTGTATTAAGCGGTCACCCTCGAGGAATGGCGAAGTGATCGTTTAATACAGGTTGCTCAAAATACGCGAAAATAGGCAACCTCGTCCCCAGGGCGCTTTTCCCTGGCTTTGGGGGCGGGGCGGGAAAAGGCCCTGGCATCGGCCGGTCACATGACCACCAAACACCCAGTATTTGTGGGTGTAATAAATTAGCATTGAAATTAGCATACGATCGCATACGATAAACATGGCCGGTAGACCAAAGTTTTTATCAGTGCTTCGCCGGGTCGGTTTTTCCCTGAGTAACGGTAACTTTCCATCGCTTCATTTTAAACCTCTGCAAGTCAAGTGTTTCGAATCTATACTGCAAGGCCAGGATGTCATTGGAGTCTTACCAACTGGATTTGGCAAGTCGATGCTATTTCACCTTCTGCCCCATTTCATTCCTGTGAAGAAAACCAAGAATATAGTTATTGTGGTATGTCCTTTGAATTCCATCATCGAGGACCAGCTGAAAGTTTTAAAAGCTCGGGGGATAACTGCTGATGTCTTACAGCTTGCTGTAAACATGAACGAACCGGCCGAGAACTTATTTGAAAAGGAGCAAGAATCGAGTGAACACGTGGCCAAGGAATCCCCAAAGCTTCCTCCAGACGTAGTAAATGGCAACACGTCCATTGTATTTGCCCATCCAGAGGCTCTGTTAAGTAAGGAAGGACGAGAGTTAATGGGGAGCAAAATTTTCCAAGAGAATGTTGTTGCTTGTGTTGTTGATGAGGCTCACTGTGTAGAATTATGGTAAGTGCGTGAAATGATGTTTACTATAATACTTGTTTTTGAGCGCTTGTCTTGAAAAACAAGAGATTATCGCTGAGATTATCCTTTTCCCGCCCCGCCCCCAAAGCCTGGGAAAAGCGCCCTGGGGACGAGGTTGGAAAATAGGGAGGACGGGGCCAGTCCATCTTACATTCATCACTGACTTTGACCTGACAAAGTACAAACGTCAATTATCACGGAATTCTATTACCTGGCAGACTATTTGATGTCACATTTGAATGATTTACTTTTTGCAAAGTGGCAGGTCAAGACGACAGAAACGGCTCTTTGGGACCACGATCGCTGAATAGAGGTAACCGTAATAGAGGTCAAAACTACAGATATTAAGGGAAGTAATTTTCGGGACTTTAACAACTGACCGCTTTAGAGGGTGGCCGCTTAATACGGTGCAACTTTTGGAGGTTTGAGCACCCTTCAACAACACCTTCCAAAGCGGCTTTTGAGAAGCGTATCAGCTAACAGAGACTGGCAATCTTATTTTGCAGTTGATCGACTCTAGTTATACTAAAAACATTGTAACGGCCTTAGAAACGATTAGTTACAACTGGCACCACATTTTGAATTGACAGTTTAATCAGAATTACGCCAAGTTACAACAAACAACTAGTAGTGATTCAACTGAAACAAGGAATAAAGCAGTTGGTAGTTACATAAAGGTTGGGCGAAACTAAAACAAAAGAAGTAATAAAATGTAGAATGAGGAAAACGAAAACAAGAAACAAACAAGCAAGCAAGCAAAAAAAAAAAACGCCACTGACATATAAATGCGGCGAAAACGCCGAGCTGTACAGTGGAACTTACAATGGTCTTCAAAGGAAGACCTCAAAACTTCAAACGAAGCAAAAGAAACACCTGATCTTGATTCATAATTAATTCTATAACGTTTCCACGGAAATTGAAACGATGTAAAATGTAACGATAATGCAAATTATTTATGTTCTTCGTTTTCAACTCAGAACAGTAGTTAACTCATTTTAATGCAGCCCGCGCTCGGCATCTGCAGAGGGAGCTTTTATATTTAAACGACAGTGTCAGTTGTGTGTGACAAATTGCACAATGGTTACCTCCCAAATGAATCATCACATGATCTGAATTGGGTGGCAACAAGGATGTAAACACGTTAGCCGAATACGTCTATTAAGCGACTATTATTTGAGTGTCAAAAGCAAGTAACGTTTACTTTGATTTCGCTTGACTTCTCTGACAGATTAATCAGCAAAGGTCCACGTGCCACTTTTCAGCAAATGAGAAGAAAGACCAAAACCAATTTTAAATAACTCGTACACAATTTACCGCGATTCTGATTGGTCTGTGGTGATTGAAAAGAATCAGAATTGCTGCAGTTTTTGGTTTTGACGACACTCGAATAAAAACCGCTCTGAAAAGCGCAGAAAGACGTAAAACGGAATTTTAACATCTCCGGTAATTTACACGAGCCCACCTGATTTGCGCATATACAGCATGCTCTATCGGAGCCGAAATGTCCTATATGTCACATCGAGTCTCCAATGATGCGCCCGTCCCTGTTGACGCTTCGGGCGTTCAGTGCAAATAGCAGTGGGGTAGACTCGGTGAAGGAGTGTGACCTGGACGGGCCAAATCTCGTCTGCATGACGAGAAAATTTAAGCCCACGTGGATAAGAAATCCCAGATGCATGGTAGAGCCAGCGTTGTGCAACAGAAGCAGACTCTGGTCTTTAATTTCCAACCTGCAAAACAATATGGCAGTGATTTTCGTGTCACGGAGAGCCATCAAAATATGTAACTTGTACAGACGGAGGATTCAAGAAGAGATCGAGAGGAAATGCTAGGCTTGATTTCGAATGAAAGGTGGAAAGTAACCCTGGATATCGATCGTGATCTAGATCTCCTGACCAAGTGTTAAAGAGCTTGCAGTCACAATGGTCATCCGAGGGTCGTCAGCATGCCACAACTAAAGACGTCTGCGTAACAGCTACAACCAGTTGCAAAATTGTTGAGACATTCACCATCAAAAACGTCTCTTCTTTCTCTAAAACGCTGCTGCTAACAAATCTGTGACATGCAATACTCACCCCCTCCCTCTCCCCCTTTCAAAGTTGTTCCTCAAAGTTTCGAGCATGGTGCTGCACCGTTAACAACTTTGATAAGAGGGGGAGGGGGAGGCAAAGCGGAAGATCATGGAAACGTCATTCAAGGCCAAATGGCGTACAGTGTCTCAAGTATTTTTGCAACTCGTTGTACCGAATCGGAGAGGAAAATAAAGATAGTGAGCACGACGAATGAATCGTGAGCTTAACTTCGTTGGTTTACCAACCTGTTTGGCCTCAGATATACAGGTAAAATGAATTTGAGATGTTCCTGGTTATACGCCATATTCAAAGAGTGTCAAATGCACCACTAAAACTACTAGCACTCATTTCATTTTTGTAGGAAAAAGAAATAAAAACAAGAAAGATGTTGTTTTGTTTTCGTACTTACGCCACGGTTATTCCCGTGAGGAGTTAAATATAGCAATCGCCCGGGAAAAGCAACAAAATTCTAGTAGTTGAAGTCAAAGGAAGTTATCTTGAAAAACATTTTCAGTTTTCATGATTTGAAACAAACTTTTAAGAACATGCTGTGAACATACCCAGGCTGAGGGTCAGTTTGCCCGCGTGATTTTTGTCGCATGTTGAACCTCTGGGTTCATGCAACTTAAGAACATCTTAAGAACTTTTTCAGGTTCAAATCGATTGAAAAAAAAATAAGAATGTTCAGCCTCAGGTCCAAAATTAGACGTTCTTTTAAAAACAGAACAACTGAATGTTCGTGATATAGAGTTGGAGCACCGTTCCGTTTTGAACTGACTGTGTGGCTGTACTGTTGCTATGAACCAACAGGGGTTGGGTTTGGGCTTAACCCAATTACTGTCAACAGCCGTTCTAGGCCCATTGTCGGCAACTGACAGTTAAATGTGTCTCTCAGTTAATTCAGGGAGCTTGAGCAACGACGACGGCGATGGCGATAAAAACGTCATTAGAAAATGTAACTTCTCATTTTTGTAAGTTTCTCGCGATAATTCCAATTCATTTAACTTGGAAAATGCTGGCAAACTATCCGCCAAGGACTAAATTGCGATGAACGGCATCAAAGTAGGGGAAAGAAAAACAGAGTTGTCGTCATGCGTTCACGTTCTCTAGAAAACATGAAATTTGGTCATTTCGCGTTGTTGTTTTGACGAGGACGGGAACGAAACGTACCAAAATGTAAACGCACGTTCAGAGCAATTGTTTTTCCATATTAAACCTATTGTTTTGTGGCGTTCTCGTTGCCGTTGCCGTCGTCGTTGCTTAAGCTCCCCAATATCACGCATGCTAAGTCTTTGATGAGAAACAAAGGTTGCTGTCAGTGACTTCGTTCCCAGCCTGAGGGTTTCTCATATCCCCAGGGGGGTAGGGAGAGGAACGACGCTAGTACCCTAAGAACGAGGTTGTGTCGACCGAAGACAAGAGAACATCATGTTCTTTTGCTCGAGAGTAGCACTAGAGGTTACGCGAATACCTGAATCTACAATCAAGTGGACCGATTTGCTGGTCGACCAAACAGGCGGCAAAATCAGCTATTATACCAAGCGTTAGTACCGGCACCAGAAAGTGGTTTATCTTCACGCCAGGGTTTTGTAAAGGCAGGGCTCGTGCATCCACTTTCAGGAACACATACATCAAAAACAGTGTGGTGAGCCCGCGCGACACTAACTCCGCGCCAGCCCAGCGGTAGTCGTGGTAGGGATGGTTTTTGTCTGCCCAGAATACAGCGATAGCTGCTGTGAACATCAAGCTTGAAAAACCGACGGCAGCTAGGCAGCAAACCTAAGGAAAAGAGAGAGAAACAAAGAGAAACAAAGAATACGTCTACTCGAAACAAGACCTGGACCTGACCTCACAAGATCTTGTAAATCAACTTGGATGGGACTCCTTGGAATCCAGACGTTTGCTGGCCCAAGTGAGTCTTTTCTTCAAAATCAAAAACAATCTCATAGATCTCGAATTCCCATCTTCTATCCAACCAGCTCCTAGATCAAGGATCCAACATGCTATGCTCCAGCCCTACCCAAGTGTTTTAGCGTACAGTTATTCTCCGTTTGTACGAACTGTTCGGGTATGGAACAAACTGACCCCGAAACACCTGAAAAGACTTTGAAATATTTGCTTTCGCTGTTTCTTTTCGGCTTTATATATTTATTGTTTTTATTTGAATTCGTTATTTTATATCTCCCAGTGTTAGCCTAGCTATTTGGGAGTATAAGTTCCAAGTTCAAAGTTCCAAGTTCCTGGAATGCTGCTTCCCTGCTTGCGGTGTAAATGAGCCAGTTCGATTTTCTAACAATTTTTATTTCCCTTTGTTTTGGTCAAGATATTATTCTTTTCGATTGGTTTCTTATCTAGTGGTGATTTGTGACGACAAGGGTTTAAGGTATAAGGCAAAGATGTTACCTTACTGACAAATTTTGAAGATCGGGAAGCGTTCTTTCCAGCCAATTTACCCTTCATGCCGATAATGGATAACGGCGCAAAAATATGCTCGGATATTTGTACGCGGACCGAGCATATAATTAAAGCCAAATGGGGACTGTTGTGTTTGTTACCCTACAAATATTTGTCGCAACGTGCATTTGGGGAATGTCGTCGGTTGTTCCCCAGTTTTAGCTAAAGAATATTTAGTCACGTGATGCGGTTAGGCCAATCTCGTGCGAGTGAAAACCTTTGACGGATTATAATGATGAATATGCATAATTTTATAAGTTATTCATAATGAATCCCAAATCATTCAAAACTCAGGCCCCGTCCCCACGTATCCGGATATCTTTAAATCCGCAACGTTTTCTTTGCGGAGTTAAACATTTTCACGTCAACACGTAGCGTATTGAAATCGAATTTACCCGTCCACACTGGTATTTAGATTGATTTATATTTTTTAATTTTTGTCCACAGAGCGTTCAACGTTCAACAGAGCATGCATTAAGTGTGGAAAGACTGGATCCAATTTTGTTACGTCATCGGATTAAAAAAAGTACCCGGATTTACCGTCCACACGTTATCGGATTTGTTGAGGATTTATTTTTTCCACTCTGGAGAGCGAAAATATCCGGATTCGCTGCCGAATTCGCCGGATGCGTGTGGACAGAAGCCGTATCCAGAAAGAAAAAGTTGCGGATTAAAAGATATCGGGATACGTGGGGAAAGGGCCTTATTTACTTATAAATAGAGCAGTTTGTTATCTTTAGTCACTCACCATGACTTTGACGCTCTTGGACTCCTTAATTCTTTTATCAAACTCAAGGTTGTTCTTGAGCAACAGAACCATTCCGCTTACAATTATAATGAGTGAGCCCAAGAAGGTAGCCACTGCCCGATCGTAAACCGTCAGATGAAGCTTGCGAACATAGTAAAGTGCGCAGATAAACGGGACGAGCAAACAAGAAAAACCAACGATAAACCCGACGTGCCTCCATTGTCGGCCTGACGACGTTATGCCCACCTGAATGGATATTTCGTTTTCGCTGTTTCCGACTCCAACCATTTCAGCACTTCCTGCTTCGTTTTCAACTTCAATGGAGTGCTCAAGAAAAAGTAGGGAGCACACGAGACGATAGTCTACCAATAAAGCCTTGTATAACGCGTACAGGACTACAAACCATTCCCCATAAGACTGTTTTGCTCGGTACACGTAAACTCCCTGGTCTAAATTGACCTGTGAATCAACCCAAAGGATGAAATTGAAAAATGCCAATACCCTGAAGTAAAACTGCGCGTTTTTTCTGTAAGCGCTGCAGACTGTTTGATCTCTAAGCCAAACATAAACTGCCACTTGAATGAACTTCTGAACGACAAAAAGCACTTGCTGCACTACAAGTATTAGCCATCTGTTTCCAGTGGTTTTATCTCGTGACGCCTGAACCTCCATCAGAATTAGCAACTCGGTCGCACTGAGTGGAAGGGTGATTATTGTGAGCAGAAGTCCCATGGACGGCTGGTGTTGACCAAGGGTGGGATAATCTGAAGCGCCATTCGGCTTTTTGAAAAATAAAAACGCACCAAATAGGACGAAGACCACTCCCACGAGAAAGACGGAGACGATTCGGCGGTACAGCATTATAGACAGTTCGCCAGATGTGTTGAACACATTGGCAGAGGTCATGATTACCCCGATGAGGAAGAAAATGAAAATGGCGGGCGAGGAGAAGAGCTTGACGAAGGATTTGAAACACACGCCAAGCGCGCTTAATACCACCACGCCCAGGTAAAAAAACATCGAGAATGAAGTGGTGATCACTTGAGAAGCGAGCGCCGTAGAGTTGTCATCCTTGAACACGGTCTGATTGTAGTAACAATGATCAAAAGTGCTTTGCAGAGGATTAGCAGCCATGACGACTGAAAGTTAACTCTCCAATTAGGAACAGTTTCGTTTACTGTCGGTTTTAGATGCGAACAAATTCGATTCTCCTCGTTTTAGGCGAGAAACCCTTTATTTAAAAACTGAAACAGTCTCATGTAAATTTTATGTATAACTTTCGCATTTCTTATTTTAATTTCAAGGTGCAAAATTTTAAGTTTTAAGGTATCGAACGCCCAGCTGTAGGTTTTCGCTTTTTTGGAGAGAATCTGTTACTGAATGGTCACATGCAGGAACTCCGTTACAAAACCAGAGAACAACAATCACATTTTTGAAAATTAATAGTCGTTTCCAAATTAAGTCACAGGAAATTCTCACGTTCAGCGCTATTTTGATGGAATCATTTGAGAGGTATTTATCACACGATTTTCCATTAGTGGAAGTTTAGGTGAACAGTGAAAAAGTAAATATATTTGAAAAGTAAATAAGAGGTTATTACCAACGAACCGTATGGCGATTCTTCTCGTTACGTCGCCTATTGTTGTTAATCAGGGTTCAGCTAAACTTCAGAATACCCGGCCACTTATTTGCATGTGAATAGTGTCCATTGTTACCTGTCTCGTTCTTCAGACGATGCCGCTACAAGAAGACAATGGTGGACAGAAGTGGCCGGGTATTCTGAAGTTGCTCCCAGGGTTCTCCCTAAATTTTGGAGTAGAAGGAGAATAAAATGGAGTAGCCAGCAGAGGAATTTATTAAGGCGCGCAAGTGCCTTCCAGGCGCCTCTGGCGCGTGGGGGTGGGGGATGGGAGGAGGGAAAAGCTAGGAGAAGTGCCGCTTTTCCGCCATTTTGCACGTGTTGGAATACAGAGTATGTTGTCTTATATGGAGTGTTTTTCGTCGGTAACCGCGGCCTCGCAATGTGAGCCTGTTTCGTTTGCTTAACGTTCAATCGATGTCTGCAAGCAGATTCAAGCGTGGCGAAATCCTCGACGAAACTTTAAAGTTTATTCAGCCAAAAACAATAGTTGGACACTTGGCTTTTTAGGGAAACTTAAGTTATTTCCGAATGTATTTATCCAAGGGAAAGTAGGCGTCGCAAATGGAAAAGTTGCTGTTGGATGTAAAACAAAGTATTTATTTATTTTTTATTTGGATCTAAGTAGCCGGCGCGCCCAGGGCCGAGTTGCTCGAAGCATGGTTAGCGCTAGCCGAGGTTCAAGACCCATGAGGGACCAATATGCTTTGCGCGCGTTAAGTCAAGTCGCCATTTTTTTTGTGAGTCGAAAAGTCAAGTGAAAACCGTTGAATCCACAGCAATCCGCTTCCATCCGGTGTTTATGGAGCTTGATTTTACGTTTCGTTGCCCAAAGGATTTCACTATTTCACTTGTGTGTTGATTTTGATGATTTTTTTGGAATTGCAATATCTGTAGAGTGAATATGATGAACGCCTAGAAAGCTCTGGTCGTTTGGCATTTTGATGGCCGTACCTTCGCGTAAGTGGAGGCCACGTTTATCAGGTTGTGCCCGTTATATCATGGTACGATCATCTGTGTTTGAACTATGGCATGAGAGGAAAATTACTCTTGGGTTCTCGGAAGCAACGAACTGCCTTTGCTGAGTATCTACTGCATCAAACAGACCACAGAGCATCAAGTTTAAGACCTTGCTAGAATTCGATGGTTTGTCTATTTCTTATAGCTTTGTTACAATGCTTATGTATCACAACGTTGTTCATTTTACCAGCCCGTGTGAACGAGATGGAAGGCAGGGAACATTTGGAGTTACCGAAAATTTTTCTCAAACCTCTTCAATCTCGACGGCTTCGTCTTCCTCCTTCTCGTTATCCGCTACTATTGAGCCATCCTTCGCCTAAATTTCTCTCCTACAGAGAGTTTTCCAATAAAGACAGTGATGAACTCATATTGTGCTCTGATCAACCGACAAGCACGCGAAATATTCAAACTTCGGCGACCGCATCACACAATGGCGCCTCCTCCTTGTGTTGGTCAAAACAATAACAGACGCGCGCAAAGCATATTGGTCCGTTATGGGTCTTTAAATACCATGACAACCTATAGGTTTTAATCCAACTTAACCAATTGCCTGATTTCATACCGTGAAGGACTAGGTACGACAAATCCGGACTTTTGTCCGGATTTCCATACATTTCTTTGTAATTTTTTACGTTTTTAAATGCCTGTATCTCAGGCAAAACTAGCCCGATTAACACCAAACTTGGGGATTTTGTGAATCTCGGTGTGCTCTTTCTGACTATGTGGATCAATAGTTGCTAATCCCATAATTTAAAGACTCGTACCTAGTCCTTCACGGTATGAAATCAGGCAATGGTTAGCGCTAACTAGGCTTTGAGCAACTCGGCCCAGGACGACTAGCCGGCGATTTTCGCCGGTCGCCGGGGCTTAGGAGATCTCTGATTAATGTGCCAACCGGAGGTTTATTGGCTGTTGAAACAATGCATGGTATTGTTCGGTGGCTGACAAATTTGAATATCAAAAGAAATTTGAAGTCAATGTTTGTAAACAGAAAACATCGCTATATACCTAGGTTGAGATCAATTATACATTCAGATGAGAGGACAATCGAAACTACAAGCCTGTACTTTTGTTTTCTTTACATAAAAACAGTAAACCGTGACACAAACAGTTATGTATTTATATACTTTTTACTACGATCGTTGAAAATGTTCGAGAAACACAGAAATATTTTAGAACGCGGGAATCGCAGGCGATGAAAGAATCCAAAGAAGTTTCCTCTGATACACCCCATTGACGTGAATATATGCACTATATGAAGGTTCTATTTAACCAACCGTATATTTTAATTCGATTATAACTAATTTATTGGCTTCATATGTATATCTGTTCAAGAATACTGTCTACTTTACTGTGTGTAGAAAAATACTTTCCTGTTACGTCTACTTAACTCGCACGTACAAAAATAGCAAAACCTCTTAAAATATACGAAAGGACTAATGCTTAGTATAAAAGTAATAAAAATAATATCTAACGATAAATGTGGTAAATTCAAGAACTTGAAGCAAAGCCATTATTGGCAGAATTTTCCCCACAAAAATCCAGATGATACAAGTTCCGCACATTAAAATGATAACTAATTACATTAGCATTTCTTAATTATCAGTACAACGCAACAGTAAAATACAAAACTGACTCAGTTGCGTTTTTTTTACTTTCGAAATATGTTCATGAATACTTTCTAATGGATGAATAAACATACAACTGGGCAACGATGGTAACAAAAAATCTCAAACTCGTATAACTATCGTGTTTGTAAAACCATTGAAAACGTTCGTTTCTTTTCAAGTGAGGAACTTCGTTTCTCTGTCCATCCTCATTCTCGTGCAAAACCCGTCAGAGCGAGGTTGGACCTAATCTTAATCCTAAAACATTGCTGGTTCTCTCCTTACATTTTTTCTCCCCAAACTTTGGAGTCGCAGTATGTAACATCTACGTGGATCAGAATACTTCTCAGCTCTTCGATTCCTTGGACTTTTTCTTCCCTTCCTACAATTTTTCTCTCTAAACTTTGGAATGGGGGTATCCGCTATGTAACAATTACGTGGATCAGAATACTTCCCAGCTCTTCGGTTCCTTGGCCTTTTTCTTGGGCGGTTTAAAAGTGAGGTCCTGCTGCCTGACTCGTTCTCGAGCCCGTTCTAGTTCAGAAATGGTCAGCGGATGTTCTAGGATAGTTCGCAGCAGCTTGGCAAAGAATGGTATGTATGACATGAAACCAATGAAGTCGATGAAACCTGGAAACAATAGAGGGAGGAAAAAGTGATTCGGTATGAAGGGCAAACAGCTGCTGTTGCTGCTGCTGTTACTGCTACTGCTACTGCTGCTGCCACTAACTGCTGCTACTGCTACTGCTGCTGCCCCTAACTGCTGCTACTGCTACTGCTACTGCTGCTACTAATGCTACTGTTACTGCTAGTGCTAGTGCTACTGTTACTGCTACTGCTGTTACTGCTACTTCTACTGTTACTGCTGATACTGCTGCTGCTACTGCTACTGCTACTGTTACTGCTGCTTCGACTGCTACTGCTACTGTTACTGCTACTGCTGCTCCTACTACTACTACTTCGTGATACCCTGGACTCTAAGGATGTATTCCAAAAAGAAGTTGGCAACCGTGGAAACATGGCCATGATGTCAACATGATACAGTTATGGTATGACCACGTTTTAAGAGCTTAAGCAGATGCAGACTCACCAAACTCGTCACGTGCTCCTTCGAGCACCTCCTTAGCTGTCTGCAGGTCCGCCCCTATTTCCGTTTCCATGGCAGCTGACACCATCACCAACAGCTCTCCAGCATCTAGCCTGTTGTCGTCATCTTCATCGATGGTTTTGAACATTTCCTGAGAGAAAACCAATGATTAAAGTAAAATGAATTACAGTATATGCGTCTATGTATTGTAATGCGACGGGCATGTCGAGGATAATGATTACTTGGCGCATTTGAATTTGCCCCTTGTAAGTTTTAAATTAAATTAAATTAAATTAAACACTTCACGGGAACTGTCATCTTGGTGACGTCTGTAGTAACCTTAAGCAAACTAACGAAGCGACATACCTTGAAAATCACGATGTGCTGAGCTAGATTTTCCAGGTTTAAAGCTAAAGATGCTTCTTCAGATTCAGTTCTGAAAAAGAAAAAGGTCCGTCAAGTTAATCCCAGTATGCTGAAATGTACCACGATGTCAACAAATCGTCGAGTAGCAACACAAAGAAACGTCACTTTCTTACTTGATTCCAGAGATTTTATCGTTGAGGGCACAAATGGCAGTAAATTCTCTTTTATCAACAGTGCGATCTTTGTTCAAATCGAACACCTGGAAATGAAGCGAATTTGGTTCATTTAGCATTTCAAACATTTATCGAAACCAGCGGAAAAAAAGAAATGAAAAGGAGGTCTCATCGAATAAGGAATACGGCGAAAGAATATCGAAGGCGAACGTTATTAACATCTTGGCAGGAGAGGCAGCCATGGCTGAAATAGGGCTAGTCGGCTACTCTGATCTTCAAACAAAATAGTCCTTTTTCCGAGGGAGCTGAGCAAGTGTGTCGGCACTTTGATCTTCCTTTTGCTAAGGGGTTTAATTTTTAGAGATACCTTGAAATTGGAATGGCCCTTATTCTGAAGCAACTGGCTCTGCAAAGTTTGTCAGGAATCTTCCAAAATTGACCGAAGTGTTCTCGTGAAAAATGTGTTTTGGAGGGTTGCAATTCTTTCGTGTATTAATGAAGAATCAATGAAAATAAAAAGCAAGCTTTCCATTTGCTCGTCGTTGCCTTTGTCATGTCTACAAAGCAATGTTACGGGCGGATTTCCAGCCAGGACAAGTATATTTTTCGACATATTTGCCCGGCTGACGACTTTGACAAAATACTATATGGATTCCTGCTGTATAGTAACATAACAGTAATCCATACCCGGCTCAACAAAACAAACAAACAAACAAACAAACAACCTCACAGAAGAGTGGAAGAAAAGTGGTAAAACAATCAAACAAACACAAGCGAAGACGGTTATCATTCGCAGAAATAGATTTGACAAAAGGATTTCACGAGGGAGCTCATGAGTAACCTGAACAAAATGTTTAATGTCATGTTTGGAAACAGAGGGTTGCATCCTCAGCTTGAGTTCCTCCAGGGTTACGCTGCCATTTTTGTCTTTATCAACTTCATCGAACAACAATCCAAACACGTGTTTTTGCGGATCACTGATGATTCCATAGCGTGCATCCTGCAAATAATCCAGATCAGAATCGGTAAATTACGATTCTTCCGTGAAATAAACGTTACACGAAAAACTAACGTTTTCTAAGAAGCGTCTCGCAAGATACCTGGAAACGTCACACAGCTACGTATCCAGGCCGCCATTATACAAAATGTTCGCTGTCTCAAAATAGCCAATTTTTGAACCACTGAATTCAAAGTTGTCAGTGAGAAGTTGATCCAGTTTCTGCTTGTAAGATATCCTGTATGAATATTGATACTCCTGCATGAATAAATGGATTCCCACGCAATTCAATCGTGATGGCACCCCACTATCCCTTCCATTTCAAACCTGGAATTAGGTGACTTACGGGAGTCAGAAATTCCTCATCAACCTCTTCTTTGTTTGTCAGGGTAATCTCCGTCAAAAACGCCCTGAAAACACAATTACAGAAATAACAAAATGAGTCGACTTAGCATCTCTGGTCTGTTACAGGAAAAATTCGTTATTATAAGAGGTAGCGTTACGTTTGTTCTTTGTATTTTTTTAAGAGAGACTACAGAGTCAAGACGTCGCAATTGCTAACTGTGGGAAAGTGAAGTTATTTGAAGTCAAGATTAGGGAAGGTGGACTTAACTAAAGGCGCATTTTCTGGGGTGTTTGCGAAATAGTAGTAATCGCAGTTGACGGTATTCGCGTTATTTTTTTTGGGAACTACTGCGTTTTCTGATAACAAACAACATTTTCATTTTTATTCTTTGGTTTTATGTCACCACTGCTGAAAGTCGCTAGACGCGCAGCTGCATAGGGTGCAAACCAACTTCAGTGAGTTTAATGCACCTTAAAAATGTGTGTAAATCGTGAACGTTCAGTACTTACGACGAGAACTTCTCTCCAATCTTCTTCGTGCTTCCCGTGTTAGTAGACATAAAAATCCTAAGGAAAGAGAAAAAGGGATTGGCTGTTACAAAAAAATAAAGCCAATTTGGAGGTAACAATCCCTGACATGGAAAAGCGGGAAAAACAGCTTTATAACAGCACAAAAGTTGATGGGATTTGCCGAGTGCTGTTGCCAAATGGTGAAACACCATCCTGCTGAAAGCCCCAGAAAGAGTCCACGGATGGTCAAAACAGTCTACCAAAGCAAGAGGTTTTAGTCACTGATATTAAAAGTAATATAAGTAATCGTGTTGCTTACTACTGATGATATACTAATCCATTACAGGAATTTATACAGGGAGAAAAACCAAAGGGGAAAAAAGAAAATCCAAAACACATGCTGAAAACTCGCACGGCACCAGCCACACTCACCTGTTTGGTGGTGGTTTGCCCGGCTGATATCTCGTGTCTACAGGTTCTCTCTTTATTCCCAGCCATTCATCCAAATATTTATTCCTTTTCTCCTCCTTAGGCTGCTCACCAGTAACGTCACTTGTGTTATCTTCCTTCGCTTCCTCCTTCTCTTCTTTGCCCTTCTTTGTCGTTTTCTTGCCACCTCTGCCCATTTTCTTATTTTCATTTGCTCTTCCTTCTTCTTGAAATCGTATTTTTCCCTTCTTGGCTTTGTTGCTTATAGTATTACCCTTCGTCTTTTGAACCTGCCCTTTTTGAAGTCCACCTTCGTTGTTACCTCGGTTTAATTTTCCATCCTCGGTGTCGCCATCTTGGGATTCCACCTCGCTGAGTGCAAGAGCTTTGCGCGGCTCGAATTCTTCCCGCCTTCCTTTGATCGACACGCTGTCAAACTCATCAATTGAACTGACGTCCGAGTCTTCCTCCGCCCACTTTCCATCGGTTTCTGTGCTTTCAAAGTCTGTGGCAGACGAAAGTGCCTGAAACAAAAAGGGCAATTACCATACTTAATGAAACAACTGTAGTTTGGAGGATGGAAGGGATGACGCTGTGTTGAGAACACTGGCCTCCCGTGTGACCCGGGTTCGATTCCCGGACTCGACGTCATAAGTGGGTCAGTTTGTTGTTGGTTTCCTTCTCTGCTCCGGGGGGGAGGGGGAGGGGGTTTCTCCGGATTTTTCCTGAAAAAAACTAACGAATTCCTTTGAGCTCACCTGTGTACCTTGGGTAAACCAAATTTACATTTGGCAGACGGTGGTTTTGCAAATTAATTTTATCTGAGGAAGGGCAAATGACTTAATGGTCAATTTCTGACAGTGAAAGGGATCCTCACACCTGCAACGATCATTCTTCATTTCATTTCATTTCCGCAGTTTACATGAATTTTTTCATATAAATAAGTTCCATTCATCCCTTTCAGTGTAAATGCGATGAAATTCATATAACAGGCAGCAAGCATGGAAAAACGAGAGTAATAGAGAGGAAGCATGTTTTCAGTTGGATATCTAGAGCGCATGGAAATACCGGTCGTTCCGGTGCGACAACAAATGGAACAGTCCTTCCCAATGAATATTTCTTGGAAAAAAGGAATACCTCCAGAGGTATTCCTCCTTTCTCGTTTTTAACGAAATTACAGAAATATCACTGAACCATTTGCCTAATCACACTAGAACCATGCTCCTTCACGAAAATGTGTGGTTTGTTGCTCCCAAACGCAAAGAAATCTCTACTGTTCCATTTATCAGATAACTCTCACCGGTTTTTCCATACAACTGGAAAGCGATCAAGTGATTGTACTGATCATTTGGTGGAAAATTCTCACCGGTTTTCCCATACAAATGGAAAGTGTTCCAAGTCACATAGATTTCCTGAAGCCAATACAGAACTAAGAGTGGATCACCTGAAAATCCTATTCAACTGGAATGGAAAAAGGGTACCGCTGGTTTGGATGTTACCTGAGAGCTGGGTGCCCTTAGACCACTTCCTGACATAGGGGTACTAAGCTGGCCACTTGGACTATCCCGTGGATTACCAGTGACAACTCTGCAATAAAATTAAATAATTAATGAATACAAAAATACGAGATACAGGTAGCAAAACGTGTTTCGTACTGGTTTAAAAAGTTGATGGGGAACAGGGTGAATGGGAAGAAAATTTGTGAAAATGTGAAAATGTGTTATAAAGGACTGTCATTAAGGGCTGGAGGCTTGGGATTTTCCCGTTGTATTTTGAGGTTTATCCCCAGCTACTTTGATATAAAACCAGCTTGTTGACTTCATTACAGCAATTTGAATTTTTTGTAAATCTCTACTTACTTCAAAAATTAGTGACAGCCCTGATTATACAATAAGCTAACTAGACTACTATTGTAAAGGACATTGTGATTTAAAATTCTTCTTCCTCAGTTACACCCACTGCTGCAGCTCTACAACATATCAATTCACATTGTCAAAACTTGCCACATTAAGACCATGAAAAAATTGCAACTTTCTATTTTGGATAATTAACAGTAAAGTACACTGTAAGTGCTGAGGTGTGTAACCAAAGAACATCATCTACAACACAGAAACTCAAATATTTTTATTTACTTGGATGCTAACATTTATCTGAGCACTAAATTCTTATTTTCTGCCACTGTAAACCTTACAGTAGTACAGCCACTAACTTTGCATCCTTGGCAGCCTTGTAGTCTGATAGTTGCTTCTGTTGTGCCAAAAGTCTCAACTGCAACAGATCTGTGTTGTCCACATCATACCTTGATAGAAGCGATATGTAAAAATTAAATTCTGAAAATTTAGGGTTATCTACACAATGTCGTGAATTTTATCGATCTTCTTTAATGTTCCATCAAAAATACAGATTTCCAGCAAGCGAACGGGTTTTAAAACCGAACTCTACAACCACACTCCGTACAAAAAACATATTCTCCTTCCACAAAAAAAAATACAGCATGTTCAATGTTCATGAGATCACGTCTGTCAACCGCGTGATCTGTCCACCTGCTAAGAAAATGTTCACAATATGTAATGCTAATCTAAATGTCACACAAAGAACAACAAATAATCCGTGACACACAAAAAATAACTTAAGTCTAGTCTGGACGTTAACATACATGTAGTTGCCTTGACTCTCGGATCCTTTGTATCTTAAATACAAAGAAGACATAACTGCTGCCTTGCAGGACCACAAAATAGTATTGACAGAGGCAACATGCATCTGTGGCTTCCACCTTAAACTGGTCACCTACCACCTCAAGACCAAATCTAACTATTGTGAAAAGTGCCACGCAGATTTTATTAAAGCACTGTAAATATCTAAACTGTAAACTCACCTTCCTTGTAAAGGAATTTTTGTTCCTGCCATGTAATACTGCCTGTCCACTCTGTGCTGAAGAATCTAAAGGACAAAGTCATACAATAATGTCATAAATCAATAACAGCAACAGATCCATCCGTGTTTAGTTGCATGACATGCTCCAGTACTGGGTTTAGTTGTGTTTGTGCAGATTACATTTTTTGCATTTTATTAAAGTTTCAAAATTCTTTTGACACCTGCATTACAGAATGTTTAATACATTGTACAGTCATTAAATAAATAAAATTAATAAACAAACAAGCAAATTTTCCCACGTTTTGTAAAACTTAGGTTAAACTGTTAAAAATTGAGGCTTTTGTGCACAATCAAGTTTACTTCAACTTGTGTGAGTGTAATAAAGGGAACAGGTAAGACAAGTTGACCACACTGTCTCCCTTGTTGATGAATGTACCAACCTCAGATGTCCTTTTCATTCTTCGGCACTGTTCCTTTGCTTGCTCCTCAGATGTTAGTCTATCTCTCTGTCTACTGTACAATATCCTAGGACTGATAATTTAATATATATGTTGCAGGTAAAAATTAAATTCAGGTTAAAAGTTATAACCAAGGTTGATTTTCATAAGCCTAATTATTCAAAATTAGGGCTAGGAGACAAAGGAAATTTACTTTCAACCTACAGCTGTAGGTTAAAAAATTCTTACCTGAATTTAATTTTTGACTGCAAAATATACATGTAAATGTAAATCAGTTTTATTAATTATGGTAATGGTCCGTTTGTTGCAGACAGAATGAGTTTTAGCAAACTTGTTAATGCAGATGTGAACAAAAGGGAAAACTAAGCATACCAGAGATGCAGGTAAGAAAAAGTTGTTCACTCAGTCTTTCAATTTTCAGGTGGGTATTTTGCCTGCCACTGACAATCACATAATTTACACAACTGAAAAAAAAATTATTAAGAAAGAAAAATTGATAGAATGAAGAAGTGTTAACATACTTCTCCTTTGCACAATATCTTGATGGTACCCCCTGAAAAGAATAATAATTATTGCAAATTGTAGTTATAAAAATCATTCAAAAGCAAGTAATCTATCACAAAAGTTACCATGTGGTGACTGAAGGAGATGGGAACTGATCTTGTAGTTCCAATGGGGGATGGCGAGTATTTTCGGCTGAGCGGCATCGCAGGTAGAGAGGTTGTTTTGAACTTCACAGTTGGCCTGTAAAAGAATGAAGAGTAAATATATTCTGTTAGAGTCCACCATGGATGCACTTTTCAACTACCAGCTATATACTAAATGTATACACAATAATCACTCCATAACTAAGTGCTGATTTTAGTCACAATACACAAATTTCACATTTTGCATTTGAGGGTTCCATGCACAAAAAAAAAAAAAGAAGAAAGAAATGAAACTCACCCATACTAATATATTTGTGTTTTAGAAAGATTAAAATTGTGTACACTTTAATTGCAATATGGTGCCTGTTTGAGGGGACTCAATAAATTGCACTTAAAGTGTATATGACACCAAAATTTTCATTAGCCTGATTGAAAGAGCTTTCAGAATGATGAAGAACAACGTTTATTTTATTGTACAGTAATAGCATTCTTGGTTGCCGAGTTATTCAAGATTTTGATTTATGCAAATTAGGCAACTTGTGACGTCATAAGGTTGACACAAAATAAAGTAAAATCACAAAAAAATGGAATATCTCTGAAGACTTTTGCTGTATAGAACTGAAACTTTTCACAGTTGTTATACTCATCACAAAGTTCCAGGATAAGCTCCACTTTGACATTTCCATGGCAACACAATGGGCTCCAGGCCCTCTCCGTCCAAAGGATAAAATCAGAGTTTCTCTCCTCAAGAAGAGCTGTTTGCTCTGTATATTCAGTCAGTGGGTGTGAGCGAATATGGACTTAACACAGCACAAGTATAAGAGAGTCTGTTAGACTCTGGAGCAACAAAAAAGGCATTTTTCATTTTTGGAATGTAGAGGTCTGGTAACGAGTAAGTTGCCATGGTGACCTCATAACCACTATCACAATGTGTAGTTCTGGCAGCACATCAACCCTGCAAAATTTCAACCCTGTAGACTTAGTATTTGCAGAGATATTCCATATTTTGTGATTTTACTTCATTTTGTGTCAACCTTATGACGTCACGAGTTGCCTAATTTGCATAAATCAAAATCTTGAATAACTCGGCAACCAAGAGTGCTATCACAATAAAATAAACACCTTTCTTCATCATTTTGAAAGCTCTTTCGAACTAGGTTATGAAAAATTTGGTGTCATATACACTTTAAGGCAACATACATTTATTAAGAGAGAATGACTTCACAAGAAACTTACTGGAAATTGTATTCACTTCTTGTGGTAGATTTCTCAGCAACAGACAAATGGTTTTCATTCAATGGCTGCTAAAACAAATAAATCATAACACTGGGTGTTTGATGGTGTTTAGGTATTAAATTGAATTCAGAATATTATACTTTGAGTTTACACAAAGTCACTCATAAAAATACTTTTATAATGCCAAAAATGGCCAAGGCCCTAGGCAAATGGTTTTGTGAGAGGACACAAGTAACAAATTAAGATTATAATTTCCTGATTTTTTTTCTGGCCCTCTTGGCCAGGATTTCCATATGTCCTTGTAATTTTGGTAAAACCATTATCAAGCATTGTCAGGGTATTTTTGGCACTTTGATTTAACGTCTGGTATTAACTTTGCACCTCCAGGTTATGCTAAGTTTTGGGAGCTCAACATTCAATTCCCTTCATCAATGTCATTGTGTTCTCGTAATGCAGTCAACAATGTAAAGTGTGGAAATTATTAAAATGATTTCAGTGTAACACACTGCTCCATGTGGCATACCTGAAGAGCCATGTCAGTGATCTCTAAATGCGCTGGTGCAGACACCACACTGTGTGTAGGACTTGCCACTTTGAGCCTGTTGGCTGCTGATTGGCTCTTGATGTTCCTGTGCCGAAAATGTGTCTGTTTTTGCCAAGTTTCATTTTGGATCTTAAGTGAGGGTGAGATTATTCGTTGGTAAAGCTGTCCTAAGCTATGATCATCTGCATAACTGGAAAAAGAGAAAAATGAAACGGCTAGGTAATTAAAGCGTTAGCGGGAATTAACTGCGTATCCATGTAGCCCGGCGTTGTCAATCAATGGTTTCCGATAATCAATAAAATCAATAATAATCAATAACAATTAATCGATTGGTACTGGAAATTGATAAAAATCGTAGACTTAAAGTTGTGTGAGTATCAATTTCTATTGATTTTCATCGATTGTTATTGATTATGAAATTTGTCATTTTCTTAAATAAAACGCACCATATGAATGAACAAACCATTCAGTTATCTTTATTTGTTGTGTTTTATGTTAAATTTGTAGCATTTTTACCCTTATTACTATTAAAAGCTCACTTAAATTACTAGACTCTGATCGTCTCGAAACAAGAACAAAATTGTCTTTAAGTCTCTTCAGTGTCACTCTCTTCCAGCTTGTTAATTAGTTGAGGAAATTGTTTTTGTCTGCGCTCACTGTCATGCTGCCTGAATATACGCATGCTGGCCAAGAACATACATCTTGAACATTCACCCGTGCAACCGAAAGGGAAGATAGCAGAATAATTGAACATTCACCCGTGCAACCGAAAGGGAAGATAGCAGAATAATTGTTAAAAGAAAAATGCGCTTCCCTTGTTTTGTATTGTGGCATTTTTAAACTTACACAGTAATCTCTTTGTGTAAGGGCCAAAGAGGACCAACAAGCTCGATTTGAAGATGGCCGAGCTGCCCCCGATCATTCGTAACTCTGAACGCATTCCCATGTTCTCCTCTCTTCTTGAATGCGTAGAATATTTCTCCGACATTCACTTCAAAAGGGCATTCGTGATAGCCCTTGACTACACAGCGCACTGACAATTCAACTTGCTTCCCCATCTCTGGAACAAGCAAACTCCGTAACAAGTGTGTCCTGGGAAATCCCAGTTGAAGTGCAAGGATAAAAGTGCGCAATTGAATTACCCAATTACCCTGGACGTGTAAATATGCCCGGGACCAATGAAGCACGCCCACGCTAACATGCGCCAGAAAGTTGCATAATGAATTATTAATCAATGATTTTCTATAGAAATCAATGGTAATCAATAGCAATTAAGACTCCGAGTATGAGTATAGATTTTTATCGATTGGTTGCACCAATCAATAACAATCAATGGATTGTTATTGATTATTATTGATTGTATTGATTGCAATCAATCGATCGGAAACCATTGATTGACAACGCCGGGATGTAGGCAGCTTTTTCAGAGGTATAACTTTAAATGGCGGGGTATTCAGCAGTTACTCCCATTTTAATCTCCTGTAAGTAAAAACCCTTGCTCTTGTGGTATTTCAGCAGGAGCCGAGGTTTGTAGTTTACAAAGAATGTACTGTTTGTAGGTGTCCCTTTGTTGTTTGAGTGCATTCGCTTGATCGGAAGGCCCAGGTGATCATTTGCATGGAAGTTATTCAAGAACAAATTAATATGTGCAGTTATTCATTTCAATGATCGATTGACTTTGTTAAGTTAATTATTTAAGCTTAAGTGATCAAATATAAAAGCGCATCAACACGCGTTCTGATTTTAACGTTGGACCAGCTTAGAACATTCCACAAAATTCAATTTTGCTGACCGGTCAGGGCTTAGATCCGGACTAGGTAAACTTACCCATTACTAATGATGGCAACGCTTCGTTCCATTAGCCCGTTCTTAGTGACAAATCCAAGTTCATTTCTCCAACATTCCAGCGTAAATAAATGACAATCTATCCCGTAAACAGCAAAGATTATCGGACTGCATTGCGACGTTCGTATGGAAGGCCCGGGGAAGGCTACACAACGATGCGGCAGGAAAGAACCAAACAGCTTTGATTTCGTAAACACAAACGATCGCCAGATGAGGTCCTTAGGTTTGATATCGATAAATTGTGTTTTACACTACTAATGACAGTGTTGTTGACAAATCAAAGTTGTATCATGAATAACATTTGCACTTCTTCCGCGTCCAAGCAACAGGACTTCGCGACGCGCTTGCTCGGGGATAGCGTGGTTACTAAGGGTGTAAATCCAAGATGGCGGCACCCAAGCGAAAGGTAAAATAGTTTTCCAAAACATATTTTCCTTGATTATATCACTTTAAATCACCTATGTCATTACTTGATTACAAGCAAACAGAATTTAATTGAATTTCGGATGGGACTATTTGTTGCAGATTGGTGGAGAGGATACAAATATTACATTTGAAGACCAGCAACAGATCAACACGTTTGCACGAAAAAGTGCTCGACTTCAAGAATTGAAGGACGAAATCGAAGGAAAAAAGGTTCGACAGAGAACAAAATCGGTTCACCATTTTTTATTGATGTCTCAACTTCATCCACCTACTCTCATCATTTTTTCAGAAAGAACTTCAGAATCTTGAAGATGCTGGCGATGAACTGATGCTATTAGAAGATGACACAGCACTGATTCCATATCCTCTTGTCCTATCTTTCTTGTAGCAAATAGCTAGAATGCATGGTCAGGATTTTTCCCTGTTAAATCCCAACTTAATTAACGTTACTAATGGAACCAAATTGTACGTTCGATTAACCCCGTAAACCCTAATATCAGAATACAAATTCTCCACACACCGTTCTCCATACATTTCCAGGCAACCCAGAAACATAGAAACCGAAATATGGAAGTCAAAAATAGCAAAGGAAAAATGGGTTGGGAAACAAATAAGATATCGGTCAAAGATGTTATCTGAAGACAAGATTTTGAAAAGGAAAGACTCTGTGCAGAAAAAGTCAAAGCTTTTTAGTACCAACATTCCTACAACCTAGTGCAGATTAAATTAGAGACTAACTACAATAAGTCTGCAACCAAAACTTTTCAAAAGATTTCAACAGTTCAAGTCAATGCGAAACTGTATGCAGTGACTTAATTGTTGAATTGTTGAAAATCAAGAACGTAATAAAAAGAAATGCACTTGGAAGTCAATCTCAGCCATTGTTTAATCCAAGAATATGATGCCTTAAATTAGGAAAGTGATAAAATAAACAGATCTGAAGAAAGACTGGGGACAGCCCTCCTTCTTTCTGCGTGCTTTGGTCATGGCATGCACTTTACCTGAGGCTTTCATGGTCACTGTTTTCTGTATTTTGGGATCTGAAAAGTCAGTAGGACTCGTTAACTCAAGTGTTTGAAATTATCCAAAATACACATTGATAACAGAAAAAGGATCTGTGCAATCAGGTAACTTACCATTCCTTTGCTGGACTGCTTGGAGAATCCATGACTGTCATGACAGTGACACGTTTTGCTGTCCCATGAGAGATTGCGTCATGCTTCTTTACCGTAAATGAAAAATCGCAAAACACATTTTCACATCTCCAACTCTATTATTTGTTATTGTTTTTGTTTTCTCGATTATAGTTTCCAAAATTCGGTTTCCAATTTCAAGGTTCCAGTTTCTGGTCTCAGTGTTCCAGTTTCCGGATTCTGTGTTTTAGGGTTGCCCTACATTTTCTAAGGTACTGATGAGGATGTTAAACAATCAAGACTTTTATTGCTTGTTGATCACTCCCATTTTCTCCCAACCTTTATGTTTGATTGAACAGTGTTACAGTAAGGAGAAATTAAGCATTGATCACTCTTAGGGGTCAAAGGTTAAGCTTAATTGAACTTTATCTGATCCCAGTTGTGTATCTGGGTTCAATTAAGTTCGGTAATCAAACAAAATTAAACTCCAGAAAAATTTCAGCAAAGGAATGTTCTGTTGCATTCAGTTAGTTCCATTGAGGTAGATTTGGTTCAGTCAGATTTGATTTGAGACTGGGCAGCATGATTGTTGTGTTTGATTGAATTCGCTTGGGTTAGATTAGTTTGGAAATCAAACACGGTCAGACTCTCACAATGTTTTTGCTTTGATTGCATAATTTTTTTTATGTGTTTGATTATCAAACTAATCAAACCCAATCATTTGATTAAGTTTTGGATTTGATTAAGTTCAATTAATTACTGAACGGTTCAGTCAGTAATGATGGGTTTAATGAAGGACCATTTGGGATTGGGAGTATTATTTTCTATTTAAATTGTGTGGGATGAAGTTCAAGAAATTTATCAGCCAGTCAGTAATGAGTGTGCAGTAATAAGTGTTTCACTCCTGTGAGGGTGTACAGCCCCATGCATTTGGCTTAGCTCCTCTTTTGTTAGGATAACAATGAATTATTTGTGTCTATAATATTTCTAGTGTTTTTTTGTCCAGACAAATGTCACTCTATTTTTTAATATTTTCCTTAACACAACTTACATATAGAATAGGTGAGGTTTTCATACACCTGTCCTCAGAAGAAACCCAAGAATTCCTTGAGACTGCAAAGTCCAAACTACAAGATGAAATCAAATCCCTTGAAACCCAGACAGGGGAAGTAAAAAGTATCCTCGGAGATCTTAAAGTGAAACTTTATGCCAAATTTGGGAACAATATCAATCTGGAAGCAGAAGAAGATTAAAGAAAACAGACTGAATTATATTAGTAACCACTCTCTTTTTTGTTTCCTGAGCTGTAATAATATTAATTTGTTTAATAAATGTGTTCTTGTCCCACGACTGACTTGTTTTACAGTTACTTGATGTCCAGCCTTGTTGTTATTTTCCGTTTTGAAGTTAAATTCAAGTTACCATATCTGATAGAAGCTTAAAACAGTTGGGCCTTTTAAATTTAGTTGGAAGGATACTAGTTTGAAAAGGATATTTGGACTATTTGGCACAGGCTATTTTTGGCAACATGTTATCTGGTTAGACCAGAGCTGTGAAATAATCTATAATTTTTAGCCATGCAAAATTGTCTCACACCATTTGTGTTGTTTTGGACCATAGTAATTTTCACTTGAAAAGAGGCAGGTGGCAATTGTTCATGAAGTTGGCAAAACAAGCAGAGTTGTCAGGATAAACTTTGTCTTAAGTCACACAACTTTTGCTGAACTGATTTTTTGGTGGAAGAAAATAAATTGAGGGCTATGTTTTGAGCATGAATTGAAGGCAACACACAACACATGAGGCATATCTGAGTTAAAGAAAGAACAGCAACATCAAATTAAAGATAAGTAAAATTCATCATCTGTTGCTATGCTATGTTCATACTGTCAGTCCTTCTATTTTATTGCAATGAAGTTGCTGTCATTGCCGTGACATAAGACAGATGTTAAGTAACTTGAGTTTGAACAACGTGCTAGTCTGCATAACAAGCTCTGAGAGTTTGTGTGGGAAGGCACTGGGTGGGGTAAGATATTGACTTCAAGTTAAGCTATCATGCAGCAGGCAGTCTTTGATGTGTGCTTAGTTTGTGAAGTCAGGGACTATGCAGGGGGAGGGGCCAGGGAGCCCACCCCCTCCTACTTTCTGTGGAAAAAATTATAAATTTAGTAAACTACATCTCCAAAACTAAACAGTATTTCACAGAATAATGTAGTCAGCTAAAGCTGGAAAACATTCAAGCCTGACGGAATAATTCCCATCCTCATGACACACTCAGCTAAAGAAACGCAAAGTTGTAGGACATTTTGTTTCATCTTATATAGAGAAACGAGTGATATTCGTACCAGTTCCCCTTCCACCGTAACACGCACATGAGGAACAAGAAATTATGAGCTGCAAAAATCTCTGTTTTCGTACAGTGGAACGCTTCAAAACATGCTGGTTTATTTTTCATCAGCGCCTTTGCACACCACGGAAGGTAGGAAAATAAATTATGTTCTCTCTTTTGCGACGTTTTATTTATTGTCGTATCAAAAATATCTTTGGTTGCCGGATATTCTGACGTTCAGCCAGACTTTCAAGATACATATTTCCCGGGGTATCCAATCGATGGGAATCGATGATCGGAAAACCAATCAATCAATCGATACCAATTGATAAATTAGTGTCGTTGGTATCGTTCAATCGATGATCAAACGTCAGATGTCACACACAACGCCTGGGCTGCCTGTGGGCACAGCAACCTCAAACAGACGTCACGCATGCAACCTGTCATCCTTGGAGACCCAGGGGCAGTTATTGGGGGCGGCAAAAAGTCTAAACGGGCAAGGAAAAAAATCAGGCGAAGAAAAGTCAAGAACGAAATTACCTGTCCGATCATCCGCAATTTTTAGGAAGCCCTGGGTACAAATATTTTAGTACAACAATTCCGACCCATTCTTCTCAATGCAAAGAATATACCCTGTTGCACATGTACTTGAATTGCCCACTTGCCCGTCATTGCCTTTCCATGTCATGTCGTTGCAAGAAGTTCTATTGATTGTTATTGAAAATTGATACCAATCGCTAGCCACATGGATCTTTGCCACTGATTGGTCATCAATCATCAATGTTACTCAATTAATAATTGCTTACGATTGGAATTGATATCGATTGTCATTGATATGGTTGGATACCTTGGGATGTTTAAGCTGAGTGATCTGATCCTCATGTCATGAAAAGCTTATATACTGTACTTTCATGCAAATTGAACAGTGTCAGGTGGACATAAAACTGTTTTCATTCCCAAGAAAACTTATTTGGATTGCAAACCTTAGGGGAAGTATTGCTCGCTGGAGTTTATCTGTTTTCAGGTACTGTGTTCCAGTTTTAGCACAATCTACGTAGAACCCTCTGAAGATCGAAATGTCAGTGAACTCAGAGCAGAGAAATTTGCTTATGGGAAAACTGGATTTGAGAAGCGAAACAAGGAAGCAGATGGTTTGTTTTATCTCAAAACAGTCCACTTACCTGGCCAACTGGAGAAGAACTTGAAACAATATCTTAAAAGTAAGGCCCGTTTCAAACGCCGTGCCAAAGTCGTGCCGAACTAAATTCGTTATTTAAGTTCGACTTTGGCATGGCTGTAGCACGGCGTTTGAAACCATTTAAGAATTAAGTTCGACTCTGCCGTGTAGCACGGCAAGCTCTGTCGTGCTACCCGACTTTGGCGTGGCATGGTTTCAAACGGCGTGCTATTGCCGTGCCGAACTGAATTCATAAATTATAAATACATTTTAAAAGTCTAACAGCAAAACCGGTTTGTTATGGTTTGACGCATGTTTACAGCAACAGCTTTTAATTCGACTTAATTAAGCTCGACGTTTGAAACCAAGTTGTGCCAATGTCGTGCTACAGTCGAGCCAAACTGAATTTAGTTTGGCACGACTTTAGCACGGCGTTTGAAACGGGGCTAAGCTTGTGAATTTTGTCAACTGATCATTGGTGTATGTGATATCAGAGACATGTACATGTAGTAATATTCTTTAAACAAAAGATCATGGCTGCTTTCTGATCAACATGTTTGATCAGCATTACTCTTGAGTGTTGCTACTTTCAGTGAGGTGACTAAGTTCATAAATAGGTTTATTTATCTATTTCAAAATAACAATCGCCAAATTTGCGACTCATGTGAAATTGTTGCACTACTGCTGTTGAAAAGGAGAACAGTCACTAATTTCAGAATAAGCTATTCAGTCCTTTTTATTTTATCATAACAGATAATATGGTAACTTTTTGTTGAATTTGCTGTAATAGCCAATGTTCGGTAAACTTTCCCAGTTAGTATTTCTTTATTTACAAAAACAGGTTGGTGTCCTTAGTGGACAGAGATCAGTAAAGAAGTTGTACAGGTGTAACTCCTCATTTTTTACTCTCTGACCTTTCAAACATTGGTGCAAATATGTAATTGCACTTCAAACTTATTAATCTTGAAGTTTTTAAATTAATTAGCTATTTTCTAATTTTTAATAGAATTTCCAAAGAAGGTAGTTGAAAATGATGGCAGAAAACTTGCCAGACATATCAAAAACAGAGGTCGTCCAACAGAACAAACTTGGCAGAAATACAGGGAATCCAGAAGGCAGAGAAGTATATTGGCAGGTTAGTAAATGTGACTCATTAACCAAGCACAAGGGTTGTGCTGGGAGAATATTGACCTGAGGTCTTGGCAGTATCGACTGAGTGCATACAAAAAAGACCAAAGGCTGATATTCTCCAGTACTGTCCCACACAAGCTTGGTTGATAAGAGAGATCTATTACATAACTGAAGAAAGATTTGAAGGTTTTTCGTAAATTCCCCACATGTATGTCATTGTGGGAAATGTACAGAATAAAATGGACCTGATTCTGTCTCATGTGTATGTGTTCCAGTAAGTAAACATTTTTTAGCTTTGTCTGACAAAGAAAATATTGAATCAGATAATTTCTTTGTGTTGTTTTTTATATTAAGCAGGATTTTGCTGGATTATTTGGGACAATAATATTATTGAGGAATTTGATTGGTTGATTTTTGTTATTGGCCTTCTGACTTCCTATTATGTGCACTCAGAGTGGTAAAAAAAAACTATTATTGGCATGAATGACAGTTTGTATTTTGTATTCTTATCTTGTATACAGAGACTGAAGTTAAAGCAGATGACATTTTGAAGTTGGAGAAGGAAGAAAGAGAATCAATATTAGACGATAACAGCAGTGAAGTAAGCGAAGATGAAATAAGTGATGAGGAGGAATATCAAAGAGATGAAGAACCTGAATTAACAAGCCAAGTAGATGAAGAGAAAGGAAGTACAGAAAACATTACAGATGTGGGTACTGAAGAGACCAACAGAAATGGAGAAGAAAATGTGGAACAGAAGATAAAAACGATAAAGAAGCCAAAAAAAGCTGAATATAAAGTGATAAGGTAGGCTGTTAGTATCGTCATCTTATCACTTTTTATTGCCATGCATCCTCCCCTTCGTTGTTGTCAAGTTTTGTCATTGTCGTCCTCATGTTCATAAGAATCATGATCATTATCTTTAGTTATCATGCTGAGCATCACATTCTTCATTGCTGTAATTTCTGTGTTGTTTCATGTTTTGTTCATCCTATCTTTGTTGCTGAGCACCCAGTGAGCATTTTTGCATTTTTGTTGTAATACCGTAGTATGTTTGCTTAATGACCACATTCTTAACCACTATTTACTTGAAAATAAATTTCCCTGTGCACACACTGTTTGAAGGTTTATTTCTTTTTATTGTCAGATACAACAAACGAGAATCCACTGCATATGCAGCGAGTCGAATACCCTCCAGTTATGGTGCAACACTTAGAGTTTTTCATGAGGTATTAGTTACTTGCATTGCTTATTTTAATATTACATTTTATACATTTTATTTCATTCTTTCTGAAAACTTTGTTTCTTTTGGTGATTTTATAGATAAGTCGACGTGAACCAGACTTTAAACCAGAGACTCTTTTGGATTTTGGTTCAGGGACTGGAATGGCTGTATGGTAAATTTTGCTTTATCAAAATGAAACTGAAGGTACAATTAGGTACAAGTTAACAATAAATAGTTCTGCATAAGTTCCTAATAAAAATGATAATCCTGATTATACCCTGTGAATAATGGGACTATGTGTGCTTCTAGGGCAGCCCATGAGAAATGGGGAAATTCAGTCAGAGAATATCAATGTGTGGATGTATCACAGGACATGATTAACTTGGCTCAGTATCTTCTTAGAGGTAATTAGAGGTAATCGCAACGTTGGTCTTGGGATCTATGTGATTGATGCGTAGCCACTAGATGAAACCATATTTGGCTTGAGTATGTTTTAGACTCCACTAGCCCATGGACAAGTTTGTTACCATGTTAAGTTCAAGCACTGGGGAAGGGAGCTATAACAAGTTACAATTTTGCTAACCATTGTGGGTTTTACTGTGTGAATCCATAAACTGCAAACACTTCCCATTGTGCAGCAACCAAAGAAGTGAGATGATACCACAAACTAATTACTGTTACTGTTTGCGGTTTAATAGTTTTCTTGTGAATGAGTGGCTTTTTACTTGAAATGTATCAACATTCCTTAAATATTTCTAGTGTTCATGGTTTTTGGATTTTCACAGTAAAGGCAAAGTTTTAGCCCGCACACCTTGAACAAGGCCTGTAGTCATACACTGTAAATAAGCCCATCATTGTCCCTTCTTTTTATTCACTGGAAACTCTAATTAGCAAATATTTGATGCAAAAGAAATAATTTGTTTTGCATCAAATATTTGCTAATGGCAAATATAACTACATTCACAAAGATATAATAAAAGCAATTACTGCACTGTGATTGGTCTATTTTGTGGGCCATATTCTACTGTACGGCCCCCTAAATTTGAAAGTTTTCTTTTCTGTGCACCTGATTAACCTCAGAGATATAATAAATGCCTTACTAACCTTGTTTTCTTGGTCCATACTGTAAGTTACACATTTTAGTTTTAGTTACACATTTTATAACCTGTACTGTAATTACTTATGGAATAATCATGTATTGTAAATATATTTTTCTTCCTATGTTAATTTTATGTAAATAGTGTGAATAAATGAACCTTGAACCTTACGGATCCTTGTTTTTCCCCGTTGATTTATGGCCCGTGCACTTCATGCTTCGGCCATAAGTGAATGGGAAAAAACTTGGTCCGTAACTTGCAGTATGGACCTTGAACTCAGTTAGTAAGAGGTATATACTGCCTGTCCACTTAGGAGTATATTCAAATCAATTCAAAGGTGACAGAATTATTAAGGTTGCTTCTAAAAATTGCAATAGGATATCATCAGTAGGATTAACAAATAAAATGTAAATGGACAAAGGCAATCGGTTTTGAAGTGAAACAGTGTTTGATCCTGGCGTTGATTTGGTTTACTTCTTTTTCTGTAGCTAAGGAAGGATCCAAAGATTCCCTTCACATTCCCAAAGTTTATTTCAAAAGATTTTTACCTGTTTCCAATTTGGTAAGTACTGATTATAAAATTAATACTTTTCAATACTGAGAACTGGTGATAGGGTTGATTGTTCTTGTTTTGTTTCTGCTCTCATTAACAGATCACATACAATGTTGTTGTGGCTTCATATGCTCTCAGTGAAATACCAAAGACATCCCTGAGACAAATGGCAGTGAGAAGCTTATGGGGAAAAACGAGCGACTTCTTGGTGAGTTTTGTTTTCCACTGTGACTTGCTGCAAAGTTGTCACTTATAAACGTTTTAGAACCCTCTATGGAAGATTCATCACAGTTTCTGGAGTGGTGCATAATGTTGGAGGATGTCTGCAACAAGTTAAAGAACATTCATGTTCCTGAAAAAAAAATTAACAACTTAAGAGCTGATGTCCTCCAGAAATGTGAAATTTTTCAACTAAGTACTTGATATCAACAAAGTCACAAATTTACTTAGCCTTGAAAAGCCAACAAAATTTTTATTCTAATTAGTATATTCATTTAATATTATAAAAATTACAACATTTCTGATGTAAACGTCTCAGAATTTTACTAAGCAGATAAAGACTGATTTACATGTTAAATGTTTTTGGTCCAATTCATCCGTTTGGACAGCATTCTCATTTGCATATAACGATAAAATTTTAATTGTGTTTTCATAGGTCATTATTGAACATGGAAATTCAGAAGGGTTTGAGATTACTTCAGATGCTAGAAGCCTTGTACTAAAGGTAAACTGAGAATTTAATTTGTTAGTATGATAAACATCACACTTATTGGCCAAGAGCTTCAGCCAATGATCACACACCACAGCAAGTGTTGTAATTTGATAGCTCTTCACCTGTCAACGTAGTTAATATAATGAACACACTTTTCATGACATATTCACATTTTCTCAATGCAGGAAGGAGGATGTACATCTGTAGAAAGTGACACAGTGGAAAGTGAGTAAACATACCTAAGAACCAGCACTGCCATTAACACACAACGTTTTTGCTTGTAATAATTGAAGAAAGCTTACTGACTAATTTTTCACTCTTACGGCCCAAGCACAACACAAGCAATACATAAAGCAAACAGGCATCGGTACTTTGTTAGCCATTTTATTATTTCATTGTTTTATTTTTATATTTTTATGTTCTTTTCAGATCAGGAGTTTCAATTTCTTGATCCCACGGCTGAGGAGATGGACAATGGCTATGTGTTCGCTCCAGTGAGTTTACAAACCTGTACTTTCCCTAACTGCCCTTAAAGCTGGTTCCAATCTCTTACCCAGGGACTGCGTTCCCTTTGACGAGCCGTAAAACAAGCCGCTCTGGAAAGGTCTGATTGCAAGTCCGAAAATTTGAACGTCCGGTTGTATTTCAAAGACAAACATGGGCCCTTTCTTTTCTTTTGCTTACGGTCAATTGTGTGGTCTTACAAATCTTCACCAAAGTCACTCTCCCAACGAATGTTTTAAGAGCTGTGTGTTTCTTCATAGACTCTTTGCATAAATGGCGCCTAAATTTTAATAACAATACTTAGCCTCGTACTTATGTTTCTTGACAAAGGATTTTTCACATGAATTTGAGGCTTAGGATGTACATTGCCATTTATGCAAAGGTCTATGGTTTCACAATAAGAAGGGAAACGTGGAGCTACCAGATTGCAGCAGCACAAGCAAGCTAAATAAAAGTGATAATGTCTTGTGTATAACCTGTTGTAGTTAGGGCTCATCTGTGGACCCTTTTCCTGTCTGTAGTGTCCACATGATGTTGAGTGCGCAAGATCAGACCCCAAAACAAGAGATCATCCTTGCAATTTCGAGCAAAGAGTCCAGTTAGCGTTTTGTCAGGTACATTTCCGTCACTGTATCTCTTTATTGGAACGTGTTTTTCGTAATTGTAAACCTAGCTACTGACTGCGTTTGACATTGACCACAGCTGCTAGTTGCCGCACCAACCGACATGAAGGCAAAATGAGTTGAAATTAGTTATTGACCATGATCCAAGCAAGTACATGTCAAGCCAGCGTGATCTCAACAGTGCAGACTCAACCTGGCATTTCATTATTACGATTGAGAAGTACATGAGCATAGTTAATTTGTATCAATTGATCAAGACGGAAAGCATTTGACTTCTCCAAGGAAAGATCGACGCAGATTTTGAAAAGCTGTTGCCCTGGTTTCTTTTTTCTTCATAGAAAAACACCAGGTTAAAGAAGTTTGGATGTTATACCGAGAGGTTTTCATATATTGTGCTCAGGAAAGGTGACCGAGATTCAGCTGGTGAGTATGATACTCATTGTAAGAGTGTTCTCTTACTTATTTACGTCTTGCGCGATGACACCGCTTTCCAGGACTAAACATTTTTGAGCCGTAGAGGTTGAATAAACGTAAGAAGTTTCTGTCTTCAGGTGATGACCTCTGTCAGACGTTCGTCTGATAACTAACGTATATTAAACTAGGACAGCATTACGTTTATTTCCGTAACTTTCTAGTCCCTGTCACAAAGATGGTTATCTCGGGATCAAACCGCTATCAGTGCGTTTGCTAAAGCAGTGCCAAAGTGCAAGTTATGATTAAAAACCGCGAACCACTCTTGGGTTTCTGCTAAGTGCGTTAACACACTGAGTGTGAAGGCTAAACGCGTAATTTTGTTCGAGATGCGCTGATGCTCTTTTATTGATTCTCGTTGTTTCATTCACAGAGAAGCCATGGCCCCGGGTTCTCCAACCCCTGAGGCTGAAAAGCCGGCACGTCATCTGTAAACTTTGCTGTAGCTCAGGTGAGCTTTAATCCTTTACTTACCAATAGTGATCACCATCTAACTTCTCCTTATCGTATTACTGCTACGTCAAGCATACAGGGCATGAGAATACAGGAAATGATCACTAGGGGTCAGTTGAGTTGACGCTAAACAAATTCTCCCTACATGTAACATATGAAATAGTCGAGAGCTGAAATGAGAATACAAATGTTGATGTTGAGGATTGAAGGTTCGAATGTAGGAGGGGGGGGGGGGGGGAGGGGACAAGCGACCCTTCTGGTGGCAATGTGTTCTGTCAGTGCAAATTCGTGCGATGGGATTTCAAGTGAAGTAAAACGAGAGTTCTAGTGTGGCTGTGACGCGAATGAACTTGCTGAAATTAAGGCGTTCGTGTTGTTTCAGGTGACTTGAAGCAGAAGATATTGACCAAAAGGAAAGACGGGTAAGTGCCTTGAAGTTTTTCGCCCACGTAACAAGTTTAAATGCCTTGCGTTTCCGACAGCGCGAAAAAAATGTTACGGAACGTTTTCTGCTTCCGTGAAAAGGAAATGTTTCTGATTCTTTTCGGAAATTGCTTTTTCGTTACCAAATTCTTCTTGGTTTTGCACCCAAGAAACGTCTTGGATAAAAGCCTTAACATCCTTGGTAACGATGTTTCTCATTCGAAGACCTTGCTGTAGCGCACCTTTTAGAGAACAAAGCAACTATGAACATTTGATAAGGAAGTACTTCCCTTCCTCAGTTCATGACCTGTCATATCTAATTTGCTCCTGTTGTTAACGTAGTGACATATACAAGTGCGCGCGTCACCTGACGAAGTGGGGAGACTTGCTGCCGGACCCAGAAGACAGAGAAAGACCAGTGAAAAGGAAACTGGATAGTGTGAAAGAAGCCAGCTCTCAATAAGCAGCTCTGTGCTGAAAAGACGGAAATGAAAGCAGTAATGGATGCCGAATTGATGTGGGAATGAATGTACCATTGACAATTGTGTATTCCAGTAAAGATACATTTCAAAAAGTAACTGCTATCCAATCTTATAGTTTTTCGGCGATCTTGTTTTTAAGATTGCTTTGGCTCCGCCAGTACCGGGGTTCGTACCCGTCTTGGAAACCCTTGAATTTTAGGAGTCCGATTTCTAGACGTTGAAAGCACTTGAAACTGGCTTTTGGTCCTTGACTTTTTTGACTGAACACACTCGAAGTATTAGAGTGCATGTAGTATTAAGATGGAATCCACCAGAGGTTCGAGTAACAAGTGGACGCCGAGACTTTGTACCGAGATTGTTTATATATTACATTATAAACTTCTGTGCGACTGTTTTAGACATCTTCTCAAAAAGAAATCATTTCTGACAACACCAAATGTCGAAAAACAAATTTTAAAGTTCATATGAAACACTTAAACGGTCCTGGTGAAATGAAACTGATGATAAAATTTAACCTGTGTTTGCACAATTTCTCTGAACTTTGAAATTTATTTTCTCGAGTTCCTATGGGAAATTGTTTTTGGTGTTATTTCGGGCAAATGCATAAAGGAATGCCATATACTTAAAATTATTGTGGTACAAGATTTTGGTCCATTAAATACTCCAGTTACTCGATTTCTCAATGGATTTCGTCTTAAACATCTTGCCGTCGTTGCTCTCGTGCGCATGTACATTGAGCCTCAGGCATAATACTGAACACGTGTTTTCTTAGGCTCAGAGACAGTTTCTCTGAACATCTGCGTTCGAGTCTGCGTTCCGTCAAAAAGAAGGCGGACCTGCCCGTGGCTAAACATTTCGAGTGCTCTCCCGGACACACTACAAAGGACATGATGGTGTCCGTGATTCCAACAGGATTCCGTAAAGGCTGGTTCTCCCTAGTGCATAAGCACAAGCATAAGCATAAGCATAAGCAGAAATGCAAATGAAAACAGCAACGACATAAGCATAAGCAGAAACTTAAGAAGAACCGAACGAACACACTTATTTGTCGTATGCTGTTTTCACCAGCAATGTACTCGACATAAGCATATTAAGCATAAGCACAAGAAAAACGAACAGTTACGTTCTTCTTGTACTTATGCTTATGTCTGGTGAAAACAGTGTAACACAAATAGATGGGTTCATTCTTCTTTGTTTTTATGCGAGCGCTTGTGCTTATGCGCTGGTGAAAACCAGCCTTAACGCCATGGAAAGACGCCGCGCGGAGGGCCGTCTAATATTTGCATGCCGAACTTTGCAACCCAGGGGTATGATCATAAAATTTCAATTTTCGTTTGAGCGAGTTTTTAATATCATAGCGCATGTTTTGCTCAACGGCAACCTCACCGATGAAGGGACAGCAGTCCCGAAACGTCTGACATTTACTAATATCAGCGCCCACGAGTTATTTAAAACTTTGAACTGATTATCATGTTTTCATACTCTCTTGCTTGTGTTTTGGCGGATTAATTTGGAGTTGCACGATGCCAACCAGGTGCCATTGAGAAACCTTTAATCTTCAAATAGGGTCCTGGAAAGTCCTTGGGTCTTATAGTAATGTTTCGTCGTCAACGAATTGACGACAAGCGTCTTTAATCACAAAATCAAATGTATCCAAACTAATAACGACTTGAGAACAGCCGAGGGAAACAACGTGGGACACTTTGTATAACAATTAGCTCACCAGGGTTTCCTGTAGCTCAGGTTGGATTCCTGCCTGGGACTCTGATTTCTTTTCAGTCTTCCTTTCGCCTGTTGCCAAGCAACTAGCATATGATCATTCTTACGGGCATATTGCACTATTACCATCATTAATAAGTAATTAGTAATTGGACCGAGTGGAGTACAATTCAGGGAGTAATCGGGTGAGTAATTTCAAAATTGGACGAGCGCGCATTATTCCCTGAATTGTACGACACGAGGTCCAATTATACTAATTAATCGTATCAATAAATTTCGAGATTAAGATTTTGAGAACCTCCTTTGAGTGAAAAAGTCAGTGGTGTGTTCCAACAGTCTTACAAACAGTAGGAAAACATGAAGGAAGCCATTAAGGTTACTTCCCACCTTCAGAGGCAAAAAAAAATCGTTTTCTCTTTTATTTGACAAAATTTAAGTTTATTATTTTATCCAGTGTTTCCAAAACAAAAAATTTAAAAATCTCAAAAAGCCGCCGAGTTATTTAGAAAAAACGTATTTTCAAATAAAGTTAATAAACTACGAACGTGTCATAATCCTGTCAATGGGCGAGAACCCTGGGGAAATTTTCGCGGCAAACGCTCATGTCATTTGCATATTTGTATTTACATCACGTACTTGACAAAAATTCCCACGTGGAAGCTCTTTACGCTAACCGCTATGGGAAAATCAAAAGCAGAAAAAAGTCCTTGGGTAAAGAAAAAGAAAAAAACCGGCCCAAAGAAGAAAGAAAAAGCTCCATTTTGTCAAGCAAAGAAAAAAAATTTTGCCGAAAGCGACAAAGGCTCTTGGTTTTGGCCGTCACCGTCAAACCTAAATTTTTCATACGTAAGGTTAAAACGAGGTTTCCTTTCATTATGCATTTGCTCGCCTTGATATAAAAACAACCAATCGCCTCGAAGCGTAACTTTCAAATCATGAAATCATGAAACCTACCCAAGGGAACTCATTTCAGCAATAAGGGTATTTCTTAGGCTGTCCGTCGATTCCTTGACTTCTTGATCTTCAGCGGAACAATTTCCGCCTTTAACCCTTTTGGCGGCGCGGGTTTTGCCTTTTGCTTTACCTTTGGCGTCTTTGCCCATTATATTATGTCGTGCTGAATTGAAATCAACTGAGCGAGACAAAAAAAAACTTGTTGCAATCCGATGCTTTTCCCGGGAAATCTTGATCTATTGTCATAGACACTGGGAGGTCCTGTTGTTCCATTGGTTTGCGGTTTTATCAGGCGTGATAATCTCCGGGCGTGGCGCGAGTTGTTTACGAACCTTTACAAGCTAAAAACTCGCATTTGATTTTTGGAGGAATACATCCACTTTGAGCGAATTTATAGGGTATGTAGATTTGACGGATTTTCGTGAAATTTCGCCAGAACATTCCAGACATAATGACAAACCAAAGTGTGTCGGGAAATTTTGATGTTTGACACATTTTTCCCGTGGCGTCCATATACGCAACACGTCTCGCATATTTTTAGCTACTCCAGCTTAAGATGTGGATATCTCGACAACCAATCAGAATCTCGAAAAAGCCCGACACACTTTTGTTGATTGATGCCTTGGGAATAAGACTGTGCAGCCATTTTGCTCGTACGGCGGAATCCGATAGCCGATAAATTCAATAGAAGGACCCTCGGTCGTTTCACGCCTTACCGCCTCCTGAGAGTTCCTAAAAGAAAATATTGCTGAAATTGTATTTTTTTCGTAAAGTACATTTATTAAGCTTTCTTCTGATATATAGTTTGTAGGGGTTTTATAGAAACTGGCGCGCGTACAATTTTTTTCCCGAAGGGCACCCGCGAAGGTGGGAAGTAACCTTAAAGTGCACGTAATTGACATGGCGTAGGTGTCCAAAAGTTGAAATTGGATACCTGTAATTGGACACCCACGTGATCGCGCGCAGAACCAATCAGAATCGAGAATTTTGTTGTAGATCAATCTCGTTCCCAGAGCCTGCGTTACCCTTATCCAGCGGAACGGTGATCCGTGGTGCTGACCAAAGGGATTGCAGCCTCTGGGAACGAGATTGGTTGTAGATACGATTACACAATGTATCGTTTATTCGTCAGACGAGACAACTTTTTTTCTGAGTCAACTGTTAGTTTTTTTCCCCCATGAAATCAGACCAGTCACCCTGTGGGTTGAACAAATTGCAAATTTACTGTTGCAAACTTTACAATGAATTGATACAATGGAGCCAACATACACATTCGAGTAAAATCGATGAACCGCCTATCGAAGATTAAGAATATAAAAATGTTCAAGCCGACCGTGGGTTGAATAAAGATGGAAGAAATAGCTATTGTCTCAAGCCTGGTACTAACTATAATTCTCTATCCCTACGCATTGACAGAAGCACTTAAAATTAATTAACCGTTCTCTTTGAAAAGACAGTTTACAAGTATTTTAATTTTGTGATTTCTAGGTCATCGAAGAACCCAGATAATAAATGCGTTCGGCTACGTGTCAACACATGCCTGTGTATCGAGACAACGAACTTGGGACTCTTTCTTTGGTTTTCCTCAAGTTTCGATGTTTAATTTCGTGTTTCATCACATTTGCGCGACGCGCGAGTCCAGGTGCCTCAAACAAAAACGAAACACAGAAGAAAAGATTATCAAAGAAAGTTGAGATTTCGCCACTTCCACAACACCGGATATCACTTGGGCCACTTGGGCATCTAGCACTTGCTACGTCAATCGTGAAATAAATGGTTTACGAATCCACGTTTAGTACAAAACAAGATTCAAACTCGCAATTTCCTTCTCTTCTTCGACTGCCATTCAGGAGACTTAGGGTTCGTAAGTTCTCTATCGCTTTGCTTGATTTCAAGAGCACGATATTTTCGGATGGGGTTAGGTTTGTGTACAAGTTGTCTCCTGAGATTTTTAAGGTTCATCCTTTCCTCCTCTTCTCTCTCCTTCTCCAGCTGTTTTCTCATTGCTTCTTCTTCTAATTCTCTTTCCGTCTTGTGCATCTCATAAATCTCCCTTTCTTTGGCTCGTTTTTCGCTATTCATCGAGAATTCCTCGATTTTGGTATTGGGTTTAGCGGTAGACTTGTCTGGGACGAACGGTGCATTATAGATCACATTTGTTGACCGGGCTTTGAATACCCTTTTCATTCTTTCTCCTTCAATCTCTTGCTGAAGCTAAAAACAGAAAGACAACATTCTGAGTTTGAAACAATTAAAATATTTTAATACCAACTGGAGTAAACTTCTCAAGTAGACGATGCTAACCGCCGACCGGTTAGCTCAGTTGGTAGAGCTGCTGTGCGGGAGGTCGCGGGTTCAAACTTCGACCGGACCAAGACTCAGGGTCTTAAAATAACTGAGGAGAAATAGCTGCCTTTGTAACGATATCTGCAACATCAAGTCTTCTCGGATAAGGACGACGAAGCAGAGGTCCCGTCTCACAGTATTGGTGTGGGACGTTAAAGTTCGGAAAGAGTAGGGGACGTAGTCCCGGTTGTGATGGTCTATAACTTATTCTGTTCTGGGGGCACCTGTGTTGATCCTACCATTCATTCTCATAAGATTGTAAACTGCGTGGCTGCATTGGTTCTTAGTTTTCGCATTTCTAAAATCATATGCCTTTTTCTCGATTTCCGCAATCAGCTTTTGGGTTTATTATGTAACTTCCATTCAAACGGTGATAGGTTCAGGAAAAAGAATGGATGCCCTGTGTTGAAAGTGTCTAATTTGGCCAGTTCCTCTCGGGAGCTTAATTCTTGTACGCCGCCGGAGGAGTTCGGACCCCGCGATGAAGATAAGGTAAGGTTGGTTGATTGAGTTGGTGTAAATAAATTTATACGCCATAAATGTACCTTTTGTCCCCACTTTTCAGCTTTGACAGCTCCGCGGTTTTCCGTCGACAGATTGAATGGAACAGGTTCTGTCAGGCATTTTGTTGAGGAAGGAAGGGCAGGCGCGGGAAAACTTGGCAGCGGCTGGGCCTGGAACTCACTAGCCTGTGAACAACAAAGCATCATTAAAATCCACACCCATTGCTAAGCTTTCCAAGAAACAAGAAGTTTTTCATACAAACACTTCCTAGTATCTCTTTGAGGCGCAGTGTGACTGTGTCGTAGAAATTGCCCCCAGTTTTGTAGATAATTTGCACTAACATATTAAATATTTTTATTGTTTCAGTCTGTATCAGTAATAATCAATATTATTAGATGAAATCAAGTGAATTTTCAAATTTAGGTTTCATTTTAGCATGACATTCTAGGAGATTCAAAACTGAAACCGAGTGTGAACACTTTCGCTAGTTACATGTAGGTGTAAGAAAAATTACCGAAGTTTCAATGTAGCTCTGGGTATAACTTGTTATATTACTAGGCCTACAAAAAAAGGCAGGTCTATTTTACAGGTCACATTCCACAGGTCAAAGTACAGCTCACTACACTACAGATATTAATAAACAAACCCAAAAGAGTCTCCTAGCCCTAATCACTATCCAAAATATGTTTTAGATCGTTGTGAAACTGTTTGGCCTAGTTACCAATAAAACAGTGACCTGTACCTCTGACCTGTAAAATACAAAAATGATCCATACCTTCTTTTCCTCTTCCAAGATTATTGACTTAATAGTCTCCTCTTTCTTTTGTTTCAGTTCCTTGTCACGCTGATCAAATGAAAATGGCTGTGAATGTGTGGAGCGGTGTGGCAGTTCAGGTTTAAACACATTGCTAAAGTCAGGAAATGGCTGTGCCTTGATCTGCTTTGGGTATTCGTCCTCCTAAGAATTAAAAATGCAAAATGCAAGTTCAGCTTTCAGTAACTGTATTATAACTTTAGGCTTAACCTGGAGCTCTGAGCAAAAAGGGCAATTCACAAAGGGGCTTTATTTTGAGAAATTCAAGAAAATTAAAATTTATTTTGGAGGCTTTTCAGGGCCATGTTTGATCATTGCCCAGTGACTTACTTTTGACTTTGGGCCACAAGGAAAATAATCTTCAGTTGGTATTAGCTCAAAACGTACATGATGGACACCCTAGAGTTTGGAGCTTTAGGGATAAGCCTCCCTAACATTTCTAGCTTGTTTTTTCTCTTCTTCAAATGGCCTGTAATTGTTTTGGTTATTACCAGTGCTCCAGACAGAGCTGCAAATAACTGTTGACCATCAGACAATGTTCTACTAAAATAGGGTTTTCAATTTAAGCCAGCGCCCGACACAAGTCACCAGCTACTTTAAGTGTTTGCGCCGGATACTTTGGCATAAACCTCTGCTCCACTGCACTGTACTGCTATCACGATAGTCTTCCGGGTACTTCTGAATATCCTCCTGCTACTTTTTTTCTTTTTGAAACCCCTGCTAAAATCGGCCAATGTTCAATGAAATCTTAACTTTGGTTAGATATTATGTTCCAAATTAATAACATTAGTAAAGATGAACATCCAACCATGTGTCTGTTTTGTTTGACCAAAATAGAGACTTGGTCAGACATTATGTCGTTTGAAGAACAAACAGTAATTGAAGCCGTGCCAGATAAAACATTTTCACTTGTAAGGCAACCACTTATTTGCTTGGTAATGATAGCTAATTTTTTCCATGAGGGGATCAGGGAAAGCAAGTCTGCCTTGTCATAAGCTATGCCAAATGAGGCTTTTACGACCCATTAAACATTCATGGAATCAAAGACAAACAACCAACCCCATGCACTTGTTCTTTGGTTTTGTGCACCTCAGCTCGCTCTTCAGAATGAAAATGGAATGGTTCTGCTTCAGTGAGAGGCTTTTTTGGTTCCATATACACGCCCAATGTTCCATTGCACTCAAATATTTTGTGATTTAGTTCTGTTGCCTTGAACTTGTAACTGTTTGGAAAGAAGATATTAAGTGGTAACTTAGCTTAGATGTATTAAATATATTTTACTGTATCTCTCAGTAAGTAAGTGCTCTGTGACTCAGGTCAATTTTGCACCCAATTAACCTCAGAGGTGTAATAAATATATTCTTATAACTACTAAACTTATTTTCTCAGTTCATAATTGTAAGTTATGGGTCCTCGTTTTTCCCCTTGATTCATGACCAGTGCACTTCAGCAACTCAGTTCATAACTATATTTCTGTGTATAAAGACCAACTGGAACCTGGACCATGCACACGTGGCAGGAGTTAAGGCCCAGTTTAAATGCTGTACCCTGTTCCCAGCAGTACGCAATATAGTTTTGACACATATTGAAATAACTTTTTCAATCACATTCAATTGATGACAAAAACATCAAGGTATGACCGAGCTAGCAATGTAAAATTTTATAATCCATGTTACTTACAGTGATGCATTCAATGTTTCTCAAATTTATTTGAACATTTGACAATTTTTATATTTAATCTCTCACCTCTTCATTTCAGCTTCCTGCATCTTCTCCTGTTCCTCCCTGCTCACACAGTCAGATGGTAGGGGTCGTTTTCTCTCCCTTGCCTTCAGATTTGGTGTCTTGGGAGCTGTCAACTTCTGTGGAGCCTTATCAGTACTGGCATGTTGTGGGCCTTGGTTCTGTTCCTGAAGAGACTTGACACGAAAACGCTCTGGCGTTTTCTTCTGCCATTGGTAGACCTTTTGAGCCATGGATTGATAATGTCCTGATTGGTTCTCATCATCATTATCTGGCTCCTTACGTTTTCTTGATTCAGTCATTTTGAAGGGAACTGGTCTTGTTGGTTTCCTGTTCTTGAATACCTAGGAAATGAAAATGACATTAAATAACTGATTGAAATAACTAATAATAATAACTAATTACTAATTGAAAATCATATATTGATCTTCAGTTGAATGGCTGGTGATGGAAGAGATTCCATAATTGTGGAATCTGCTTTTAATTAGCAGTACATGTAGCTCAAAGCTTGAAAAAAGTTTCCACAATTGTTTTCAGACTTTCTTTTGCCACTACTAATGTAGTATTTCCAATAGACTGTGAGCAGAACGAATGTGATATGCGAGCGGTGAAGCCACAAGCCAGTAGCTTCGTGGGTGCCAGTTACAAGTGAACTACCAACTCGCAGATTCGCTGCTCATTAAAATATCACGTCCATTCCACAGATGTTAAAGCAAAAGAGAGACTGCTATTTCCAACTGTGATTTAACTGAATGCACATCTTCAAGAATGATATCACAACACTATTTCTTTAGGACAAATTTTTCTCCTTGACAGGTCAAATCTGGAGAGGATTGACTCATTTCCCACATGGTACACTGGTACACTGGGTTAAAATTACTGAAGCCAAACAAATGATCACAACTGCCAAGTGTTTATGTGCTGCAATTGCTTAATTGATCATACCAACTGAACTGAAAACCACTTACTGGAGAGGGGGGATGCTGTCTCAATGAGCCAGGAAAGTTCTTCTCTTTTTCTTCTGTAGTATGAGTGGTTTGTGTACTTGGGCCAAGCCTCTCATCTGTTGCAAAGTGAAATTCCTGAGGGTGCGTCAGATTGTCCACAGCACTTCTACAAGGCATGTAAGATTGACCAGCAAGGGCTTTCTTCATGGAAACTTTACTCTGCTTCAATTTTTCCTGCATTTCCTTTTGCTTTTGAGCAATGATTTCTAACTCAGTTGCTTCTCTGTCTTTTTGTGCTTGAACTGCAGCTACCTTGGTTTGAGGAGCTCTCCTAAAAGAAAAGTTAAATACTGTTCCTACTCTTCCCTGACTTGTCACTGACCATCCAAGACAAATCCTTGGACAATAAACCAGCAATGAGGCCACAGAAATCAATTCCTTTGCTGGGATTTTTGAAATGAAAACACTACCAAGGAATCTCCTTCCCAAACCAAATGGCTCACCAAGAGTAAAATTCCCTGACTTTCAGGTAGGATTTAGAATTTCTGTGACTTGATACACAATTCCCTGACTTTTCCCTGACTGAAGCAACCCTTAGTCTTAGAATACATGCTAAGCAAAAACTTTATCCAAACTCAGTACCAGCACACAAAATGAATAACACATGTATGGATGGATCCACTTATACCCTGCACTCATTCAGTGTCTGATCTAGAGTATGCCACTGTGGGATTGGCATGGTTTGAACAAAGTTCACCCCTTCAAATTAATTTGTCTTCTAGGCAATTTTGGCACACTTCAAATTTTTTAGAGTATAAGAACTTAATTTGACCTTGCGAAGATTTCCACATGGCCCCATGCATTAATTATACAGGCATCACTATCAAACTAACCCTGTTCCAAAAACAAATAGAGTTTGAGTCACAAAATGCATGCATAATTAATGTATGGGGTTGTCCCCCATTAAGTCTTCAACTGGGACAAATAATTGCCCCAGTTGATAGAAATCCTAGGCTAGATCAGTTGTGTTTATTTAATATTACTATGAAACACATGCATTGCCACAAGGGTAACACTACTTCCAGTCAGGACTTTTTTTACTAGTAAGATACTACAGCTTTCGAGTATAAAAAGATTCTCAATAGGAATTTTTATTTTGAAGTTTCTATTCCTGCATTCAACTATTGTAGAGCTCCAGTGAGGACTTGGTGGCAAGATACACATCTTGCATCTTGACTTCAATCCTCACTTGATACTTGTTTTCAATTTATAACTTAAGATCCCCGCCTGCAAAATGCCACCCCCTAAAAACCAAACCTTTACCTCAAAACATTTGGTGTTGTGGGAACAGTAAGCGTCAACTGAGGCTTAATCTTGGGCACCTTTTTGGCAGCTGGGTAACCATCAGAATAACTGGAAATTGAAGAACAAGTTGACGAAGTAGAACAAGCTGACAGGGTCCTTAGTCGGACTGATCTTCTCTCAGGTTCTTTCTTTTCGCGTTTCCTAGACAGCAAATGAATATAAGCTTAAATCAACAAAAGATGTGGTTGTTGTTTTTTTTGACTGATTAATTTATCTTTAGAGGTGGCACAATAAAAGTGAAGCGAAGTTACCTCTTCCCGGCCGGTTGTGAATAGGGAAAAACAAAATTAACCTACAACTGCGAGAATCACTCTTCATTTGATTAATTAACTACGAAAATAAATAGGGATGCTTTTCATTCCCAAACATATCAAATGTTAACTTACTTTGGTGAATTATTAACTTAGCATAAACTTACCTTTTGACTTGGCAGTGTGAGTTGTTCTCTTGCTTTTTGGTTTCTTTAACGACGGCGGTTGCAGTTTTCGACTTCCATTCTGCCCAGGATGTGACTACATTTTTTGGGACTTGTTTCTGAGGAACAGTTTCTTTGGTTTCCTCGACTACTGATATTTTCTCCTGTTCCGACTCATTTTGCGAAGAAGGTTCTTGTTTTGTAATTTCTGATGAGTCCACGCTGTTGTTGATCGTGTCTCTGGGCTCATCAAACACCTCCTCTGTCCCCCTATCTTCAGCTTCTTGGGTCAGCACACCACCTTCATCACCCATTTTGTGATCTTTTAAAAGAAGGTCCATTTAATATTTAATTTGAACATTCGAAGTGGGTTTAAATTCGAATGCATGAACTTACCAAACCACTTGTCCACGTCGGGATCATGTTGTTGAAGGCCTTCGGAGAAGTCGACAAACTGTGGTGCATCATATTCATAATTTGGATCAATTTCTGAAGTCATTTTGCAACTTTCTCACTTTTAAATGTCCTCAAAACTGTCCGGATCGTCAAACTCAATGGGGAACAAGTAAGCAACGAAAATACATACAAACTTCACGAAACCTCACTCTTCTAAAATCGTTGGATTTGAAACTAACCGCACTAAACTGACGCCAACTCAAATCGCGTCCTCATTGGTCAGGTTACGGTGTCCTACCATAATAGGTAATCATTGCCATTTTAGGGTGTCATCTAAATTCAAAATGGCGGGGAATTTGTATTTGGGAATTGATTAGCTGTACACAGCTGATCTGATATAATTTGCTAAAGACAAAGAGTTAAAATGTCCAAAGACATAGGTAAGGGTATTCAAATATTAAAGTGGAACTGATTTAAACAAGCCATGCGAAATTCTACTGCGTGTATCATTTTAAATTTCAAACTGAAGTTATTCTGAAATTGCTGACTGCTTTATATTGGGATACGGACCTGTTCCTACACTTGCGAGACACACTTTTGTCGAGTGAATTGAAGAACATATCAGTATTGTATTAAACATTATACTTACATGTAGGGCCTCTTCATGAGCCCCAGCCCGGTTACCGGGACGAATTTTGTCTTGTTTTCATATGACAAAATTTCAGCGCGGTAACACCTAAGCTAAAATATTGTAACTCCAAGCATTTCTAGATTGTTTGTTCAGTCTTTGAAGTAGTCCTTAGACAATTATTGTTATCATATTTTGACAGGTCACGATCTATTCCTTGACCCGACCTTGAGCAAGTTTGATCGTACACGGTTTTCCAGTGGTTTTCAAAACCATAGGAGTATAATAGCCATGTCAATTCTTGTAATTGTATTACTACAGCTATATGGGAAACTAATGATATGGAAAATACAGCAGACAAGGCAAAATCGTGCCATCTGGCCTCAAAAGGCATTCATAGTTAAAAAATTCATCCTGGTAACCAAGCTGAAGTGTTCCTATGGGAAACTTTCCACATGTATTCTATTGGGATTATCCACTGGATTAGCCTCTACTATTTGGATGATCCCACTTACTCTCTATTTAGGTACTGTTACCTTTTTTATCTTTAATGTATTTAACTATATGTTAAATACATTAACATATAGTTAAATACATTAACATACATTATCCTCTGCAGGTTGAGTTGAGTTGAATAAGACATACTTATCCTTATTCTTTGATGGTTGTGTCTGAAACATAGCTGTATTCAGAATGTAATTATACCACTCTGTAATTAAAAACAAGTTTTAGTGAACTGTTCTAAAATCAAGCAGTGCAGATTTCAGTTAACATCGTTTTCTACTTGGAAATTCATCATTCAATGTTTACATAGGCTATTGATTACAAAGTGTTTCTAACATTGGTCATTTTGGAGGTTTTGTAACATCTGTGTATCTTTCCTGTATGACCTTTTTACATCTAAGAGAAAATGCTTGACGTTAATTTTTCACCTATCTAACTCTTCATTTGCTACTTTTCAGGACACAGGTATGAGTGGTGACCCCTTAAAACTCTTGCCTTTTGATGTTAGCAGAGTGCGAACTCAAGATGTTGTTGTTGTGGCAGCTGTTCTTGCTGCAGTGTTTCTGTTTAGAGCTCCTAATGTCTGGGAATTGAAGCCATCCTGGCAGCTTGATATTGCTTCTGCTTTCAGTCAAAGTACTGACAGAAATTCATTGTAAGTAACTGCTGTTAATGCTACATATTAGCATTTTGTTTGCTGGATGCCATTTCACCTTCCTAAGATGTTGCCTTCAAATTCATGTATAAAAATAATGTACAATCTTATTTTGTCACCCGTCTTTGCTTTGGGACTGAGACAGGCCAGGTGTAATATTAGCCAAGAAGGCATTGGGAGGGTTTTTGGAAGCAGAAGTGGGCTGTGATATCCCAGGTATCAACCCTTAAAAGACACACTTGATCAGTAAGACTGAATCAGCTTTGAAAAAAAACATGTAGTTACATTCTTTCACAAACATGTATAGAGCTCAGTTAGTGCTCGGAACTGTATGCTATGCTTTTGAATTCAGAAGTTTAAATTAATACTTGATTCCATGGTCATCCCTTTCACTTCATGATTTATTTCAGCAACCACAGAAATGCTGAAATCAGAATTTTCTAGGTCATCTTGTGTACTGTAAGGTTATAAAGAGAACCCCATTCACCACAGTAGGTATTATACAGTGTATCCATTCTTCTCAAGTGAGAGAGAGTTGAGGCTGTGTTGGTGAATAGAGGCTAATTAAAATGGTTATCTAAAATGTATTGTTATTGATGTTACCCATATTTTAATAATCTTTCACTTATTGTTATCACATCTAGGCCACTTCCTGTTATCACTGATTTGGATAGCGATGGGATTAATGGTAAGTTAATGGTGCTGTATGCATAATTAGGGTTTGGACATTGCTGACTAGTAAAGCACTAACCTGGTTGTCCTTAACTAACAGAAGTGGTCACTACAACACAGGATTCAAAACTTCAAATTCTGATGCTTCCCCCACACGATGACCAGGATATGGCTTCTACTCTTCCTCATCTTCATGTGAAGGTAGGGTAATCAGTCTGTGAGGGTGAGACTGGGGCTAAACAAAAGGCTTAATTTTCTGGCCTTAAGATCTTCATGTTTTGACCAATCAAACAGGTTTTAGAACAATGTTGAGACCAACCCAGGTAAGTATAGCCTACAAGAGCGGACTCCTTTTCCAGGTTTTGTTTCACATTCTAAATGTGTAAAACAAGAGTTGGAAAAGGTGTCTGTTCACGTTGGTACTGGCTAAGGCAAATTCAACCCTTTGGCTTTGGTTTTCAAATTAAAAGTTTAGCCTACTGATTGTAACAACACTTCACCTCTGGTGATCAGACACACATCTAAATGCTGTAAGAGTGATAATCTGTTTATCTTACCTTTGTAGGCAGAAGTTGAGCTTAGCTCTCACAACTCTTCAAAACCTGCCTTCCCTGTGGCTCTTGGAGTGGGATGTGACCAAAGAAGTGTCACTTCCCTTGATGTTTGTCGTCAGGTAAGTCAAGTCCTGTTATTTGAGTTAATAGGCAGCAAGGTTGGACATTAGCATTCGCCCACTTGCCCAGGCGAGTGTCTAAAGTGTCGGGCGAGTGCAAATCATCAATCACCGCCTGTTTTGTGAGTGCAATTTTCATCGCCAAGAAATTATTTAAATAATAAATTGCAAAATCATTACATGTCATTTTGCCGAGAAAATCTGTAAACATAAACTTTCCATTTCTATTTTGCAAAGTTTTACATTGCGAAGTGTCTAATAAATTGGTGCTGAAAGGCAACATAATATGGCCTCCTTCTAGTGATAATTACATAGCACATGTACTTTTACAAAGTGATACTGCTGGTCACTATTGAGCCATCAGTGATCACCAATCCCGAGAAGAACAGACACGTTTACTCGCAAAATGCAGGGATCTCACAAAGATTCATCATTAAAAATCTATTTGAAATATAAAGTAAGTGCCTCTATTGTGTTTTCTTGGGGTTTATGGTCTTTAAATAGAAATTTTCATTGAAGTAGTAATCCTCATTCTGCCACGTGCTGGATGACGTTGCGAGGAGGTGGGGTAAACTTTTGGGCAAGTGAAAACTGGTCCGGGCAAGTGCATCTTTGAGGGTTGTCCTCCATACATTTTCTATTGTAATGATGACAAGAATTTGTTTAAAAATCAAGACCTCTGTTACTTTTTGATCACTTCCTTTTTTCTCCCAATCTTTATGTTGGATTGAGCAGTGTTACTATAAGGGGAAATTATGCATTGATCACTCTCAGTGATTAAAGAGTTAAAGAGGCTTATTAAAAAATGATTGATTGGTTTCTTGTTTGTGTCTCTGTAGATTATAGCAGTTGTAACAGACAATGGAGTGGTGTATAGTTTCACAACCCAGTTAGAGCTTTTGTGGAAAGCTGAAATATTTAAAGGCCACAAAGCATCAGATTCAGTACATTTCAAGTAAGGTCCATCTTTCAATAATTGAAAGACGTTTTGATTTATGATAGCAATATTTTGCTCCTGTTGTTGCTGAAATGGATTTGCTATTTTGATTGCAGGGAAATTGCTATACAAATTGTGCCATATTCCCCTGATTTTGGCTTGGTTTTGATTGGAGGAAAAGTGGCTACAGGGGAGCAACTTGAAGACCACTTACAGTAAATATGACAAGTCTCATTTTTTGTGCTGTTTTTTTGAAGACTTTATGAGTTGTTGTCAAGATGCAATAGCTCATGACTTGTTATAACCAACTGAGAAAGAAAAAAACTGTTGCCACACCCATTAAAATAATTTTAATGATTGCTGAAGACATATGAGAGTCATAGGCTAATAAAAAATATTTTAAAAAGAGCACTACATATAGAAAGTGATTACACATACAGTCACACAACAATTAAGTTACTACGAAACTAGACTGCCTGACTTTCCTCATTCAAATTCACATACAGAGATGGCAGTGTTTGACCTTGGTGGTAGTCCACTAGCTCAGTATAAGAAGAAATTTGGTTTGGGCTAGTAAAATTTGAGAACCACCAGCCACTGGGTTACTTGTAATAAAAGAGATTTTGAATATATTCGAATATATTATTGATGAAAAGAAATTCAACTGATTTTGAGCAAAGCTGATCCCAAAACAGAAAAGAAAAGAAAAGAATATGACACAAACTCGGTAATTGCAGCATTCGTCTTAAGAGGCTATCAACACTTGGCCACCAAATGACACCACTTGGCTACCCTTGGCTATTATATCTCACACTCCACTAGCTCATGGACTAGTTTGTTAAAAAGTTAAGGTTGAGCACTGGATGGGAATAATTTTGCTGAAACATGAAACAACAAAAGCAAAGTGCGCTTCCTAGTACATGAACCTCACACGCTCATAGATTTCCTTCCTCCCTTGCTCGAGAGTTTGCCATTGAAGATGGTGCATCCTCATAAGATAGACCAAGGTAGAAAATACAGTTGACACTGTTTTACAGACTATGAGGAAACCTTGTTTTAAAGAACTAAAATGTATCTTTTGATCAATAGGCACAATCATCAACACAACATGTCTACTGAGCTCTCTGCAGAGGAGATAGCTAAACTTCCACCAAGGCGACTTCGTCCTGCAAAAATGGTATCTCAGCCTCATTCCTTGCATAATTTAACTTAAATTATCTGTAAAGTTCTTTTAAGAGAAGTCAGCAAGTTTGAGGGTCCAACATAGGTTTGACGTGATGCGGGATGAGGCGGGATGTGGGATGCAAGAAATTTTAAAGAGCGGGATGCGGGATGGATAAAATAGACGGCTACGCGTCCTCTCTTACTAAGATGGAAGTGTGAGCTTTGTTTCTATGTAGTCGTTATAGAGGAGCTTATGTTACATCCACAGGGTTCACGCAAAATCTACAAAACTCCCCCAGCGTGAGTAACGCTCATTGGGGGCGGCTGGTCTATTTTGCAAGTTACATTCAACAGGTCAAAGTACAGGTCACCGCGCTAAAACAAAATCTTCCTTTTAAGAAATTGCTAGCTTTTTACCCCTTTATCGATAATTAGTGGCTACTCAGCTAGGTTCCAAATACCCTGAGCGGAGTTTTCGTTCGCGGCTTCGGTGTCTCACCTACAGTATACAAAGCGCCGCGCAAACGGTTTCAACACGTATGCTGATACGCTTCTCGTTAACGCCCTCATCTGTGACTACAATATAATAGCTATGTAAGTTAACAATTTCCTAAAAACTTAGACGTTACGCGGAGAACTGCGTCTTTTACCAGACGGGATCGGGATAGACTTTCTGAGTAGGGCGGGATAGCGGGATGAAGTCAAAAATAGCGGTGGGGTGCGGGATTGAGAAAGCCTATGTTGGACCCTCAAGTTTGTGAAGATAAATTTGTGTCTGCCATTCACTATCCACCCTGTCATTGCTGAGGAAAGGGCTCTCTCGTAGGCTGAAAACTTGTCATGATGTACAAGAAATGTCTGCACGTCATTCCACCTTTGCAAACATTGTTTTGCCGAGTAGTATGCCCGGCCAACACCTCATGCAATCAGTGTCGCTGAAGAAGTTGCTGAAACCTTTATTTGAGCAGAAGTGTTTTTGTGTTTTTTCAGCCTACTGAAGAGCAGGAACACTTTTCCACCTACGCACTGAACAGTAAAACTGGAGCAACTCACTGGAAACATGAACCAGGTGACTACGAAACAGAGAAGACATCCAGAGAGGTACAGTACCACTATTAATAGAAAAATAATTTTTACTGAAATCAGTTTAAGCAAGGAAAGGGAGTTTTTCTCTCCACAGGAATTTGATCATACCTTCTTTCTGCAAAATAAAACGTACTCAGTTTTTCTTGTATATTGTATCATTTATACTGAACATTTTCGTCGTGTTAGTAAGGAAGTGTGTAATTGTGCGAAGTAAGCCGTTTGTTGCAGATGTATCTTTACCTGAACCCTCACGGCTACAAAACTCCAGTAGCTTGTAGAGGAGCCGGGCGTATTTTGGGGCGAAAGAGGGCTGAGTTTTTATTTTTTGTGAAAACCTGTGTTATGAACTCGAAGATTAAGGAAAAAAGCAAATGTGACCAAGGGGTGGGCGTCGCCCCCTACGATTCGTTCTGCACGAATCCAAGATGGCGGTCTAAAACGCGAACAGCTATTTTAACCAGCAATCAATTCAAGTGCTGCTTTAATAATTTACTTGTCAATCGTATTCGTTCAAGGATCTGCTATCTGCATACCATTTCAAGCTGGCTCTACACTCAAGTAGTTACCACGTAGGTGAAGTTCACTGGAGTCACTACACTGACTCACTCATCACGTCTCTGCCATACAGATGGCAACACCCTGCCGACACGAAGCTAAAAGTAGCCCACTTCGTCAAACAATCACCTTCATCCTCGGCTACAAAACAAAGGTGACTACTTTATTTGCCCAAAAACTGATTGCAATGCCCGGGTTGCCCGTAAAACGGAAAGTAACCTCGATCCAGGAGGTCTGAGGCCTAGTGAAAAGCAATAAGAATCTGGACTGTCAATCACTGAGCGTTCATTGGAATGTCGGTCGTTTCTCCTACAAGTCGATTCGCCTACACTGAAGTCGATTCCCCTGTAAGCTTTAATTCATAAGTTTGCAAAAGAAACATGAAGGCGAATCTGCTTTACTTGTGCAGGCGAATCAACTTTACATGTGTAGGAGAATCGACTTCAGTGTAGGCGAAACGACTTACTTGCGATCACTAAGGTTAGCGTTACCACTGAGATTCCTCATTGTTCGATTTCAGCGACTGTGACAGTTGCCATTTCCCCTTGCTTGTAAGTTAAGCTTGATCCTCATCTTAACGTAAGAACATTCCATCTTTACACTTTTATGAACTATGAAATTGCTCGAATCTTTGGTTGCAGGACGCCAGCTGGACAAGAGCTGAGCAGGGGAAAGCCCAACGCAGTTGTCATACACCGTCACAAGTCCATCGAGGTGCTAAGCCTGGATTCTGGACAGCCCCTCTGCACATACGCAATCTCTAAAGAAGATATAAGCATCGGTGACGTAAACGGTGATAACGTCATAGATCACGTGGCAACATTTTTTACGTCAGATCCTGTGGTCCAATCGGAAACCATTCCTTGCTCTGCTGTTGTCACTTCCGGCGCTGGGACTTTGTTTCGCGGGTCCATTTGCCGCCCAAGTTCGACATTTGGAAGCTACTTTGACTCGACCACCGAAGATTTCCGTGTTGAGTCCATTGCCGTTGCTCCATTACTCGTTCCGAGCCCACCAGACAGGACAGGAATATTAAGCCATTTGTCCGGTGATACGTTCAAGCGGGAAAGAATCCGGGGTTTTGACAGTGTGTTTGTCATTGCGTCTGGGCGACTGACGAGCTTTGGGCCTTTTGGAGAGTTTAACTGGCAGGTGTGGTAGTGAGTGACGCTTAGGCCGGGTGGAATTTTTTTCACGACTGCTTTTCTTTTATGAATCACAGGCAATTTCTGTCCGCAACTGGGCAATCAGCTCTCATACTGTTGAGAATAACCCTAGCTGAACATAGCTCGAGCAATTACGGTGCACTCTTTTTATCATATCTAATGAATAAAAGCATTGCTTGAGATGTATTAGCCATTTTAATAATAGTGTTTTCATCACAAAATGGGATGTTTCCTTTTTTTTTCACAGACAGACACAAGGCATGCCTGGGATACCTACAGCTCCGTGGAAATGAACGCCAGGGAAGTTTTCGTCCCAAACATACAAGCTGTGTCCACCTCAGCAGGTGGATTGAAGGTGCGTTAAAAGGCAATTTAAAGAAAACACAATTTACTTGTTTCTCAGAAGATAAAAACTGTTGTAGAAAAAGTATTTTTTACGCGAAAATAGCTTTATTTTTCTCCAAATAAAGTTTGTTGTTTGTTGTTTGTTGCAGATGCGCGCGCGACTGTCGATTTTCGCATTATAGAGTTAAGCTCGCTGTTTCCTCTTTCTTCATTAATTTTATCCAGGACGCTGTGTTAGTGACAGGCTGGCAACACCTCACGTTAGTCTCTGTTAAGGATGGCAGTCTGCTGGCATCTCACTCCACACCGTGTGAACCACTCTCTCCAGTGGTGCATGGGGACTTCACTAATGATGGCTTGATGGACTTTGTAGTTTATTGTAAAACCAGGTGAGCTTGTTGGAACTACTTCACCTAGTACTTCACCTAATAATTTGACATTGGCTCCCGTTCGGCTGATAGTGTGTAAAGTGCTGTAACCAGTCAGTGAATATTTCAATTTGTTTTATCGGCTATGTTTTTGTACGCCTTCGAAGCAAACGTTTGCGTTTTGGATGGGCGTGTCACCTCAAGTCCAACACCAGAGCAGTGGTGTGCATGTATTTACTTTTCTACTGAGTTGTTTGCGTTAATTGTAATAAGTTAGGTTAAATCTTTTACTGATTTTTATTTCTTTAAATTCAAAACACATTAGAGATATTTACAGTTGAAGGAAAGAGGTCAAAATGCTTGCCGGCGCTAATTTTGCTTTTCTCACGATAAAAACAAAAATAGGTCCGTAATGCGTACATGAGTGGCTTACTAGACCACGTGACAGGCGCTCGACTTTCGTGGACAAATAAATAAATCCGATCTTGCCATAATGTGGCTACGCACTTCGTGTAAGCCATACAAAAAAACTACATTGCATTCTCCGTGGAAACATTTCTGAGATATTTAGGGAAAAATTTGCCCCTGCACAATACTAGTATCGTTTGTTAGTTTATTCACCTACTTGTATGGTTGTTGTTGGTTTGTATTACAATCCAAACAAACATTTTTCTTCAGCTATCTCGGCTTGTCATTGGATAGCAGACCCGGTTATTGGTGGACAGTGATTTGGATCGCGTGTGGACTGGGTGCTATTGTGATCACGGTTCTGATTCTTCGCCTTTTCGAAGAGGTTATTGCATGACATGAAAGTCACATCTTAACTGTCATGGGGTATGGATTTTAGAGGCCAAGTCTGAAAACCAGTGTGGAAAATGGCACGTTTTGTGCCTGAGTGACAGTTACATCACACGGTCTACAACACACGGCTGCTAGTGGTTTTGTTCGAACACATCGTTGGATACTGAAGATCAGATACCGCTTCCTTTTCTGGGCTTCTGAGTCTAGTTTCTTACGGAAAAATGACGTTGTAAGGATTCAGTTAGTGAAAGTGTCATTTTATGGCAGCCACATTGCCGGGGATTGTCTGTGGCTTCATTCAAAAATTAGCCCTTACTGGTGACAATCAATTTTTCACACTTCTATGGTTGTTGCGCTTGCAAAGGGAACTGTGCCTACAGGGTAGGGCTGCTTAAGGATTCAGCTGTGCTTCTGAATTAAAAACGTGTACTGTTCACTTTCTGTGCCACGGAACAAAGCCGGAGAGTTAAATTCTTAGGCATCAAATGTTTCCTTTGGGGTTCTTTGGGGCATTATGTTCAACTGCAAATGCAGAGTGAGCAGGGACGCCACTTAGGACTATACGACTGCATTCATCTCAACGAATTCATGACTAGTCATCCCTCAATCAGTGCTGCTATTAGAGGACTAATTTACAGTCTCGGAAACTTGCTGAACTAGCCAAGATCTCATCCACACGTCACTGAGTAGCATGTTTAATGAATACACAGCCGGCGAGCGAATGAAATACAATCTTTGTTTCGTTATCAGTTTTTTCCTTCTTTTACACTCTTTTTTTTATAAAAATATATTTTTTACGAATATCGAGGTTGAAATTTGCGAAATGTTTAAGAAAAAAACCCAGGCTGAGATTTGGAAAAGAATATAATTTTGTGCGGTGCAAATTTCTAGATACAATTTTTTTTCTAAACAGTAAAACTAGCCCCAAAATAGACACAAACAAAAACAGCAGAAGTACTGGCCGTGTGGTGGATGCTAATAACATTTCTGTAAGAAGTTAGGTGTGTCATATGAAGCATCAAATATTGCAGTTGGTACCCCAATTTATTCTAAAACGGAAATGTCATACGCTGTAATCTAAGAATATACACAAGGATATTTTCAGCCTAAAATCGGCAGAAAAATAAGAATATTCAGCATGGGCCGGAAAAACAGTATCCTTATGAAAAAAAGAGTGCATTTTAGTTTACGTGGTAAACGAGAAAGCGATTGAATAAAAAGGTTTTCAAAAACTCAAACAAAACAAGTGAGCGAGTCTTTGTTAGAGGGTCCCCTATACCACTTTGGAAAATGCATTCACGTAAAAATATTGAGACTGTTCACGCGTCACGGATAATTCCCAAAATTCGTTCACATTCACGATAAAGCAAATATCGGCGAGCACGAATCACGAATGAACAAATAATCCTTAATCACGTTTCACGAGAAAAAAATAGTCCCAATCACGTTTCACGAAAAAAGTATAGGGGACCCTCTTGTTAGCGCTAGGTAATGTGGTCAAACGGCCAGCAAGCTGTGCTGTGCGCCCAGACCATCGTTTCTGTTTACTTTTTATCGCCCTCGCAAGAAACCTCTTGTACAAGTCAGAGCATGGGCATATAACTTGAGCCCGAGATCACTCGATGACCGTGTCGTGACATCCGTTTTTCTCAAAGCTCTATGACAACCGTCCACTTCAATATATAAACACTTTATGTATCTATCCACCTCGGAGAACCTTTGCAAACAGATCCGCTTGCGGTGGTGGAAAGCGCCGTTGTGATAGGGACGAGAACTGAAACCGTAGGGAAAGCCATGTGTTCTCTAACTTTTGCGGATTCGTGTGGAGAGGGGCAAGAACTTTTTTATCTTTGGACAGCAAAAACCAATGACTATTTTGGAAGTAAATATGTCCTTTTAGAAAATAATGAACAAAACCGTAGACTTGTGACAGCCCAAACAAGAAATGTCCGTGAAAACAGTTATAAAGGCATTTTGTGTACTTCGTGTACTAAACTTGATTATAACCGGTAGTAGAGCCGAAAATCTATTTGGGCGGCCGCACTCACACGAAGATTCAATTGAATTCATCTGCAATTGTAGCCAGAAGTAATTGTTTCGCCGCCAAAAACTTGGCGTAAATCCTAATTAAAATTGAATGGGAAAGGAAACAACACTTAGCGACAGCAAAAGAGAATTAAAACTTTCACAGCAATAATGAATGTACAACTGGACAAACACGGTAAATCTTTTCTGATTATATATTCTCGGGTGGCTAGGCTCTAAGCAAACATGTCATGGCTTGACTTTTACAAGCAACTTATATGGCTACGGTTCGTTTCAGCTTGAGTTTACAATCTAGATTATACAAATTTCTCTGGAATTTCCAGCTTTACACGTTAAGATATTTCAATAATTTTTCATAAGTGTGGAATTCATAAACTTCTTGAGTTTTTCTGCGATCAATTTTTGTTGCTTATGTAAGTTAAGCAACACTTTGCTTAAGAGAAGACACTAAAATCTTGCCAAGCGCTTTCGACAAAGACGTGAATATACCGACATAAACTTTCGTTGTACTGTTTGTTTAATCTTTTCGCTCGGAATGTTCGTTAACCCTTTAACTCCCAAGTTCTGTTAATAATTCTCCTTTCTAGCTGCAACACAGTTCCTTTTACGCTAAGAGAATGGCTCTGCCTGTTAAATTTATCTATTCTCATCACGTGTCTGTTGGACAATGTATTGATATCTTACAGAGAAATTACATGCTAATCACTTCTGGGAATTAAAGGATTAAGTAGACAATGAAACCATCCGCGGCTTGCTTATTTCGAGAACAAACCATCTGGAAGGCAAATTTGTGGAGAGAAGGATGACTATGAAATTTCGACGTCACGCTAAGTAATCAAATCGACGTCTGCAAACAAAAATACAACGAAAATATGTCCAAGTATCTAATTTCCGCCATAGATTTTCCAAAAAGGTTGGACACGCGGTAAAATTCGCGGTAAAATTTTCCGTCAACTTGTCAAAAAGCAAATTTAGTCGCCGAAATTACAAAGTTCTGATTTCGGATTTAAATTGCCGGTCCGTCACCCTTTTCCACCAACGCAAGTAAACAGCGATTGCGAGGGCCTTTATGGAAACAGAATTTTAATTGGGGACGCACTGCCAATCTTTTTCTTCTAACATTAACAAGGTACAAAGTTCTTTCGAACGATTTTAACGAAAAAAAAATATATATGTATATATATGTATATATATATTTATTGCTCAGATCAGCATCAATTCAGTGTGCTTGAAAACATTGTAAATACACGGTGGTCTTTGAAGAAATATTATTGCAAGGCCTGTATTATTACCATAAATAATTGATGTATATAGAAGAATTCAAACAGTATATCTATGGGCTGTGTCAATCTTATTGCAAGGCCATTGCGTTTTTAATAAACTTCCTCATCTCGGGGTCTGGAGCAAGATCTATAGGCAAGAGCCCAGTGTCAGTTTCTGTAAATAAATCTGCTCCGTGCTCTATTAATATCGATGCTGTAACTGCATTTCCTTCCCTCACAGCTTCATGTAGAGGACTGCTTCCGTTCAAAGACTGCCTGTTCACTTCTGCGCCGTGAAGCAGCAACACTCTCACTCCCTCAGCATCGCCTTTCGCCGCAGCCTCGTGTAGAAGCGAAACGCCCCGGCTATTCAACTCGTTCACGTTCGTAGTCTCTTCGAGTGCGCTCCCGATCGGCGTTCTGGAGACCGTGCCATTTCCGTCGCTCGTACGTGCGATCAAGACCGGTGAGGAATATCTTCGCGGGGAAAACTGATATGCGGTGGTTTGTATCACGCGCTTCCGATCAGAGAATTTTCCGCTCTCTGTGTAAATGTTATTTATAGCAGAGGAATCTCGGCCTTGGGCTTGAAAAGAACTGTTTTGCACTGTGGTCGTCGGGGATGAAAATCGTCGCTGAGTTTGTAAGGGTTCTCTTTGTTCAATTTCCCTGTTGTTAGTAAGGTATTTTCCGCTCTCCAAGTTAGCATCAATTGAAGGGACACGAATCCGATCTTCTTGAACCCTGTTCTCCACCATCAAGTAGTCATTGTTTTGCTTGGCTGTAGTTATTGTTTCAACATTTCCGTACTCGAAGCTGTATAAATTTACTGCAGAATTGGTTGATCCAGAGCTGTACGCGGAGTCTGAGGAAGTCGATGACTCGGACGAATTTGAACAAAGGGAAACTGTCGATCGCCTTTTCACGAATTGTCGTCGTTTCCCGCATTTTGGACAAAATGCAGACGATCCCATTCCATCAGCTTCCAAACCAGCCCGATTTAACGAGCTTTCGAGAAAATTTCCATTTGGTAATGCTACACCTTCTATACTTCGAGAGTCCATTAACTTCTCCAGATCGATGTCATAAGCTTTGGCGTTTGCGGTTGGAGGTCTTGGGTTGTCTGCGGAACTGCGCTTTTTTTGCACATTGTCCAAATTTAGTAACGACATATTTGAAGGCAAAATGTCACTCGCTGTTCTCTGTCTTTCCTTCTCCATTGCCATCATATCGCCTTGTAATTTTTCCTCGAGGACCTCCCGCACTTCGGGCCTTCTTCTTAAGTAATCCTCTACGTCTCTTGCTAGCCCAGCGTGCCGCATACCTTCGGCTAAAATCACAACAGACTGAAGATCGCGCGCAAGGTCGATCGCTTGTTCTCCCTGATCGTTTTCTAATCCTAATGGAGCGCCCGTGGCAATAAGGTACCGCATAATAGAGTGGTTACGTGCCACTGTGGCCGCGTGCATAACGCTCCAACCTTCTTTGTCCTGTATATTTATATCTGCGCCGTAGGTTACCAGCAGCTGAACGAGCTTGAGAGTTCCTGTGAAGCAGCTACGTTGGAGCGCCGTGATGCCGTCTTCGTCGATGTGATCGATGTGAAACTGCGATTCGTTCTGTTCGAGAAGAAATGTCACTCGCAAGAGGTCCTTGCTGTGCACCGCTTCGTGAAATAACTCCACTGGTTTGCGCTTTACAGCGAATTTCAACATCACAATTAGCAATAGTCCTCCTTCGCACCACAGAAAAAGTCTGCGTAATTTGCTATTTGTTGTTGTGACAAGAACTACCCGGTGTTTGCCAGCTGCAGAATACACACGTCTGTGTCGCGCCGTGGCCTGTTGATTATGAATACTGACCAAGCCGCGGTACAAAGGAAATTAGCGCCTTTCATGAACCAACAATGCATCGGGAACCCCCGGGGACAAGCTCTGCAAAGAAACAGTTATATCAACACGTCAAGTCCCATTGTTCCGATTGATTGCTCCCAATGACATTCAATTGACATGAGGTATTATGGGCTCTTATTGCCTGTCTCCCGTAAAGATAATGCAGATGCCCTTTTGTGGAAGTGGTGGTTTTTTGGGTCATGTCCTCTACTTTGTTTTATGATTTATTTTCGTTGTCATTTGTTTTGAGGCGAATTCAACAAGTTCGGCGCTGTATAACTGATTAATGAGCCAGCCTTACTGAAATACATTTGGCGCGATATTTCATTTGTTTCACATGGTTTGCTAACCAGTCACACCTTCCTTTGTAAAACACTCGTCAAGGCTTTTAATAACGTTTGTAATCTTGAAACCCGATTACTGCTGGCGCGACGACAAAAAAGAGCTTTTTAACTTTCAATTTCAATCCGACAGTTTAGTATTTCGTCTGAGCTTTTTTGGAGTCCAAAGACCGATTTCATGACAAGCGAGAATTTTGCGTTTTCTAGCACTAATAAATCTTATGCAAGACTATCTATAATTTTCAACTTCGAGGCTTGTTTTCCACTTGGCTGGTTTTAAAAGTAGTCTGATTTTTTTAGATTACTACACACAAAGCAACTTCAGTCGAGTCCACGACTGTTCCATGTACATGTACCTCTGTCTTACAAGTTTGAACACAGGGTTTGAGTACAACGTAAAACGTTTGGAATGAGAGCGTCAAATGGTGGTGTTTTGGTTGATACGTGACGACACTTTTAAGTTTTAACTTTGTTTTTGTGAAATAAAGTTGATATCGCTGTCAATATCACCAGCTATTGTGTAGAACGCTTGTAGTTTGTGAGCTGTAACCACAACAGGTATTCTTTAAGCACTCTACAGTTGCCCCGAGGCTGATCATTAAGCGAAAAAATATTTCCATAAAGAAACAGACCTTGAAGCTTGTCTCGCGACCCAAAGGTTTCTCACGTGCAGGTCCTCGAAATTGAGATTACGTAACCACTTCTGTTCTTCAGTGGACCCGAATCTTAAGTTCTGACATGTTATGATTGAAGAAAATGTTTTATTGAGACCTTGCAAAACTACGTTCTGCTTTGCAAGTTCACGAACAATACTTGCTTTCCGGTACCTACCGAAGCGTAATTAATGTCGTCACGTGTACTATCTTACATGGTTGCAGAGCATTTTTGTCATTTAATCTGTGCTTTCCTATACATTTTAAGGCGTGGTGTGCTATATGTTTGCCTGCATATCAGTATTTTTCAATCATGACTTGAATGGTCCGTTACGTAAACTGGTCAGTCATTTACGCAGTTCGGATTAAGGAAACGAACGCAGACTGAAGCGTTCAAAAAGCGTGCACCCCGCTTACTAAAGCAAACAATAATAAAAAATGCCCTTTATGAAGGTGAAGTTAAACTATTTGCTTTGTTTATAAATTGACAAGCAGCTGCAAGAAATCTGCGAAGAGCAGACTTGAAAAAAAAAAAAAAACACGCGAAACGGATTTGTAGGAGGTTGTGTGCTGATCAGCGGTGGAGTCCACAATCATAATCAAAAGTCAATATTCATTCTCGTTGACAAAATTCAGTTTCAAAATATTAAATAGCAAATACTAGTAAATAGTTTTCACTTGTAAGGCCTCAAAGAACTCCTCCGGATTTTATTATTTTTAAGTCACGCGTCCACCAGATTTTCTCTTTGACGTGACTGTATATAAATTGCCAGTGTGGACAGTACTCCCCGGAAATGTCTTAAACAACACACAGGAAAGAGCTGAAGAGGTCTTTTGAAAACTCATTAGGTGTCGCTCACGGATGGAATTCCATTCCTAAAAATTCAGCGCAGAAATATGATCCGTGATCCAGGGTAGATTGTCTGAAATTCGTTGTTGTTCGCAAGATCTGAGATGGGAATTAAATTTCCTGATATACTTGAAACGCTGGATCGAATCTAGATTGTTCTGACTACAAGTGCTACTGCTTTACTCGTGAGCTAATGTAGGAGATGGGTGATAAGATGACGCTCGAGACATAAACACACATAATTAAGGGCCCGTGCAGAACGCCTCTTCCACGGCTAACAGGGGACAATAGTAGTTTGTGTTCTGTACAAAGATCGCAGTTTAAACGTTTCGCTGAACCTGTGTTGAATAAATTGGCGATTTTGTTTGTACTTACCGGACCCTTTCTTGAAATGTTACGCGCAAGAAGATGCGGAATGCAGAAGAGCTGATAAAATGTGTGGATGTTTATTGTAAAGGCATACATACAATTGACCAATGAGCTAATCTAATTTCAAGTAGTTATAATTTAAGAACCTTGAGATGTGGGACCGTTTGGAGCCATAGCACTATATATGTTTGGCAGCATTGTGTTAACACCTATGTGGTCATCTTTCTGGAGATAGAGAAAATGTAATAGTGGTAAAACTGTCTGCTTCTTCCTTTCTGGTGGAAACATACCAAAGCGCCTCAACCTCTTGCAACCATGTAACGTTCTTTACCCGATCTGAAATTTGAAGTCCTCGGTAACGTTTGGTTGCCTTAAGGGCTTGATTTCGCTGTCATTTGACGCTATTTTTGGCTCTTCTTGCGTGTTCGTGGGAGTGTTACTAATCAGTTCATATATTATGTTCATATCCCTTGTAAAATGTGTGGGATGTAGTATTTATGGTTGCTTACCCATAACATAGAGGCTAATCTTTCCAGACCGAGAGCCTTAATTTGCACGACGTTTTGGAGCCGGTTGGAGCCTCTAACCCTATATTATCCTTGAGAATTCAAAAGACGAGCAGAAACCTCAACTTTAGTGTTGAATGTTGTATTCTTTAAGCTGTTCACCCTCACTATTCTGCTTGTTGTTCTGTGAGCGGTTGTAATTTAGTTGTTCCATTAAACATAACCCTCAGCCTGAGAATTTTAGTGTAGACTAGCAAGATCCCTCTCCTACTTGTCTGTCTGGCTTTTCGGGGAGGAGGGAACAGGTTATTGAATGACCTGTTGCGTGGGTGCCGCTCATTTGATAGAAATGACTACAATCACAAGCTTATTAAACTGAATTTGATCTCAATTTGATAAAAAATCAGTGAACTCTATACTTCGTCACATAATAAGCTTGCATAATCTGTTTTAGAGTACGTGGATTGTTGCTCGTTATGGTCATGAAATTGGACCATTAACCAACTGAATGAAAAGCTTATCAACCAGGTGGAGATAACTCATGCTGGTGGGCTTAGTCATTCCTCCATTGCGGTTACAAATCGATCCGTACAAAGAAGATTTCCATTGGAATAAAGAATGAAAGAGAGAACAGGGAGATAACACACTTGAGATAACGCCGTTAGCCTCGGTCGTGTTGCTCACGTGCCCGGCACATGTGCCTCAGTCCTGAGCCCATAGTGGCACGTGTCACCCGTTTTTAAATGTATTGGTTGGGTTTCCTGAAGGGGTCGGTGAACTTTCTTCACCAGCTATGAAATCGGCTGAAACGGTCCAATTTATAATTTTTATCAATGCCCAGCCAACCCTGACCCCGGCAGAGGTAGAAGTGAAACAAATATTCCATTTTTGTTCTGCTGCGTCAGCAGTGTCAGTGTAATAAGCATTTTTCACAGTTTATTGCCAGTCACTCGGCCTATATACATTTAATTTAATGGCGCTTTCATGTATACTGACTGGTGATCAGTTTTTGCTTGCCCCTTATTCAACATCCATTACGGAGGTCCCAGCTTATCAAATCTCAAGTCGACAATCAAGGTAATTGTCAACTGAAGGTGGTAACCGAAGGACTGCCTATGAGTTTATCGTTATCTAGTGATAAACACACCTTAACCGCCCCGTTAAGCATTGAGAGAAAAGCTCCAAATAGGCCATTTCCGAGTTCATGTCTGCCTCCTCTTCAAAGCGAGTCTAAGTGCGAGGTTTTTGTTATGAAAATTAGTTTTCATTCATATGTAAAGTAGAACTAATTACCATCACAAAAACTTCGCACTTAGACTCGCTTTGAAGAGGAGTCAGACATGAACTCGGAAATGGCCTATTGGCGCAGCACTGAGGTATTTCGCCAGACAATGTACTAACTACGGGTGATATCAAACTTGCTCAGGCGCTTTGAGTGAGAAACGTCATCATAACTCATGTCTTTGACGATTTTCGACAGTTCGAGTCTTGCCAATATTTCATAACTGTCGTCAGTCTAACGAAACCTTCAGTTTCGTAGCTAAGACTGGGTGAGAAGACAAACGCTCAACACTGTCTCTGGAAGGTCGCAAACTACACTGATTCTGCAGCTTTTACTTTCATCAAAAATGGAATATGCCTGTACATCATACATAACGCTCCTTTTTGGGGTGACCTCAATGTCGAACGCACCGTTTATTAAGCGTAATTGAAGCCCACTCTCGCCCCCCCCCCCCCCCACCCTCCCAGTTTCCTCTTCTCCTACCCCTTCGAAAGCTTACCACGCAGACTGGGAAAGAGATTGCGAAACACCCCAGTCCCGTGTGAATCCACGTGTAGAGAATGTGACGACGGCTTGGGTGGGCCAACAAAAAGGGAAATCTTTATCGCTGGCCCATCAACAGCCGGCTTCGGTAGAAGGGTGTGTAAGGGCAATGATGGGTGCCAAGGGAACACTTGACTCGGGTGTCTTTCTCGCTTTTCTCTTTGTGTTTGTCCCCCCGTGCAATATGTGGAAGGCATGTCCAGAGCCCACTCTTGCCATTCATGCTCTGCACTTATGGTCGTTAGTCCCTATTTACACACAACAGCCGCTATAAATCTGGTTAAGCGGCTTGAAATGGGCGCGACATTCCGGAATCATTATCACGAGGAGATTAGAAGCGCCACGATAGCTCTAGAGACACAGCAACAACCACGTGTAAATCAACAGAGAGGACTTTAGCCCCAAGGACGCTCTCCTGGCAAATTGCATACGTAACGTGAATAATGGTTCCCTGCTTGCAGAGGTCCCTGCCGCGAGACCTCTGCAGGCAGGGAAGAATTAAATGGTGACCAATTAGACGACAAGATAAATGTTTAGTGGGCCTTGAATACAATGACATGTTCCATCTTGATTGTTCACCTTTCAAAACCAGTGAGGTCACACCCACTGAAGTCGTGAGAGAGGCTTAAACTTATCGAGCAGGTCTTCTAAGCAGGGGGGCGGTATATTACGGACTTTGCATCGGCTTATATAATAGCCGGTATATCTATTTATTTAAACTTGTATGTTTATTTAGGACAATCAGTATGGACTCACCGGAGAAACACCTGTGCCTTTGTATCTTTAGGGTTGATATTAGTGTTTGAAGACTGTTATGACTAGTAATAAGCAAAGCTTAGAAGTACGTTCAAAGGCATGATTTCTCAGCGCACAGCTGGACTGATACATCAATTCTGTATACACCGGACGATGGCTACATGTTTTTTCCGAGTTGCACTTGTTTGTGAAGCCTTGGCAGTAAGTTACTCGCAGGCTAACTTTACAACCACAATTATGATCATGAAAACGGCCAAATGAAGAAACAGATTTCATCAAGGTACTAGAAATGACTAGCGAAAGATATCTAAAGGAAGAGGAACTTGCTTTTTGTAATTTTCTCGGGTGTAAGTGCAACAGAAATTTGTTCAGTAATTAGACCTGTTTCTCTTAAATTTGACCCTAGTGTCACGCTTCTGTTTTGGAGCTTTCAGTAACATAGGAATGAAAAACATATCGTAGGTGAGTGGTTTATAAACAATTTTCCGAGTTTAGTGGCTTATAGCCAGTTTGATGTCGGACTACCTACTATAGACATGGTGAGAAACTCGTATTTTTTAACATCATATTTCAGCAACTTGGAATAATCTGCATCCCTCTTATCACTGCTCAACCACCGAAGAGAATATATTGATCGGATCTCACAACTCTTTTCGCAGAGGGAACATGAATCGCCTGAGAAACGCAGCTGAGTTGACACATCGCAACTCGGTATCGTTTCCGGGACGAATTGCGCAGCGCCAGGGCGAATTGCAGCGTACTTCCTGCAAAGCACACCACTACACAGCTTTCTGATGTTCTGATAAGAAGCTCTAGTCATATTTGCTAGTGACAGTTCGAATAAATCAACACAACTTCACTTACCTTGACAAAAACTGCGAAAAAAAGGCCGAGCGCGAACGAAGCACAGTCGAAATAACATGAGATCGAGGCCATATGCCAGCGAGCGAGCCAGTCCAAGGTGACGTCCAAACCCTGAAATCGCATGGCATCAAGTCGATACCCGCGGGACATCATAAGATCCGCGGGACTGATTTCGTGAGAAAACAACCCCATGAGGATGCTTTCTCCTTTGTCGAACGCGAAAATATTTCCACTCCTTAAAAAGTGGTTTTGTCTGAAATCACAGATTACCGGTTCACCGGAAATGGACCTGAGTTCTTGTTAACTGTACTGTTCCATATCATGTTGGGGTACGTTGTCAATGGAAACGTTTCGCAAAAGTGCTTTTGTTGTGTTGAATGGCCTTTTGGAGAGTTTAAAGGTCTGTCGTAAAAGCCAAACAGAATTTGATGCGTGGACTAAGTCAGATTCACTGTTGTCATGGGAGGAATCACAAGGAATCCATCTCAGGGATCCCATGCCTCTATTAGGCATCTCAAGATAGAAAATTGTTATGAAAATATTTCTACATATCAAAAAGTTGCTTTGTAGACTGAAAACACGGATTTCTGATTTGCAGAAAATGTATGGTTGTTGTAAAATGATTCGCTTAGTTTGAAGTTGTTGCTGCTGCTACTACTGTTGTTGTTTTTCTTCAAAACTTAAAACCCTGTTTTTATATAATTACCCTGAATATACCTGCTAAGTGGTCTCAACGCATTGTTCGACACAATTTCAAGGATTGATTGAAGTCAGAGTTTCTCAAAGTGAAATCAGATCATCGGTCAGATGGAGAGACTGAGTAGCTTCTCCTCTTAGTAAAAACCTATGCTGCACCTAAAACTACGACGAAGGCATATTATCATACGCGTTTCAAAAATGTTATACAAATAATGATTTCCCGACGAAAGCAGCTTTGTGGCTGTCTGCAAACGCGGATTACCGGTTCGTCTGAAGAGCATGATTTTGATAAAACGTATTAAAACAACCAAAAGGTTGTTTGTTTCACACAACTGATTACCTGCCATGCAGTTGAATCACGAAATTTCTGGGCATTGAAGGGTCATTGAATGAATTGGGTAGCCATGGCTCTAGAGGCCAGTTAGAACTGAAATAAGCGGTAGGGACTCAGACCAAGTCCTACACTGGCTCCAGAGGCCCGTCGAAGAAGTAAATATCCTAACCAAAATAGAAGGCGAGAGACGGGCGTCTGCTCGCAGGAGCCGAAAAATTCATTTCCATGTCATCAAATTGGGACAGAATTTGTCCCAGTTCGCTGATTGCCGGTTCTTCTAATGAAACAACTCTGATTGGCTCAGGAAAAGCGTGGTTTCCCAACCAATATGCGATGCACGAAACAGCACACGGAAATTATGTTCAGTATTCGTGCGACCAGAGGTTATACTTTTTGGTACGAGGAAAATTGAACTTCGCCGCTTAACTTCCCTCGTATAAAAAACGTAAGCACTTTGCTAACCAATACCCCTTCAGAGCTAAGGGTATTAAAGGCAGACTGCTCTCACCATCGGAACCATTAACCAGTGTGATTGTCGGCACTAAAAGACGATGAGTTTTATTTTCTCTGAGCAAGGAGTCTGCGATTACGGACTGCGAACAAGAGAAAACCATCCTTGATTTTTTTTATCAACGTTCTGCGCTTAGGAGCGATTGAAAAACTGTTCTGTGCGGGGAAATTAATTGAGGGAAGCCAAGTTATGATTCATATCCAGCCGTATCGTAAAGACTCTTGATGTGCCTTGTGTACTTAGTTGGAGCTGTCAGCCAGTTGTTAGCGATCCATTTCTCTCCTTTAAGGACGTCACATCCGCCATGTAGTGAGTAGCGATCCACAGAACCAAGGAGACCACTTTCAGTGTCAATAAAGGTGTTGTACCACATAATGGCGGTGCCCTTCTTTGGTGGTATCACTAAGTTTGCTATGTGACAGTTGACACTCAAGTTGAACTCGTCTGTGGTGGCATTAGGACTTTCTAGTTCCTATATGATAAGAATCAGCATAGCTTTCAATACTACAATCCACCTATTACTATACCAACGGGTCATCACCCTTCCTGACAACCAGACGACTTATGCGTCGTCCATTTTATCCGACTAGTGTAAAGATAGGACGAACTATATGAGACACATTATTCATCTGGACAACTTGCTCGCTCGATAGTTCGTCGAGACGCCTAATGGGTCTTGTGCCCGTCTTTATACTGGAGACGCATAACCAGACGAAGTACATATGTTTGCCCAAAGTCGTCCAGACGGATAATGGGTCTCTAGTATAAAAACGGCCATTCAAACCATACATTAAGAGAGTACTCTTGGACTCTGTACAAGTGTCCACTGACGAGTCCGCCTATCGGATCAAAGGTTGGACCAATAGAAACTGGGTGATGGCTTTTCAGAAAGAGGTATATTTATATTAGAAGCCTGTAAATGAACAAAAGACTCGCCTGTGGTGTGATAGTGGTGTTGTCTGCTATCAGAAATGCGGTCTCTCCTCCGTCTTCCACGTCATTGAGATAATAAAGAATTGTTATAAACCTGTGAGCAGAATACGCAGAATTCACGTCTGATTTAGATACTGTCTTATTGATTGTTCTGTTGAATTTAACGCTGCTTTTATTTCCCGGTGGGTTTCTACTTCTTGGTCTTTAAAATGATGATTGGACAACTATTTGGAAAGGCGGGGCTGGAGAGAATAAGGAGATTGATACTTTTATCAGTGCAATTGCTCTGTTGTTTTGTTTGGAAGTTAACAAAAAGCCCTTGTGTACACGCACTTAAGGTAATTCCTCTGAATTGTATTGCGCATTCTTACTGCGCATAATTTCTTGCGTCAGCAGCGCGCACGAGCGCGTGCATGGTCAAAACACTACAGGTTTTGTGAAGGACTGATATCCTAAAAATAGGTAAATGGCGATTTTCTCCCAAACTAGTATGGGGACCTGTGCTTTTTATTTCTCATATTGAAAGAAAATGCAATTTTCCATGACATATCCAGATTTGAAGAATGTTTTATTGTCCAGTTTGTCATTATTCACGGGAGATCTCCTTTACGATGACACTTTTGAAACTTCAATGGTAAAGCACAGACGGAAAAACAGGAGTAATCTTTCATTAGTTCATTTTTTCTTCACCTTTGAGAGGTTAAACTTCGACCATGATGTGCTTTTGACAAAATAAAGCCTATATCCCATTGCTTCTGTCCCGTATTTGTCTCAGACAACTTTCGGCTATCTGCATCAAAACTGTGCTAACAATTTACCAAAGTTGATATAACCTAAAGCCTCAAAGCCTGAAAACGGACATGGGGACCCTCTCTTTTTATTGCTTTTTTTTTGTGTTCTTGACGCTGACAACCACCCGGCAAATTTAAATAAAATCTATTGCGACTTTTATTTCTGGGGAATGACTTAAGTATGCACAGGAATCAATGTGGTGAAAACCAGAGAGGGTTGGAGTTCTGTTTGAACTATTTATTCCACTGGGAACGTGTTAACGAGCTGTCAATCATTCTAACATTGATACCTGCACACTCTGCATTCGGCCTTTTGAAAGTGATTCTGATGACAGCAGGGAATTGTTGGATCTTCAAAAGGACTGGAATCCAAATGACCATGGTAATGACCAAACGGGTCATATTGAACAACCTACAGAAAAAAATAGGTCCGCAATGCGTATATGCTTGGCTTACTAGACCACGTGACAGGCGCTCGACTCTCGTGGACAAATGACTAAATCCGATCGTGCCATAAAGTGGCTACACACTTCGTAAAACGGGCATAAAGTAGAGACATGCCCAGTGACCAAGACAAAAATAACAATACATATTTCCGGCGGTGAGGTATGGTTTGCACATATAACACTCTTGGGTCAATCAAACGTTTGTGTGATTACCGGTCATGAGGACTCGCACAAGAGTCCATGACACGTGACCGAGAATACAAAATTAGGTTGGTCTTGCACTGATAAACTGTCCAATCGCAAACCTCTCTGTTTGCAACCAAACTCTCATAAAGTGGTTTCGACCCTGATACGCTTGAATGAATACTAGGCTAACGTTTCTGGTTGGTTCTTCGGTGTATTCTATCGATCCTTGTGAGGGTAGACGTCGCACGGGTGAAAACGTCGTACGGCGGAAAACGAAAACTTCCGCCAGCTCATTGGGGCAAACACAAGTTGTGAAACAACAACGGCGAGCTTGCAAAATCGCAGACGAATAAGTTAGACTTTGTTAATAATAATAAATTTCTAGCGAGTAAACCTACGTCTCAAAGTGGTTTACAGAAGGGTCCTCAGTCGCGAATTTAAGAAAGGAAATGAAGTTAGATTAGACTAAATTTAGAGCGGTCTAAAATTCTCAGTATTGAAAAATGTAAATTGCTTGTTAAGAAACTATTGTCGTTACTCTTCATCAGAACCAACCTGCATCCACTCGCTTGCTTCAATCACTTTACTTGGCAACTGAGTTAACTTTGTTATTCTGCAATAAAAGCGGTGATTTAAATCCAGCTAATTACATGTGACTGCTCATTGTGTTTATGCCTCAATGTTGACCAATGTTTTATTTCCCTTACTGCGGATTTGCAGCTGTTAATGAGTGAAACCGTGTTACAGCATAAAGCAGTTCAAACAGAAGCAGTTGTAAGCTCACCTCTCGAGTAAACGCCTCAATATTGGGTCAGCTTTCTTATCTTGACGCAACCAGGCCTGCTGGCTGTATCGAGGTCTGTGACGAGGGCTTTTTTCCTTCAAGAAATCCATGTACCAAAGAATCTTTTTTATGTTGATCTTACGAAACTCTTCAAGAGTTAGTTTACCTGTGCCGTCGAACATAGAGATAAATTAAAGAAAAGAATATTTAAAAGAAAATGAGGAACCATTTTGAAAACAGAGCGTAAGGCTCATAAAATATGCTACATAAACATTTGCTCACAAGGTACGAGCAAGACATAGAAAGGTATATGCACACTTTCAAGGCTTTGTTTAAAGTGCTCGGTTTTGGAGGTTTACCAGTGTTTACGGGTCTCCGATTTTTTATTATGACATTTATTATGACATGATTGAAAGATAGGAAGGAGATGTGTCAGGAAACAAATCGTATCGATCGGTGGTGTCCACATAATTCACGCTTTAAGTAAGTTAGGTGTAGGGTAATGGGTCTTAAAATGTAATTCTTGTGCCAAAACGTGAAAAATAAAATGGTAAATCTCGCCATCGCGCACAGCGTGGCACTATTAGAGTAATCCTAGCTAGCCGGTCAGTAGTTCTTCAGCACCTTTTAATAACAACAACTGATGCCAACTGTTGCTCATTTGACTGTGAGAATTGCATTGCATTTCAGTTGGATTTGCAAGGTATCACTACTGTCGTTAGGGAGTCAGGCTGCACAGCGGCAGGTTACTGGCTGGAATCAATGCCGGACAACTGAATAGATCATTTAAATAAATTGGTAATATCACTCCACGAGTCGTATTCCTGCGTGTTGTCATACAATAAAGCCCAGACTACTATTCCGAAAAATAGCAGGAAAGCGTGTTTGTAAGTGTAGCTGTCCGATGTGTTGTAATCCAGTCGTTAGTTGGATTGGTCGAGTGATATCAAGACCGTATTGTCTGGTAATACTGCGTGTGGCGCTTCAACATATAGCTTTCTTGCAGTCTCTTTGTGAATAATCGTTAGCGCTAGCCATCAGCGACGAGGAGAGACTGGAGCGAAGAGAAAAATGGAGAAGAACCTGGGGACTCGACTCTCTCTCTCTCCTAGGCCTCCGCGGCTCATTCGCTTCTGTCGTCCACCCACCCGCTCGGCTCTAGAGCGTTTTCACACACGTGACCAGTGGCCATTTTTGTTTAATGAAACAAAAGACCACCAACATGGCCACCGTTTCTTTGTTTTGGTACACGAACATGGCCGCCTTGACGTCATGTGAAAACACTCTTTTCCGCAAAGGGAATTGCTGTTTTGATCTGTTGATAGAATTGTGATCGGTGGACGGTTTCACCATCTGATCATCATCTAATATGTTTTCTGTTACTTCATTCCATCATCCACTCACCATCTTCAAAAATATCGGCTAATCCAATGCGCTCAAACCTAATTCAAAATAGAAATAAAAACAAAGATGTAATAAAAAAACTTATTTATTTCAAAAACAACAGTTTGTAAATCTGACTTAAATTTAAAAAACGTCTCTTGAGGGAAAGTTAAGAATTAGTTCGGTACTTACATCGCAGGAACCTCGTCCTCCTTCATAAAAAGAAGTTTGCGCTTTTGGGCAAAATGTCTCACCTAAGGGTAAAGAGGCAGTAGATACCTTAATGGTATTCAGTTATACTAGAATCTTAGAGTGAAAATCGCGAGCATGTCTCCGTTTTCTGTGTATTTCCATTAAATAAAAAATAACCATTAAATAAGGTGGACTCACTTTACCTCATTTGCGTCAATATAACCATCCTTATGGACATCCCAAACAAAAAATCCTTTAGCAAATAGTTCATCATGGTCAAGAGTCCAATTGCCATCTGTGAACAGAACAACGTTTATGTTATTTAATATAGCGATGTTTTCGGTTTCTTCACGCATTGATACGAAAAATGTGGTCAACTACAAGAACATTGACTGTTGCAATAGCTTTAATGGTTGAAAAACAATACTGTTAACAGAAAACCCAGTTAGAAAGAGGAAGCTGTAACGCTTCATTGAAAATCAAAAGATATTAATTGGGAACTCAGTAAGCATTGCGTAAATGAAGGGTATGACTGACGTTTGTGAACGAAATTTGGTTTTGGTTTGTGTGAAATGGTGTCCTGTTTGTTTATTGAACGCTGATCCGGTTTAACAGGTTAGGTCCTAGCAAATTAATCCTTTGGGCTTGTTAAATCTGAGCAAGCTTCTCAGCTCAGAGTACCTATTCGATTGTGTGTGGCGTATTGCTTTACTTTGTTGATGAGTTAAGTAGACAACAACATGCAGCGTTAACTCGACTGTATGTTAGCAGTGAAGAAACAAAAGAATAATATTAATACATCATGTTTTTATTTAGTTAATTAATATCTTTTCTGTACTCGATTAAAACTAAAATTGTTTTACCAGCTTCTGCCATGTCCTCGTCCAAGTCCCCTTCATACGCGGCCATATCAAAGCCAGCTATACTCATAGTGAGCCCACTCTGTTTTGCCAGTGAAATAATGTGCTCACATTCCTCGTCTGACAAAAACTGGGGAATTTCTGTTAAGAAATTAGTTACATATCTAAATAAAAACAACACTAACACGACTGGTCATTTTTAAAATAGTTGTATTTTCCCTGATTTCAACTGTTGGCTCAATGCATGAATCTACAAAAAAATGTTTTATACTTTGGATTGTGGTTGGTTGGTTGGTTGGTTGGGTTTACTCCCCGCGATGTATTCTTTGCTAAATGATGTAAACAACATTTGCTGTTTCAGGACGAAATGGCGTCGCACCACCCCGGTATATAATCTCTCCAATATAATCTGTGTCCGTCAGATTTTTAAGCAATGTAAATTTCCTCTTCTGTCAAATTTATGGCTTTCATTTTGACGGGAAAATACTCAGTTCTAAAAGTTAACATTACAACTTACCAAAGAGCAAAGGCTTCAAGGCTCTTGTGATCATCTTGTATTTTCTCCCCTCCTCCAGTTCCACCCAGCTCACGTGATCTTTCTGTGAGTGAATTTCACTTAGTACTTATACGTTTTGTTATATCTCATCAAAAATCGCAGGCAACTTGCTACTGACCAAAGAAAACAGACATGCCAATTTCGTCAGATCCATGCGAACCTCTCTGTCTTCTCTTTGACAGAGAAGTTTTTTTTAAGTTGAAGATATGTGCGAAGGTAACCTAGCCTATATTCAAGTTATTTAGACACATCTATATCAAGGAAAATAATTTGTGGCTACCTGTGTCTGAGAGATGTTTGACATAAGGATGGCCTCCACCAGATTTAACTAAACGGTTGATATAACCCATTTAAACTCGACACTCTTTTAACGCTAAGAAATGCCAACAAATCAGTTTAATGGGAGGCGGTCAATCGCAAAACCAATTGAATTTTCATCGATACCGGTACCTGGTCGAGCAAGGAGAAAACTAGCTTCAATATTTACGGCAACGCAATTTTTTCTCGTTCCAAAAAAGATACTATCTTCGCATTTAGGTAACATTTATTGGATTGGGCTGGTGATCACGTAGTTACTTAGTATACAATTTTGGAAGTTAATGAGCAGTTTTTGGGTCTTCGATGCCACTCTTATATTAATATACATCGTCTTGCAAAAGCTTTCGACATATAAACACTGACTACGTTATATTATCGAACATGTTATGTAGCCTAGTTTATATAAACATTCTGTATTTGTTTATATTTCTCTTTTTTAATTTGCCGATTAATTTATTACTTGGACAAGATTATTGTTTGAAAAATCAAACAAATAAGAAATACTAGGATTTTGAACTGCATTGCGCGCATCTCAAGTTTGCGTAGCACGTGGCGACAATAAGCAGTGGCACGGCTTCTGCCTTGCGTGAAAATCAGTTCATAACCAAGTGAAATACCCTACCTTAATCCCATCTAAGCGCACGAGTTTTATTTCCTCCGCCTTGTCCTCATGACAAATTTCAATGGGATCTGTACATAAGTTCAGAAGCTCGTCTTCGTTGAAGCATGGTTTCATAAATTTTCTCGGTTTCTGCTGTGAAGTTCCATACGTATCTTCCAATGTGCGTCCAGGAGAGAAGACAGCACAAAAGAGAACCACAAACAATCCTCTAACCATCTTACTTTCGTCTCAATCGGATCATGCTATTTCACGGCCACAACTACATAGCGACGGTGAAAGAGTTTAATTATTTATTTTGTCTGTCATTAGTTGTTTGAGACAAGCTAAAATCATTTTGTCTTTAGCGCGGATACAACAGGTGATTATATTGTTTGAGGTGACCGCGGGCCCTAGGATCGCTTGCTCAGATGAATTGTGGATGCGAGCAGGAATGATGCTTTGCGATGTGAAAACTCATAAGACGGGTTTGGGAAACAAATATATTGAACCCCAGCGGAAATTATATGTACCCTTTATACACAAATACAAGTGGTAACCATCGATTGAACGTGTCCAGGCCATCTTACGTTCCGTAAATTCTGTCCAAACGCTCTTCTCTTCTGGGAATCACAAGTACCCCGCAGGTTGAATATTAATTTAGGTGCACCTGAGATTATTTGTAGATGAATTGTGCTCATTACATTCTAGTTCAAATAATACCGAATAATAGTGATTTTTTTCCAAGGGATGTGAGTACCGTGTTGCAGCTTTTTAAAATTATTTTCGGTCACGGCTCACTATTTCAACGTTTCTTCTCAGCGGGGAACCTGCTTCAAAGCGGAAAGTACGTCTCGAATATAGTAAATTAAACTAAACAACCAAATCTGCAGTAAATTTGAACGAAATTCTCCTCCCTGGTAACAGAAAAGTCTGTTCTTAAAATAATGTTTCAGTAATGCTACTTGCTTTTGCAGGAAAGCCCGGTTAGAGAAAAAAAGCTCTTGAAGCTTCTGAATCTGCGGCCCCTCCTGCCAAGAGGGAAAAAATGCGAGAATACAGAACCTAAAAAACGGAAACGAGAAGAAATAGTTTTAATAACGCTATCTTATTTAGGACCGAGATATTTCGTCATTTTTGTCCGGCTAACAGTGATGTCCGCTTTGTTAAACTTCCTTGTTTGACTCTTGGAGGGGGGTGGGTGATTTTGCAGCACAAATCAGGAGCCATTTATGGGCTCCTGCACAAATGTAATAGAAAAAATTCTTGCACTGCTGTAAGAAAGAAAAAAAATGTTGCAAAGCTATTTCATCATTCCCGGGGGCTATACAAAATCCCAGCAAAACTGCAACCATTCTCTTCCCTTGCTCCCTCTGAACTCTGGATTTGGTAATGCTGCAGAATCATCTGTGCAATGCATTATTAGCTTATCACAAACAGTAATAGCGGTAAATTTTTTTTAAATTAAATAATCAAGTTTTAATAGACAAAGAAAAATTATTTTATTTTAATTTTTAATTTTTAACTCAAACAATTTCACGTAATTATTTTCTATTTAAATATAATATTTTGCGATGTTTGAGTAACGCACTTATCAATGTCTAGCCCCAATGGGGGGGGGGGGGTGCAGGCATACCTAGGGGCTATTGTCGATTGCCCCACCCTCTGCCATTAAGAAACTAACTGGATGTGTTTGCTAGGAAGCACCCATGGAGGCTTGAGCTTGGGACACTCCTAATAGATCGTGATGATCAATAGCAAACTCTGTGCCACTCGGTTTGCTGTTGATCACGATCTACTTTAGGGAATAATGTCACACAACAGAATGTGTCACAATTAATTCGGAACAGTACGAATTTGCAACTTTGTTTCTATGTTTGTTTCTTTTAAATTGTGACATTATTCCCAACAATATTATTATTATTATTATTATTCTACTTCTTCGTTAAAAAAAACATTTTGAAGCTTAAAAATTTGAGTAATATTAACGTTTTTGTGATGCTTTCAGTATCACACTGCCCTCAAAACACACGAAATGCAGTTTCAGACAACATAATTTTCAAAGTTTCCCGGGGGAGCATGTCCCCGGACCACCCTAGAGGCTGGCGCCTACGGCGTTCACCGTTTGTTCGTTTCCAAGGACAAATCGCACCCTCCCACGAAAAAACCTGCCTACGGGGCAGTTTATAATATGGCAATATTATTATAACGTAATATGAGATGAGTGTAAAGAATGACTTTCCGAAACCATAGCTATGCAAGAATGATTATGAATAGCCTGCAACATTTTAAGGCTTTGCAGCTCCATATTAGGACTCAGTATTACTGCAATAACCACAATGTAAAAGAAAATACATTTTGTATGTGAACACATGATCCTTTTTTGAGGAAAAAGATCCTGGAGAGAAATGAGGAGGGGAAAAAATCCTGCAGAGCATTCAGATGGGAAAAAATATCCTGCCCACCGGGTTGCTAAAAAACAAAAATCTTGCTGACCAGAAATCACCCCCCCCCCCACACACACACTCCCCCACCCCCTCAACAGTTAAATGGTGGCTCCCTTATCTGCTGATGATCGGTTTAGTATGCTTGCTGATGTTTAGCATACTCGGGTGAATTGTTTTTGAATCAAACGGTTTATTTTTAATTGAATTGTTTATTCTGGTTAAATAAACCTTAGGAAACAAAAAAAATTAGAGTGAACTTTGATCATATTTGATTTGAGGATGCCATGCTTGACAGACAAAGCAAAAATGCGGGATTTAGCGAAATCTATTCCAACTTCTCATTGTTCGAATTTAATTAAAAATATAAAATGTCCTTAACTGTAGGCGATGAATTCGACAGAAAAGCTGAATCAACATTGGCTTACTGAAATGGGCACATTTAGTGGCATTCCGCCAAAGATCGTGGGATCCAACAGTGAAAAAGTGTCTGCCGAATGTGACAAGAGCGTCAGATTTGGAGAAAGTGAAGGATCGATTTTAAAAGGGCTCACCTAAGATACATCAAAATTATACACGAACGGTGCAAACCAGTAATGCATGATAAAAACGGATTTCAAAACTTTTCTCTAAACATTTAAATTTAATGCAATAAGCTTTTACAAGGATCAACGACGAAAGCCGCGGACAGAGCAAATTCTACTGTAAATTGCTAAATTAGTTCACAGGATTGGAATATATTTTCTGTTCTGACATCACTTAGAGAGAGCTTTCATCATCCTTCTTTCATGAAAACGTAGCAATTTCTTTACAGAATTCTATCCGTTCCTATCGGGTTCTTAAAGCTTCTTCCGCTACGTATATAAGACCGTGTCTGGTGAGTCCTTGAGTTTTCGGTATTATTTGAAGCATCAGCCATCGCGGCCACCGTTCATTCCACCATAACATAAGCTGTACATATAACATCACAACAACAAATTAAGTAGGCCTTCCTTTATAGCTGTAATAGCTTTATCACTGATTGTCACAGCGCATCCTTAATGCCTCCGGCGTTCCCTTCTCACTACTGGATGGTATCTCTTTCTCAGCCGTTGCTTCTCTTCCTATGTTCCTCTTAAGAGTGCGTTTGATAGCTCGTCGAACCTCCCTTATTCGCCAGCAATACACTAATGGATTCAAGAGCGCGTTGAAGTAAACAGCGGTAGTTACATAAACATTAGCAATCTTAACGGCTCTGTGATATCCAAGAAATGTGTGGACTAATATTACTACACAAAGTGGAAGATAACAAAGCAACTGCAAACCATACACATAAATTACAGTCACGGCCGATTTTCTACACTTCAGCACATTCACCGAGCCGGTGTGAAAACGTCTGGCAGAGTTTTGGTCGTTTATTTGGCGCTGGTGTCTTTTTACAATCTGAAAAATTTTTACTGTACTAAAAGCAGTAACAAACAAATTTAAAAGGACTCCTCCCGGTGCATAACTTTTCCAATTTCTTATCCAAATCCTTGAAACAACAGCAATCGCACAAGCGATCCATACCATAAAGATGGTTAAAAACACCCGAGGAATAGTCACGATGGCGTTGTATCGTAAATGAAGGGTTAAAGCGAGGAGCCGGTCGATAGAGACAGCTGTTAAAGTACAGAAGGAAGCTGCAGCAGTGATCCAGCCCAAAAATACGTGTATAACTCGTAAAGGACAATACGCGTGGAAACTTCCCACCAACTCGGCTACCACATACGCAACGAAGCACGGCTGGCAAGTTAATCCAACTACAAGGTCAGAAAAGGCAAGACAACCCAGAAGCACCCAAGATGGCGAATGAAGTTCGCGAGTTTTCTTGATTGCAAATAGAATTACACAATTCCCTGAAACAGTTAGCGGGGAAGTCAGTAGGTTCAGAATGCATGCTATAATGTTTGAGATAAAGCTGTCAGCTGAGTCTCGTTTTTCCCAGTTGACAAGCAAAAACAAACACGATGTAGGGCGCGTTTCGTTCATCAAGGCAAGGAAAGGTATGAGTGGCAATTAGTGCTGAGTACTGCGAAGGAGTTAAAATGATCATGAATTACCACTAAAAGTTCCCCACCGGTCAGACTCTCAGAGTTTCAAAATCCCTCGAAGCATACAATAGAAGGCCGAGTCTTTTGTATCAGTATCATATAGGCAAAGTGAAATGTAATGAATTTCTTTATTGATATTTCTATCATGAATAGGACAGTGAAAACTTAAAGAAAGGGAATTCGGCTGTCAATCCACATTGGGCGAAAAGCGTGGAATGCAATTAGAAATATCTCAAAATATATTAGTTTTCTTTCAAGGGATCTTTCAATTATAAAACCGATGGACAAAAATTAATTAATTAATCAAGCGACGGGGATCTCAGCCGATAAACGCAACAGCATTTCAAAATTCAGGAGACTGAATTTCACCTAAGGGGGATTAAGCTGATGAAAAAGTTTAAAGGAAGAAAAGGGTTCGTAGAAACACCATATGAGGCGTGTTCAAGGCAAACACTAGCGTTGAAAGCATTTGATTTGGATAATATAAGCAAGTGCAATTGCACTGAGGAGAGGGTGCCGCAAGAGAATCTCCAAGCCCCGTTTCCGTTATAAAATTATTTTCGTAAGCATCCAGTATTTTCTTACTTGAAGTTCTCTATAAAAACCAGATATACGATCAGTACCCTAGGTCGTCTAATTATCACAATATTTTCTAATTCCTACATTAATAATTTAATGCAGGGACCGCGCAGGGGGAAGGGGTTGGTGCTTCACCCCCACCCCCCGCCACTTTTATGTAGTAAAGCATAAAAATTATAACAAAAATAAAAACTTTTGAGACGCAAAAAAAGCAATGGTAGAAGAAATTGGATCATTATCAGCATCTGGGCCAAGTCCCCTTTGAAAAAATACTAAAATAAAATAACCAAAAGTACCCTATGTAACTCACGATAACAAAATTGGTAGATTTACATAAAAACGTTAACAACGTAATTATATCAAGACATTCTTAAACATCGCTACTTTTAAGACTCCTTACAGTCGCCACTTTTAAGACTCCTTAAAATTGCCACTTTTAAGACTCCTTATAATTGCCACTTTTAAGACTCCTTATGATCGCCACTTTTAAGACTCCCTAAATTTGCCACTTTTAAGACTCCTTAAAATTGCCACTTTTAAGACTCCCTAAATTTGCCACTTTTAAGACTCCTTATCGAGTTGCCAATTGCCGAGAACGAGTCCCAAAAGTGGCGATTGTAAGGTGTCTTTAGAGTGGCAATTTTAAGGAGTCTTCAAAAGTGGCAATCGAAGTTCAAATTTTTCCATTTTTGTAGCTTAAAAAGGCTCAGTGTTAAGGAAACGTGAAAGAAAAGTGATTTAAAGTGTGTTTGTAGTAATTGATATAATTACATTGTTAGCGTTTTAAAGTAAATCTACCAATTTTGTTAGCCCGAGTTACATAGGGTACATTTGGTTATTTTATTTTAGTATTTTGTCAAAGGGGACTTGGCCCAGATGCTGATAATGAACCAAATTTTATTAGTTCGCAAAAATTAGACACGGTAGCTCATGTCAATATCAGCCAGTGGCTCAGTTATATTGTTTATTTCCATTCTCAATTATATACTGTTCACTTCCCTGAGTTGAATGCGGTTGAGGTAGAATCGTTGTATTCCTCACTTATTTAAAGGTTAATAGCGGTCAGCACCATCTACAGTGGAGGAGAGTTCAATCTGTGAGTGATGTAAACATTGGGTAATAAATGTTTGTCAGTTTCTTTACAGTAAAGCATCGCTCTTTTTGCCGTGAAGCATTACTGTCTCTAAAGGCAGTTCAGACCCCCCCCCCCTTCCCCACCAACCGCTTTAGTTAGCCGCGCACGTTTACGTTTTCGCCTTTCAGCCTCCACACTTCAAAACATGCTGCACGGGCCCTGAATGCACATATCATCCATTACACTTTTCCCAGTCATCCTATATCCCATCAAGTGCTGAACGGGTCTCTCCATGAGTGGTCTCCTACAACTGCTGAGGCGTATCCAGGGGTGGTTCAGATGGTTCGGTCGAGCCCCCTAAACCGTCCACCATCATCCTTCAAAACGCTGGAAATCACATTTCCGCATTTCCCGGAGAAGCATGCCCCCGAACCCCCCAGATGGGTCCGCCTTCGGCGGCCCATTTGTTCCAACACTTCTTTTCCTGGATCCGCCCCAGAACTGTTAGAATACATGTAAGAATCCATTAACAAATTCTCTAATGGACGACTCTCCGTACAACCAGGGATTCAAGATTTTTGACAAATTTATTGATGAAACTTTACTGGTCACCAACAGGCCGGACATCCGAAATATACTTGAGTCTGAAAAATTAAGCCTTACAAACGCAGAATCTAGGTAAATTTATTTACATCCTTTATTTCATAAAATTAAGCATTTCGTTCCATATACTCTTAAACTTGTAATTTATCGATGCCCATGCATGCATTTGCTTAGAATTTTACCTTGTTTAAAAGTTAGCGGCTTATGTTGACTAGATTTTTCTTAGTCCGGGGCTCAACACAGGATAAAGGCTATGGTTTTTTGTTACTGTTACCGAGTAGAAAATTTACCGTCGTTTCTTACTGTGGAGATCTACTTTTGACATCAGTTGCCTTCTACACCAGCCAATCATATTCGTAAATGGAATGAATCGAACCGTTAGCTTCGTTTACATACGTGTCTCAGTGTTTTCTTCCATAGTTCCTCAGTTTTCCAACTGAGCAGTGGAGAAATAATAAACGGCTACCAGTGAGCTGTATAATAAAACGGTTTGATATCTTTGATATCTGTTTGCTTCATATCGGAATAAAGTCGGCTAACTTTATTTTGATTTTGAGTTGCCACTGATTCCAGTTTGAGTTGTCGCTCACGTTACATTCAAGTGTAAATTGCAAAATTTCAACGTCTTTTATTCATGACTTGTACCTCTTACTTCCAAAAACTGTCTAATCTTGTTCGAAAAATAAGAAATTTAATTCTCTTCCACCTGAAGTAAGACCCGATAAGACAAATTTTCCCCTTAGCAATCAGCTAGCCGGAAAACATTGATCTCTTTCGTTTGACAGCTGTATTTTACGCTTTAACAGTTGAATGCAAGCTAAGGTCAAGACAAATCACTTTTTTTCGTAACTTTCCACCAAACGCTCTCTTTTCTCACGTTTTCCAAATATTATTATAAATACCATACATTTTGCGCTTCAACGATTGCAATGACCTAAGAAAAGACTCATAGCAAATTTTCAATCTCGAAAAATATTTGATGAACCTTACATGCAGAAAAGCCTCACATAATTATTTCGACCTTTTTTGCCTGATCCTTCAATCGCGTGAAAAACAATTCTTTGATGAACCAGACAGACAAGCATCAAATATTTAAACCTTTTTTGCCTGATCCATCAATTCCATCTTACAGAAAGGAAAAGATGACGCGGGAAATTTCCAAACAAGTTATTTTGATGGCTTTTAAGAACGCTTTTCATCATTTTTTCCGTGAACAACCATTTGGCGAGAAACCCGTATTGATCACGTATTGATCAAAATAAAACCTAAATTGAAAAACTTTTAGGATATAAAGTAATATCCGTATTTTACGCGACAGGAGTTTCCTGACAAGAATGATCCCAGTGGCCTGGCGCCACTTGTCTGCAAAATCGAAGTAATGTTTTCAACAGGGTCCCTTATACACTCCTTTTTTATAAGTACTTCTTTTATAGGAACGTTGAGGCTGAGATTAACCAAACTTTTAAGAACATACTAGAACATAGCACAGGCTGAGAATCAGTTAAGAACATCTTTATTTTGCTCATTTGGTTTTTAAATGAGTAATATCATTATGTACACATGAACTTTTTCTGTGTTTTCACTGCAAAATCTGGTGACCGTATGTCGCGTTGTGAACCTCTATGTTTCATTGCTGTTTGTCGAAGCTAAATTAACCAGCAGTCAGAGTGTAGTTTAAGCATTACATTTGCGGAACCAGCCCAATTACTTAACTGATAATCAGTTTGTGAAAGCGGGATTTCAGTAACATTTGAAATGAAAAACAAAAACAGCTGCCTGTAATGAAAGTTCAAAGGTAAGATATATGAATAATATTTCAATTAAATCGCTGATGCATTTGTAAAGACAGAGAATGATACAGAAAATAGTAAGTCAAATTAAGAAATGGTTGGATTTTTCAATGACTGCAGTTCATTTGAATATAAATTGAACAACGCCGTCATTTCAACAACTGAATGCCGGATAAACAAACCCAGAGTCTTATTCTCTTTCAAATTTTTGACTTAGGCGATCTTGGCAAGTGATTACTGAAAAAGTTGCAAATTGCATTTGCAAGAATTGGGTTAAAAGGTTTCGGCGGCTTAATCAAGTTTCCGGTAACAGCAACAAGCATGAATACAATCATGAACGCAACTGGTCATCAAGGTTGCTTTTTTTTGGATGTCAACATGGACGATACGGAAGAAACGTTCATCGCAAATATTTTAACGTCTGTTCTAAATTCACTATTCTCCATCATCACTTGTCTGGGAAATTCTGTCATTCTACACGCGATCAGTCAAACACAAGAACTCCATTCTCCATCTTTCGCTCTGCTTTTTTGTCTTGCCACTTCGGACCTTCTCGTCGGCCTAATTTGCCAGCCATTCTTCGTGGCATATAAAACAGCTGAACTTGTGGGAAGCTTCAGCACGTATTGCACGTTGAGAATGATTCAGTCCATATCTAGCTGGATAACCTCAGGCGTATCTTTACTGACTCTAGCAGTCGTGTCTGTTGATCGCCTTCTCGCTTTAACTCTTCACTTACGATACAATATGGTTGTTACTATTCCTCGAGTTCTTAAAACTGTCTTTCTTCTCTGGATCTTCTGTACTACACTTGTACTGTTGAGGTTTGTAATAATCTCGGGGTGGATTTTTTTCCCGATGATTATTTTACTTGTGACATTCGTTGTTACCACCGTGAGCACTTTCAAGATTTTTCGGGTTGTTCGAAGACACCAGCGCCAGATACACGACCAGAATAGGGCCTGCATGAATCTTGACTCCACCAGGAACCTGCTGAAGTGTAGAAAATCTGCTGTGACTGTACTTTATGTTTACAGTTTGTTCTTGATTTTCTATCTTCCATTCTGTGTGATAATGCTTGTGGAGGCATTCACTGGATATACAAGAACCGTGAAGATTGCCTATGACGTCGTTACGACTGTTGTATTCATTAATTCCTTTCTCAATCCGCTTGTGTATTGTTGGCGAATGAGGGAGGTACGACGAGCGGTTGAGAATACCCTGGGAAGGAAAGTTAGAAGGCAAGTAACCCAAAACACGTCTTCAAGTCGCCAGGATACGTGACCTGGAAGCTGATCGACATGATCAAAGTTCTAATGTCTTGCCGGAGTTTCTTCTCAGGTAGTCCGAATACTTAGATGATAAAAACGGCACAGAGGTTGGAGTCTTAAATACAAGAACAACAGCTGCAGCAGCAACAGCAGTAGCGGTAGCAACAAAATAGCGACAACAATAATATGAACAGTCAAGAATCAGTCACAATCATATTTAGCCCTTTTACTGTTGAACTCATATCACACAGCCGGTTTAGTCGCGAGCAGGATACAAGTGCATCTTCCCAGTGCAAATACAAATGCATGTTTTGTTTGGCAATTTACCGAGTACCTTAGAGGCGTGTCGTTTATAAACCAAAACCAAAGCAATTATTCCAGCCAATCCGTGACAACAAATCAAAACAGTGCAATGAGCCAATCAGATTTAAAAGCAATTAAGATGTAACCATCACCAAGCGCGCGCGGGAAAAAGTCTCTTACGGTTTTGGCTTTGTGAATGGTGTATATGACTTTGTTTCTCATTGTTTGAGGAACTGGCGTACGTTTTTCTGGCCGATCACAAAGCTAAGTAATGCGAACCCAGCAAAATATGCAATTGCCATTCATTGGTCAAATTAAAACAGCTCTATTGACAATAGTATATTAGCAATTCAGTACTGATTAGAGCGCATATATACACTCTTGTTAGTGATCGTCAGCTGTAAACGAACAGTGATCGATCCAGTTCAGAAACCCCATCTTCTTTTCTTGTTTCTTTTAATTTAGAGGGGGGGGGGGGGGGGGGGTTGAGTTTTGGGTGTTTCTTTCACGCTGTTAAAAGTGGCTTGGCTCGGCTTGGTTGATGATGTGAGCCCTTTTTTCCGCCGAATTATCGGCGCACGGTAAAACTTTTCAAAAGTATCCATTTAGTGCAATGTTTCAAGGTCGGCATAGTTGGTGGAGACTGTGCAAAAAAAAAACAAAAGAAAAAAGAAAAAATCTAGAACTCTATTGCTTTTTTTCTTGCCCGAAGCTTATAGAAAAGAAACCTTGTGAGGTACCTGTACCAAGTACCTGGTCTAAGGAAAGCATGTGTACACATTAATGGCTAAATGTAACTTTATGAAAGCAAAATCAAAATAACGTGCCTCTTAACACGCTGCCATCAGCACGCCTATTTTATTCGCTTATACTCACAGCTGTCGGCTTTATCTTACTAAAAAGGAAGCCGTTGACCGAAAAGAGAAAGGCTGAAAGCCTTTTTGTGTCCGACGAGTAATGAAAACCTTGAAAGCACGGAAAGCTGAATTGGACTTGAACTTCCTGCGAAACTGCCAAGCCTTTGGCGTCTTTCCTAAGTTCATCTGTTTCCATCTACCAGCTACAACGAACCGACAGGATGCTTTGGCCTTCAGGAAACGATTATTACGAAGCGCCATACAAAAACGATCAAAGGAATTTCACAAGCTGGTCCTCCAAAGGGACAAACTATTGGAACACATCTCTACCATCTTAAACACACTGGATCGCTACATTTTGCAGAAATCGATCGCCCACAACGTATCGAAAACCTCTGCTCAGTTTATCAAGGCTCATGACAAGAAACTGAAAAAGCTGACAAAGAATGTAGTTCTTCCTTTCACCTCCAAGGAAACCATCACGAATCTCTCTGGTCACAACCTCACCCCAGATCAATTGGAAGCACTCAAGTTTGGTCTAACGCACTCAATTTATCCTCCGACCCTCAGCAAGACTGATATTTTTGCTTGCTTCGAACTGATTAGTCACACGATGAAAAGGCATCTTATTGACACGTCAAACACCAGCAAAATAGTTGCAGATCTTTCTCACCTTGCTCACTGCTACGTATCCTCGTATAGACCTACTACTGCAGATCTCAAAAAACACAGCATTTTGAAGAGTCTCAGAAGGAACAGGGACATAGTCATCTTAAAACCCGATAAAGGGAACGGTATTGTAATCCTTGATAGAACTGCATATGACAATGGTTTATTTAGTATAATCAACGATTCCTCCAAGTTCAAACTTATCAGTAAAGACCCTACAATTACTCGTGAAAGTAGGCTTCAACGGTTTCTCAGGGATCTGAAAAAACAAGGTAAATTGGAGAATGATTTATATGACAGCATCTACCCCAGCGGGTCCCAACCGGCCAGAATATACGGTTTGCCCAAAATGCATAAATTACGCGATCCTACATCCACACCCCCTTTCCGCCCCATAGTTTCATCTATTGGCACATATAACTACAATTTAGCTAAGCTTTTGTGCAATCTCCTTGAACCACATATTCCCAATGATTACAATGCCACTGACACTTTCACGTTTGTTCAGGAAATTAACAACTTACCCATGTTTGGCAAATTTCTCATTTCCTTTGATGTGGAAAGCTTGTTTACCAACATCCCTCTCGAGGAATGTATTGACCTGGCGGTCAAATACATCTCCGAGGGAAACCCTGACCTCAAGCTTACCCCCCCTGATCTCAAACGTCTTTTTACATTTGCCACTGCTGAAACTCACTTTCTGTTTAAAGGTTCCTTTTATGACCAAATTGATGGTGTTGCCATGGGTTCACCCCTAGCACCTGTCCTCGCCAATCTCTTCATGGGTCACCATGAAAAGATTTGGTTAGAGCAATATCTAGGTCCTGATGTTCTATTTTATCGTCGTTATGTGGATGATACGTTTTGTTTATTCCATTCAGAACAGGATGCTATTGCATTTTTCGACTATATCAATAGTCAACATCCCAACATACGTTTCACGATGGAGAAAGAAATTGAACATGTTTTGCCATTTTTAGATGTCTTAATCGACAATACCCACCGTAGTTCCGTCGTCACTAGTACCTTCCGTAAGAAGACCTTCACGGGTTTGCTCACCAATTACTTCAGTTTCACACCTCTGTCATACAAAATTGGTCTTATCAGGACATTAATTGATAGGGTTTTTAAAATCAACAACACTTGATTAGGCTTCCACAAGGACATTACGAAATTAGTGTTCATTTTGCGCAAGAATCTTTTCCCCGTTCACCTCATCGACAAATGCGTCTATCGATATTTGAACACAGCCATTGACCGACACGGCTCCACTCAAACACCTCCTTCCTCCAATATCAATTCACAGGGTAAACAATACTTTTACAAGTTACCTTATTTAGGCCGTTTTTCTATTGTAGCTCAAAGCAAAATACGTCGCCTTGTTAATCGTTATTGTAATGATCTTGACATCAAACTGGTGTTTACCACGTTTAAATTAAGAAATCTTTTCTCTGTGAAGGATTCTGTCCCTAGAGAACTCCGTTCACGTGTGATTTACAAATTTACTTGTGCTTGCTGTAATGCTTGCTATATTGGCGAAACTAGTCGTCATTTTTCCACACGTGTCCGTGAACATCTCTCTTCAGACAAGTCCTCACACATTTTCAAACACTTACTAAGTTCAGAACGTTGCCGTCAATCTTGCTCTACAGATTGTTTCGAAATTCTTGATTCTGCCCCTACTAGATTTCAACTCAAACTTAAGGAGGCTATGCACATAAATTGGGAAAAGCCTAATTTAAACCAACAAGTTCACCACGTCAACCTGACACTTACGCTTTAGCTTTATGTTCTTTCACACTTTGTTACTCACTCAAATATTTTTGTCACTTAATCTTAATTAATTATGTATGTTTTACCTAGTTGTCATAAAGTCCAACGGTTTTTCAAATACTATGTAACTGACGATGATGTTGGCAACATCGAAACATGTCTTTTAAAATTAAAAATGTCGCAATCTTCTTAAAAATCTCGATTTACTATTATAGTATTAAAGAAAATATAGTCACATAAATTCACATAAAGCTCATAAATTCTTAACAATCTCAAGCACGAGGTGCGTTTCGTTCACATTTTCCTGTTAGTTTTACCTGCATAATTTTGTCCTCTGTTTAGTTCATTAGTACAAAATTCGCTTGATGTCAGATTTCAGCGAAGTTATCCATGTCTTGATATCTAGTCGCTTGGCAACGGGCGAAGGGACAACTGAAAAGAAATCAGAGTCCCAGGCAGGAATCGAACCTACAACCTCCGTAACACCGGTCGGATGCTCTCACCACTGAGCTACAGGAACCCCTGGTGAGCTAGGTTGTTTATCTAGGTTCTTATACAAAGTGTACCACTATGGTCTGCGGGCTCGACAATGTAAATGCTATTCAGACATGATAATGATGATTAATGATGGTAAGGTGTAATATGCCCGTGAGAATGATGATATCTAGTCGCTTGGCAACGGGCGAAGGGACAACTGAAAAGAAATCAGAGCCCCAGGCAGGAATCGAACCTACAACCTCCGTAACACCGGTCGGATGCTCTAACCACTGAGCTACAGGAACCCCTGGTGAGCTAGGTTGTTTATCTAGGTTCTTATACAAAGTGTCCCACTATGGTCTGCGGGCTCGACAATGTAAATGCTATTCAGACATGATAATGATGATTAATGATGGTAAGGTGTAATATGCCCGTGAGAATGATGATATCTAGTCCATGTCTTGTTGTCTTGAGGAATCAGAGGTGTGGAGTAAAACTGTGCTCCCAATTACCATGTGCTAATGATTCGAAATGTAGTCTCCTGTTACCCTTCAAGCAGTCTCCTAGAAAAATCTGGAAGAGGAAGGAAACTCTGCTAACAGCCTCGACTAATTCTTTGATTTGCCAGTCATCCAAGGAAATGGATAAGCTTGTCAAATCGGTTTTTCACGATTGCGCATAATCACTCAGTTGATCGACAAAAATAGCGCTGCTTAGTATGAAAGCGAGGCTGAGTAAGGCTCGGTTACATTTAAATTTGAAACATGCTCAACAGGTATTGTCGACTCCGTAAGCAGAGTCTCCCGCTCCCGTGGTCTGAACACTCGAGAACAACTCCTCCCGTAAGCGACACGCTGGTATTGCATGAAATATTGCAACATGTTACCATAACTTTTATTGGGAAAAATTATATATCAACTGATTATGTAATGACCCGCTGATCGAGGTGTCTATCACAGCAGGCTCAAGACAGATCTTAGTACTAAACTCGTGGCGATAACAGCAACAACAACAACAATCATTATTTGTACTCCTTCTTGCTCAAAAGATAATTTCAACAATGAAAATATTAAAGATAAAAAATTAGAGTACTGACTGCCTGGAATAACCATAGGGGCTAGCGGAGCCAGGCAGCCAAGTGACATCGGCATTAAATAGAAATAAATTACAGGTCAGCAAAAAAACTGAAGCAGAAATGCACACATAAAAAGAAATAAAGAGAGAGAAGAGGAAAAACGCTATTTCTACGCTATGAAGGAAGCCTAAAATAATTAAGTTTGTATATTAATACAAAGCATTATTAAAGACTTAGAAGCGACCTGCACATTGCACCCCTAATTTGCCAAGTCAAACCAGCAGTAATATTAGACCCAATCGGAGCAAAGGATAAAGACGAACTCAATTCAGTGGCTTCAACATTCTCACGATTTCAGCTTTCCGATTTTCAGAGTTCATTGGTTCAGTTTGATTCGTTTTACAAGTGACAACACGAATACTGAAGAGTAGGAGAGTTACCACCTGTCCGCTTTACGGAAGACGTGAATTCAGTGTTCTTTTCTTTGTAACTGTAGCAAGTAATTGTGCCATTACTGAGCCAAATCCAGTCCCCGCTCCACGTATGAAAAGAAGCTAGTTAATGCTCGCTCTACTGTGTCTATGTACCGAACTAATGAATAAACATCCTTTGTTAGCAACTCATATGATTGGCCGACTTAATTAAATCCTAATAATATAACAACTGATATATGAAGTTTCGAACATACAAATTACTCCAGGATAAGATTATCTGAATATTTTCGTTTTCAAATCACAAGGTCTTTCAAGGTGTTTCAAATCTTATCGTCTTCGGCTGACAATTGACTTTAAATTAGGGTAAAATTATTTGCGAAAAATTAAGTTTAATCTTCCCCAACACTTTTTTTTCAGTAATAAACCCTGAACGACCATAAAATTGTATAACTGGGCCTGGTTGTTCGAAAGCCGATTAACCTAATCCAGGATTAGGGTAAACTTTGGTTGCAGTTTTCAACTTTTGGATGAAAGTCCTTTCCACTGCTTTTTGTTTTTCAGGATTGACTTCCCCTAATCTAAAATGTTGCAGAATATCAGCATTGAACAACGTTTGGGGATAGATGATGATGCATCATGAGCCATGCAAGGAGTACGCACTGTATATTCCACCACACGGGAAAAGAAAAGCAGGAAGGCAACGAACCCTGTTTCTCAGATACATTCAACACCCTTTGGGAGACACAGACAACATGATTGGTCCGGGCAAACTGTCTGAATTGGCACAGGATCGTAGTGGCTGGAGGAAACTTGTAGTCGCCTGCTCTGCAGCCGACCAATGATAATGATGATGATGGGGATAGAGAAATAACCTCTTGGCTTAGCGTTAATCGGCTTTCGTACAACCGGGACCTGACCTTCATATCGTTCCGACAAATTGAAGACTTTTTACTTTTGTTCTGCATGGTTTCGAACTAGGTTCGGGAGGACTACGTTGGCGTCTGATGTCTGAATCAATCATCAATTCATGGGGTGCTCTAGCTTGTTTCACCTCCCGTAGCAGCGACAATGTGAGATACGGCTGTATTCGCAGCGGGATATGAGTGCTCCAGACCAATTAGGTTCCGCACATGATGACGAGCGGAAAACCAACGTTATCTACAGCTAGTTTTAATTTTCAGGGTTTGTTATTTACGCTACCTATTTCTTCCTTAATTTTTCGTAGCATCTTAACCTACCCTCCATTTATAAGACCAAAAGTTCTTAACTCGCCAAAGGTTGTATTCTCGTGATTCCTAGTAATGTGAGATTCTTTCAATTGTGCAACAAGAGACCGAAGGAAGACTATGGATCGTGCGGCAAGGCAGAAAAGTCATATGGGGCCAGCACTGATTAATCCTCATTTCGGATTGTGTATGACGAAGAAAAATGTGAAAATCAATTAACAAAGCGGGTACTTTAAAGGGAATGACTTACACGAGAAAAACAAGGAATTCGATTTTGAGTTCAGTGAATAAAAAATCGACCACTTCATGTACTCAAGTCAGTTTCCTTTTTATAGAAGTTGTAGTATATTTTTTACTATTTTGCGATACCCTTACAAAACAGTTTTGTCTACGTCAAAAACCATTATTGTACGAACTATCCACTCTTTACCAATATTTTTATTTCGGGTTATTTTGGCCAAGAAACTCTGAAGGAAAAGTCTAGCCGAATCTGTATGAGATATCATCAAAATTGTTTTAAAGAAGAAAGCGTAGCTCTCGATACTAAATATAACAGACAGAAATAATAACTTCCTGAATCCGTGAGAGAGCAGTAAAAGAAAAGATAATTGAAAATGTCTCAAAAAAACGCTCACCATTTCCTAAGTGTTTGAAAATAATATTTTAACAACTCTACTCCTTTCTGTAATCACTAGGAAACCGGCAAAGTTCAAGTTGTTTAAAAAAAACAGATACAAAGATGACATGTAAAGGCAGTTTGTCATGCTGAGTCGGCGGGTGACTTCAAAAGCATTGATTGATATCTGGGTCATTAAAATTAAACACGAAACTAAAAGTTTCCATCTTTGACTTGATTGAGATATGTTTGATGTTAAACGTAACAAATAATTTTGCTATTCTTTTCGTGAACATTTTTCTTACTTTCCACGGCACCCGTCTGTAACAGACCTGGTGGAACCTGGTTGTTCACCAGGTTTTTATAACAAAAACTCTACCAGGGCAGACAAAAATCCACCAGGTTGATCCTACATCAAAAAAATTCTACACCAGGGAGTTACTGGATGTTTAAATTTTCCATTTCGGTTTTATGCACATGATAGCGCAAGTCACCCGTTTCATGATTTGCAGCTGAGATGGCTGCTCACAGTGCTGGTTTAAAGCTAACCAAATGTAACAGAAGAGGCTAAATATATGAAACTGAATATTCGGTCCAATCCGAGCCCTTAAGATTAGCCTGCAGTGAACAGCAAACTGAGTGTGTGTTTCCATCCTTTGCTCACTCCGGAAACTGCTGCTGTTTCCTTTGGTCAAATTCATGCAAATTCAAGCGACAATAGACGATTACAGAAAATGAAATTAAACTCGTTGACCTGGAGTCTGATCAGCACATAGCCTCATACATAAAATACTGCGGATTAGTCAGAATGTGTTCTCTAATTGCATGGAAATAAAATGATTTGCTTCAGTTTTAATCGGCGTTAAGAATATTCGCAATTCGTTACTTGAAGCTTAATACAAAACTCCCGCTCATTGTGCAAAGCCTGCCGCACACGTGAAGGAAAGAGCTGAGCAAAATTCCTCGCAAGGCAGTTAGCTCAGCCGTTTCGTCAAGTGTGCGGCACATTTTCGGTGAAAAATTCGCCTCGCGAGACCGTGAGGAAAATATCAAACTTGATTAATCTTTTTTGCCTCGCGGGGCAAATTCGTCGTTGTATGCGGCAATCATGAGAATCTGGCTGAGCCAGACAAATTGATCATCCAATGAAATTGCATGGCTCACTCCCTTGACGTAAGAGCTTGGACTTCAAGGTGGCCTTCGAATGGAAATGGTGGCAGAAGAAAAGCTGACCGACCAAAGAGAAAAAGAGAAAGAGAATAAATTAAATGACAAACGTAGGCAACAAGGGACAGGCCCTAATCTTGTACAGGAATTAAAAGCGACGAGCCTGGCTCAGATTCTCATGATTGCCGCACACAGTGGGGAATTTGCCTCGCGAGGCACTGAAAATATCAAACAAGTTTGACATTTTCCTCACGGCCTCGCGAGGCGAATTTCTCACCGAAAATTCGGCTGAGCTAACTTCCTCGCGAGGAACTTTGCTCAGCTGCTTAAACATTGCTCACGGTGTATCGATGAAAACGGTTGTGAAAAAAAAAATCAGGGTGTGCAAAAACCTGGGCCTCAGCACATGGGCTACCCCAGTAATTATAAAAAAGAGACCAATAACAATGATAATCCTGAATGCCTTAGTGCCAAGGTTGCTTCGGATCTCGGAAACATGCGGCAGTCTTCTTCTTCTTCTTCTTCTTCTCATCATCGAAAAACTCAGATTTCATACCTCCGCATCCCCATGAGGAATACGTCTTAAACAATAACACAACAATGATTTTTTTCTATTGCGCTTGTTTCATAGGAAGATCAGCTCACACACGCATTACAATTCTAAATTTTAAATTCTTTACAATTCTCAAATCAAATGTTGGTTTTTTGATAGAGGGAAAAACCGGAGAGCCCTGAGAAAAACCTCTGGGAGCAGAGTAGAGAACCAACAAACTCAATCCACTTATGACGTCGAGTCCGGATATCGAACCCGGGACACATTGGTGGAAGGCGAGCGCTCTCACCACTACGCCAACCCTGCTCTTTTTTACTCGAAGGGATTTCTTTTTTGTGATAAAAATTTCTCTCAGATTGAGTTTCTGTTAGGTGCTATATCCCCATGAGTATATTTTTCAGGTTAGGTAGTGCCGGATAACATGCATTGTGTGACAAAAGGCAACATTCTGTTATATGCGTTTTTGTGTTTAATTTCTGTTCGTTCTAGCAGCGAGTCACGTACTGGCTCAATAGGCTACTTTCGAGATATTTGAAAAATCAGCTTATGTCAGGTATATCCTAACGATAGTCTACTGGAATATACTATTTTATTTTTCAAGAGCGTTGAGTTTGGTATTGACCTGCAAGCATTTTTATTCAGTTCCGGCAAACCGGTTAAGACCGGACTCAACGAGTGGACTGGCCCAACATGCTGTAAATATAGCTAGGCACCTACGTCAAAGAAATTTGACATGATACAGAGTGTTTGCTGTATAATCGTGTTCTAAATCGGAAGGTAACCCTCAGCTGAAACCTCATCTTGCTGAAACCAAACATTACATAGCAAAGGCGAGTGTAAGTTCGAATCTGCGCTCGTATTTGTGTGTTGCCGTAAAGGGCACTTAGCTTGTGGAATGACAAAAATTTAAAGTACAGAGCAAACAACACGACCTTATAAGAACAGAAACCTTGACTGTCATTTGCTCTCTCTCGACCCGTCGCACAGGTTGTCATTAGTCACTTGGTTAATAAATTTCAAGTGAAGAGTTCATTTGCGCATAAACGTTGTTTTTGCGTAAGCCGCTCCTTGCCCAGTTTCCACTGAATCTTTCACAACCATAGACTACGAAAGGTGTCTGATGGCTCTTAACATCTCGCTCCGGGCGACTGGACCGCGTAACGACGTGAAGCCCTCGCGGTTGAAAGCATTCTTGAGAGAACCTCCATTTCATTTGCTCTTTACTTACGAGTTTAATTTTGCTCTCTGCTGCTATAAAGGTGTAGAAGTGAATGTCTGCCGGCCAAAGCTTTGTTTATTTCATCATTTGATCAATTTAGTATTCTACCTTATCAATGAAGCGAAAAAGAAATGAGTTACAAGCAGCTGGCGGCTGGCTACATGCCGGTAAGTATTGTTAGCTTTTGCGCTTGTTTTAGATAACACCGTAATGAGTAAACCGACGAAAAGATTATTTGCGGACTCAATTTCCATGTAATGCCAATTTCGAATTTTATGCTCGGAGTTGCCAGCAGCAATTCGACGAAACAAGCTTTCGAACCGGTTAGGTGTCATTCAATGCCATTCAACAAACATAATGCGGCTCAATTGGGTGGACACTTGCCAATAAATTAGCAGCCTCACCCTGACTGCGAATCATTCTCGTTCTCAGTGAAGTTAGGCCCTTTTAATCATGAACACATCTGACTTGAGATGTTTTTTCCTTCCCGTTCATTGGCAACAAACAGGACAGGATATCACAGTGAGTATAGCATCTTGCGTTTTAAGTTCAATGTTTGCCCTTACTACAGTGCTGGGAAACGGAGCCATCATGCTCGTTATTTGGAAAACAAGAGCACTCCACTCGCCATCTTCCACTTTGCTTTTCTGTCTTGCCGCTACTGATCTTCTCGTCGGATTGATTGGCCAGCCATCTTTCGTTGCTTTCAAGATAGCGGAGCTTTTGGAAAAATTCAAAGCCTACTGTGATTTGCGGATGACTCAGTTCGTTTTTGGGTGGACAACTTGTGGCTCATCGTTCATAATTCTGAGCGTAATCAGCATCGATAGACTTCTCGCTCTAACTCTTCACCTGCGGTACGATAACACTATGACGGTTGCTCGGGCTGTAGCAGTAGCTCTTACTGTTTGGGTATTGTGCGCGGTTTTGACAATTTCAAAGTTTTGGCTCGGAGACAAGTGGATCATTCTACCAGCAATCATAGCCATCGTGACCTTCATCACAACAGCATTCAGTACATGTAAAATATTTTCCATTGCTCGCAAGCATCTGCGCCAAATAAATGAACAAAACCAAACAATGATTAATTTGCAAAACTGTACAGTTGACGTACTAAGATGTAAAAAGTCAGCCGTAACCGTAATTTATGTTTATGCCACGATGCTTATTTTTTATCTTCCATTTGTCGCAGTTATGATAGTTGAAACAATAGACGGCGTCACTCGCCCTGTAAAACTTGCGTACGATCTTACGACTACGGCTGTTTTTATAAACTCGACGATTAATCCTGTCATTTACTGTTGGAGAATGAAGCAGATTCGCCACGCTTTCAAAAATTATGTCAAGGACTTAACAATTTTCAGTCAGCATTACTGACTTTGTGAACATC
>OX419339.1:8900501-8910501 GCA_948470475.1 Galaxea fascicularis
AAAGCGGCTGAGAAGCTGATCGCCAGAGTTGGCAAACTGTGAACGAAAAGCAGTCCAAGAAAGTATCAAGGCGCCGGAGAGTAGAAGGTCGGAGAAGGTGTTGTCGTGGAGTTGGTTTTGTTGGAAAAAAAGAAGGAACTGAACTGTAAATAACCGTAAATAATTGTAAATAATTGTAAATACTCGTAAACAGTAAGTTAGTTAAGTAAGATTAGTTTTATTTGTGTTCGTTCGTTTCATGTCAATAACGTAATTAAATTCATTAGTTGTTTTTTTTTAAGAAGTCTGTGCTAATTGTGCTGTATGTTAGTTCTATTTAGTTTTATTTTGTCACTCTCGTCTTCGGCCATTGGGACCCACGTCACATCAACTTACAAGCGTTTTCTGGTTTGGTTAAGGCATTAACTCATAATAATGCGAATATCATTTGTGCTGCTAAGAAGAGCAGAAATGGCATAGTTACTCTTTCCAGGTTCGAACAATAGCGGGTTCGATATCATCGGTTTCCATGCGCATGCGCAGGATTTTCAAGTGGGTGTGTCATTGTTGATCAGGTTTTTCTTTTTTTTTTTATCAGCCATCAGACCCAGTATGTAAGGCACTTTATTATATCTCTCAGTTAGTACGCGCGCAGTGATTGGCCGATCATGATTCTGCGGGCCGTATTCTACTGTACGGCTCGCTAAAATTTGAAAGTTTCCTTCCTTGCGTCCCCGATTAACCTCAGAGATATAATAAGTATCTTACTAACCTCGTTTTCGGGATCCGTACTGTAAGTTTAGAATCCTCGTTTTTTCCCGTTGACATAAGGCTCAAGCGGGGAGCGCGGGCTATATGTCAACGGGAAGAAATGACAGCGGGCTAAAAAACTACTGTAACTTGTATTACGGACCTGGAATTCGGTAAGTGAGAGGTATTCCTTATCATACCAAATTACCGTAAATATCAACACAAGAGAGGTAAACTAAAAGATCAAAACATGCGTATGCTTGAACTTTGATTTGCAGTGATATTTGCTGTACGCAAAACCGAACTACCGTTCACGCTCATTCATATATGAATGAGTGTGAAAGGTAGAATATATGAATGAATCTCGTTCTACATGATCTGTTTTTCCTTTGCAGACTCATCACGAGCAGCGGGTAAAGATCGGTGAAAATAAATCTGTGAAGCTCATTACCAGAGCGATGAAGCCTCTAGTGTTTGGTACTAAGTGTATATTACTTCGTAGGTTGCGTCGACAATTGTCATGTGTTCTTTATTGCGCTCTCAGATAAGCTAAAGAAATGATTGCTCCTTTTTTAATTAGTCAGAATTGACGCTAAAATCATTCAGGCGTGAACTTGTTTTCTTGCGCCTGACGCAGTTTGATACTAATTTGCTGCCAGGGACCCGTTTCTCGAAAATCCTGGTAACTTTAAGGGCCCACAAACCATATCTTGAAGTCAAAATCTCAATAAAAGTAGGGTGTTTTCTGACCTCTAATGAAGTCCATTTTGTTTCTTTAGCTGATAATTTTACTACATAATTTTCACAACTTTGAAACTCCCATCTGGAATGGAAAACAAAACTGCTTAACGGGCCCAGTAATTACCGGGAGCTTCGAGAAACGGCCCCCAGGTCCCATTGGTTTAAGGCGTGGTGATTAATTAGTTGTTGAGTGCATAGCCAAATTGTGGTGGTTAGAACATTTCAACTGGTATCTGCAGGAAGGTTATAGGTTCGATTTCTGTTGAGAACTCGGAGTTTTCTTGTCTGAGAGGTCAATTGTTGTTACATTACACGGTTGGATGTTTTATAACATATTTGTGACACGATCTACTACTACTACTACTACTACTACTACTACTACTACTACTACTACTAGCCATAATCCTCACCTTAACGCAAGCCACGCTGTCAAACATGAATATTGATGGAATTTCAATTGATTGTATTTGATATGAAGTACCCAAGGTCCCAGTTACGTGCATTCCTGAAAATTAGTGGTGTAGTCATGCCTTTGTTACACAGTTTACTTTTTGTGATAAGGTCAAATGTTTTTCCTGGTTCTATTTCAAGAGATCCCAGGATTCTTATCTAATGAGGAGTGTGATCACATCATTACATTGGCCAAAGATAGTGGACTCAGAACCAGCACCTCGGGGTGGTCAACGTATGATGGAGACTTGGACGAGGAACTGGTGATAGCAGGTAAGGAACAGCTTTTCAAATTAAGTTTACTTCGGGCAATACAGGACCCTCGACTCTACTCGCTATTAGAAATTACGATGAAGGTAATTTGAGCGAAGAGTTAGATCTTGACACTGTATCAATGGGAGACATATCTCGGCAGTACATTTAGTTGCTCTGTTCACCTCCTAGAGCAAAGTTTTCGTTGGAGTATCATGATGCTCAGTGAGGGAAAAATAACTATAGCGAGATGCAGTGTCCGCCTCGTCTAATAACCTTCGTGTGAAGTTGTCAGCTTTACGACTGATTATTTCGCCCGGGCTATCAAGTCTACTGTTAGGCGCAATGAAGGTTATTGTAGAGCTTTCCTTTCGGAGGTAAGGAGTCTTCAGCCTCAAACCGTAGGTGTCGGGGTTGATTTCTAAGCGCCGAGAGTGAAATTGGTCTTGACTTTTGACCAGGCTCGCTTGAAATCGTTTTTCAACATCCGGGACTTCAAGTAAATATCAGGACTTGCCTCGGTATTTCTGCGCAAAAACCGTAGGTTTTCCCATTTTTTGATATGTTTCCGCCCTTGCGACTTTAGCGATGCTACGCTAGTGATCCGATAAGTGATGTGATACTTTGAAGTGTCATAATGTGCGATTTCCGGCCTCAAATCTAGTCGTAACATTTGCCACATGTTTACGTGGATCTAATTAACCAAGAGTTTGCTGTTATTTGTGTTGGCCATCAGGTGGCATTCGATGTATAGCCAGGAGCACCCAACAAGCCCTTTTTCAAAATTCATCAAAATATATCGTGGCCATTAAATAAACCCACAATTAGCCTTTTTGAAGCAATTGCTCTACCTGCTGGGAAATTTTTATCTGTTCCGCACTCCTAGCAAAAACAGACGAAAAATTCCGTTTGCCAGCAGGACCGGGTGGCAGTTTCCCTGCCAGCAAGCATAAAAATGACAATTTCATACATCTTAAGCCTAAACGGGCGTGGTAAAAGGCTTAAAATGTAGCATTCAGTGCAGGGAAGAGGACATTCAATCCCAATAACCTGCCTCGTACGCCGTGGAAAAAAGCCTCACATCTAAGCTTCAGAGGGGGTAAGATACTATATGGGAACATTCCTTACCAATGTCAGGAATCTTCCGACTGCTTCCAACACAAAATATTTCCCCGATAATCTTCACGTTAAACCGACCAACAGACTCGAATCGCTTTTCTATTCTTTAATGTTACAACTCGAAAAAATACAAAACCCTCGATCACACGTCCACTCGCACATGGTTTTTCCTTTTTCAGAATCCTTAACTTACATCACGTGATTACAGCTTATCACTAAAGCAACAAAGAACAAAAGGGAACAAAGTTCACTTTCACAGCGTGACAGTCACGCATTCCATTTCCCAACACCAATAACCGTCACAACAAATGTATTCCTCCCAGCACAGGCGCGACTCCTTTTTCCCAGCAACTAACTAATACTTCTTTCCGAGCCAGCACATACACCCCCTGCGAAACACCTTTTCTGCGGAACACCTCCGTTGGGTGTCCCTGTAAAACGTTGCTTGATTTCTTGTAAATCGATGCGGCTTGCCAACGATAACTTTGCCCTCGGCAAGGCCGAAGTTTTAAAGTGAGATTTGGACAAAACTGACACTATGCCGCCCACACGATTGTTCAGGTCAGAGGTCACGGCGATTTCACGTCTAACGATACAGCAAATAGCTATGTCCTTGCTCTTTTCCTTTCGACGACACTGTAATCTGCTAATGAGCATAAAATTGACCAACGGAGGTAATGGCAAAGGAAGTTCTAAAAAGCCTCGAATTTTCGTTGGCCTGGTTTTCATAACTCCGGGTATAAATCTCACAGGATTATCAAATATGGGACTGATTTGACAGCCAAACTTGTGCAAATCACAACTCTTTCCACTTGCAAATGTACGTTACAGACGTTACAAGACGGCTTTCAAGCCTAACATATCACGATCTTCACTATGTCTGCAATGTAAGCAAGTCACTAGCATTTCACGGCGTTGCTAAAACGCGGGTCAAGGGTAAGGGTCATGGGCAAGATATTTTAGTTCTTTTTGTCCCCGACATAGAAGTTTTCGAATTCTTTTTTTATTATTCGACAAAATTGGCATGCGAATGCCTTAACACTTACATTTCTCTCACAAAACGAACGTAAAAACGTCTCTAAGTGACATGTCTTTTTCGTAAACGTAACGGTCCTAACAGCAACAAAATGATCGCATGACATATGTCCAGCCACCTTGATCATACCATTGTCAACTTCTTCGACAATCTTCACTTCATCATTTTCGCCATCACCAGCTAAACTATCTTCATCACTGTCGTGACTCCGGTCAAAATCAAACGCCTTGAAAAGTCAACATAACCGAAAGCGGGATTCATTAACATTGTTTTTCTGGATTCTCGTAGGTTCTACTATTTTTTTTACACCCAGGTCAAAAATATTCCGCAACTGATCACATTAAGTGTTTGTTAGATTTCGGATTGACCTACCTCGTATGTACGAGAATCCATGGAGGAAACAAATGTTTTACCTCGCGATCATGCCATAGATGTTTCTCGTTTTGTTCAGCAAAGGATGAAGATATTGCTGTTAACACTACAGCGACGCTTACCACATATCATAATTCGGCCTGCTAGATATCGGGAATATCGTGATATCGATCATCGCTATATCCACCGTTATACTGGGAATATCGTTATATCGAGGATTTTCGAGGTTCCACTGTATACCTAAATTGTATCAACCGGGGAGCCCTGGAATTAACTAAAACTATTATGTGTAAACCCCAGGTTCAAAATAGTGACTATCACCCTCGACCCTTACCCTCGACCCTTACCCTTGACCCTTACCATTGACCCTTACCCTTGACCCGCGACCCGCGTTTTAGCAACGCCGAGCATTTCATGGCAATTTATGTCATGGTGATGACCAAGAGCACAGTTGTATGTCTAAAGATTTGATCTTCTAAGGGCAACTGCTCTGCTTGGATTTAGCAAGGCAATTTTGGGGAGATTTGACTTGCAAAGAATACAATGTTTACAACATTTTGCTAGTAGATCTGAGTAGTTCGACACTTACAAAAAATCTACATTTGCACGCGAAAATTTTACGGAGGAATTGAGTCAAGTTGTAGGTGTTTCTACAAGCCGTTTACAGATATTATTGTCGGACGGCGTTACCGAAGAAAAACTGAAAATAATTCGGAAGAAAGTATTCTTACCTTAATTCTAATGCCCCTTGGTGTGTCCTGGCTTGTTTAAAGGCCATTTTGTCGGTTTTTTTCACCTGAAGTACTATCCACTAGAAAAGAAGGGAAGGCAAGAGACAGGAAAAACCAACCGTCGACGTTTAAAGGCTAATAAATTCCCAATAAAAGCACTTATCCGCTTGAAATCACCATTAGCGGGACCAAAGACAAATAAACTCCATGTTCATTGTACGCTGGCTCCAAATTCTACCGCAAAAGCCCAAGAATAGTTGGTTTTAAAGCCCCAAATTCGACGGTTTTTTATGAAGTCAGATCCAAGACTAAATTGGCATTTCGAGTCGACTCGTCGTAAGCCTTCAAAGCACACCGACACATGTCATGGCTGGGCCCTTACTTACTGATTCAGACGCCGAGCTTTTCATGAACTTAATTCAACGTATTAAGTTCGGCTCATGAAAAGTTAGGCGTCTGAACTGAGCCTTAGTCTCTTAGTCAATTGAAGAATGCTCTTATAAAGACTGAAGTGTTGAATTATCGCCTCACCTCCAATTCGCTTCCGCTCTTGAAATCACTGGATTAGAGCTTGTTGATCGCGGATTGTTATTGTTATTGTCATTTGGTGTAGGTCTAGACGATATGGCTTCGATTTTGTCTATAGCGTTTGTAAGATTCCCCGCAACTCATCCATCTTCCATGTGCTTCGTACGATTCGATTCCAGTCTCTACCTATCAACTCACGACGAGTCGATCCCAGAGTTCGACGAGACGAACTCTGCACTTGACGAGTCGAAGAGGAGTGATACGTGATGAGTCGGTCTCACGAGGCGACGAGACGAACTCGGTGGCGACAAGTCTGATCACGACGAGACGATCTGGGGAGTTGACGAGACGAATAGGCCCAATTCACGACGAGATGATCTGGGAAGTCGATGAGACGAACTCTGTACACAACGAGACAAACCGGAATAACGATTCGATGACTCGAAATGCCAATTAAGTCTCGGATCTGACTTCATAGGTTTTTGCTTCTTTAACTCCACACGCCGCCAGGAGAGATAAAGGATTCAAATTTTTTAGCTTAGCGACCGCGTCTGCTTCATTCGCAAAAATGACCCGGCCTCGGGGAGGGACAGTACTTTTGTCAGTATGCAAATCGACATGGTCGGAGACCAGTGCGTTGATTCAAAATCCCGCGAAGGACTTCAACGTTCACTTTTAGTATCGAGTTTCAGATTTAAAAACTGCAACGTTCACTCCAGATCAATACGTTGGTTTGCAGATACGATTTTTTCTCCTCCAATCTATCATTCAACAGTCACGTACTCAACAGTATTCAACAGTCACGTACCACGCTTAGGCTGCCTGTGATGGCATCACAATTTCCCAGGATGCAATTCCAGAAGGCAATTTTCCGAACTGCAAAGATAAGATAGTGGTCGTTTATGGGGAGAGGATACACACCGGATAAAATAATGCTCTCAGTGTTGTTTGTAATAAAAAGACCAATCAAAGTAGATGTGATATTCTTTACTCTCGTCGGTTCAATGATCACTTGGTATGCTTCCTGATGCTTAACGTTAATGGGGCGAATTGTTTGCGAGTCCCGGGAGTCTTGTAAAAGATGTAATTGTTATCGAGGGCCCTGCACAAGGGAAACGCGTCGCATATCCCCGAGGAACAGGTCAATAACTTGCTTATTGATAAGTTGGCGAGGTTTTGTAATACAAAGAGAATGAAATTTTTCAGCAGGGACATGTGATTAACATGTTCATCTCGTGCTTTTTATGTTTTTGGTATACTTTTATTTGCTGAACTGTGCCGCTGTGCTGTCCGTCACTGTTGTCTGGGAACAACGATGAGCGATAGAGACGAGGACATTTGTATATCTCAAAACAGTTTTTCTGGGTTTTTGCGTGGCAGTTTGTGTGATTCACGTGAGGAAGATGTTATACTTTCTGGAGCAGAAGAAGACTAGTTCTTAGATGTCGGAGAGTCCATTTCCAACTTGTTTCCTTTCGATAACAGTGGTAGTACTGCTGCTTTAGCATTGCCGACTGAAAGTACTGACGAAAGCTGTGGTCATTTGGAGTGACCTCGAGAATTTCGTTCTGAGGACTAAAGTGAAGGTAATATGAGCAGGGGAATATATAACGCATTTTTTTCTATTGTTACCGGCCATTGTTTCAGCCCCGCACTACCTTGTTACAATCAAAGCCGCCACCAGCTTTTGAAACTGTGGTTTTTGAATATATATACCCTTGAAAAGAACAAAAGGAACCGAGTCAACTGAACAATTATTTACAATCAGACCCGTGGCCCTTGAGGGCGAAGGATCGAATTGCTTTATTATCACCTAACTAGTCGGACAGAAGAGGCAATAATAAAGTTAGCAAATGCATGTTGAAGAAGTATTTATTTAAATAAAGAGTGATTCAAAGATGTCAAAATACTCTACTGGTGAATGCGGTGTTCCGTCAGTACCAACAAAAGACAAGGAAAGGCTAAGAATTCGGTTCCTTAATTTCTAATGCTATTATTTCCACAAGATCATCCTCTAAATAAAATCGCCTTCTACAATTAATGCACACACACGTCTTCGACTCCTGTTTCTGTCACAGTTGATTAGATTATAACCTGGGAGGTGTATTAAAGTCTCTGGAATAGAACTCTCGAGTTTGGTTTCGTTTAAGGACGTTTGCGCTAATTGTTCACGCGCATCCCTACTGCGTCAGCTATCGAGCGTGTACGCTGAGGAAGAAAGCTCACTAAGTAAAAGGATGGTAGCTGTTGCGTTCCCTTCGCCTTCAGTTTACTGTCTTAAATGGTCGGTAACCCCTACGTTTCTTTCCATAGACAAATTGTATTGACAATAATCTCCACATTGTCCAGAAATGAAAAAAAAAATCTAAGTAGGAAGTTAAAAACAATTCAAGATTTCTGTCCACGGGACATCGAATTCTGCCATCTTGCGGCTGCAAAGCGCGTAAAACTATGGTCGCTAAATACAAACTTGTTCTTTAAGGAATCTCACTAGTTGTCTAAATTCACTTGATAGGTCCACTTAAGGTGGCCGAACACAGTTTTTCGCGCGCGCTCTTGCTGATGCGATTCAGCGCGCGCACAAGGATTGCAAAAACAAACATGCTGTTGATAGAGCGATCATTTTATTTGCTCAATGCCCGCTCTATCTTTGTTATTTTTTTCACAATTGACCGCAGTGCACTGATGGTTTTAGTCTTTTATAACAAAGGTATGTTAGAAAAGGTAACGATCCAAAGTACCCAACAATTCTCGGATTTTTCCGAATCGAAAGAACCCAGTTAAATGCAGCGCATGCGCAGTTGCTCAAAAAATTGAGACCGATTGCTTTTGCACAAACTTGCCGATTTCTAACAATCCAGTCGTTAGAATTTCAAGAAATTTGGCAAGAAAATAGTTCATCAACCACGTGAATGATCTATCAAGAAAAATAGGAATTTTGACATAGGGAATTTTTAATAATACAGAAAACGATTTACGGCGAATTACGAAAATCGCCTATGTCAAAATTTTATTAGAACAGTGTTGATAGACGGGATTTAATGTCAATTCGTAGTGGACAAACGATGAAAACAATCAAACGACTGGATTTTTTTAAAATAGACAAAAACTATTTTTTAAGCCTGGTTTTTAACCAGCCCTGTTGCCATGGCAACTGCACACACCCTGGCCAAAATGCGAGAATAAATACCTCAGTAGTTAAACTTGGCTCTTGCAAAAAATGGGCGCCAAAGCATAAATAGTTTTAAAGTAATGGTGTATTAGGCATAGGCACTTGAAAACTGTGTTCGGCCACCTTAAACAATATTGGCAGAGAACGTTTCACTTTAAACGCTTAATTGCAATATTTTTGGGCTTACAGACACTGGCCTTATTTGCTAACGAGGTCCGATTTTTCCAGATTTAGGATGTCGAATGTTTGATTTTCAAAAAAATGGCTAATTCCTCTACGTGCTTCCAGAGGCTGGTAATAATAAGTAAACCCATCTTAAAACCCCTAAAGCTGTGACTTTTCATAAATATATGATTCGTAATTGAAAGCTACAGGAAGAGACACAAAAGCTGGATTCTCAAACACTCAATCTCGGTTAATATATATTCCCTAGCACCTTTGAATATAGTTACTCAATACTTCATTAAGTCATCCATCTGGTCACCGTCAGTTTCATGGAGTGACCCATATAGTCACCTAATATTTCATGTAGTCATCAATATAGTCACCAAGAGTTTCATGGAGGGACCCATATAGTCACCCAATATTTCATGTAGTCATCCATATAGTCACCGACAGTTTCATGGAGTGACTCATATAGTCACCTAATACTTCATGTAGTCATCCATATAGTCACCGACAGTTTCATGGAGAGAACCATATAGTCACCCAACACTTCATGTAGTCATCCATATAGTCACCGACAGTTTCATGGAGAAAACCATATAGTCACCTAATACTTCATGTAGTCATCCATATAGTCACCGACAGTTTTATGGAGAGAACCATATAGTCACCCAACACTTCATGTAGTCATCCATATAGTCACCG
>OX419339.1:8913001-9043001 GCA_948470475.1 Galaxea fascicularis
ATTATCACGTCATGACTACTCCTATTCCAGTTCCGAATAAGTAAAAATTTATACGTCTCAAGATAGCTTCATCCCGTAAAGTTTCGATCTCACGGAAGAAAGCTTCGACAACAACCAAAGCTGTGATCACGAGTCATTGCTTGAAAGGCTGCAAAAACTTGATATGGCGTTTGATGAAAACAATCGTCTGAGGCGCATTTTTGTTTATATTTAATTAGTTGTCGGACATCTACGTGATGAAAGAAGCAATGTGGAAAAGAGATGACGTGAAGTTTCTAGCAAAAATGTACAACTTTGCAGTTGAGCCCGATCGCAAAACTTTGCTTTTAAGACATTATTTCAATCGAGTTTGGATGCCAGTAAATCAAATCAAGTCCGAAAAAATGTAAATATTATAGCACTGAAAGGCTGCGATAACAAATTGAAGTAAACCAAGGCGGTTATCTTGAAGGAAAGGAGGTTTTGTTTAAGCAAAACAACATGTTGACAGTAGACCCGAGTGGAATTGCAGCAAAATGTTTTTGAGGTTAGAGCAAACCACTCAGGGAGCGCAAAGTCCGTGACGTCAGGATAGCAGAGTTTTTCCCGCTCGCTGGATTTTGATTGGTTAATTCAAATTTTTGAGGTTTGGTCCGTATGCAAGGCTAGGATTTTTGGGCGCGCCATACTAAGCGTTGTTTATTTTAGCACTGATGTATGTCTCCCTGATCTATTTTTCTTTGCTTTTCTTTGGGAGGGGGAAGGGGGGAAGGGGGTGATGGCCTTAGCTGCTCGGAAGAGAAATTTAACGTTAATAGTTACAATTAGCTCTCCCCTCCTCCCCCCTTTTCACCCCTCTTTATTTGGTCCCACTCTTTCTATTTCTTAAAGAAATTTGCATGAGTTTAAAATCCTAGCTTGAGCTTAGTTTTAAACGGAGTCATGCTGCCTATGGTCTTCATTCCCTTCAGCTGGTCAGTCCAATTAACAAACAAGTCCATCATTCCATTAGCATTGTCAGGGTAGCCGGTTATCGGGCAGTGTTTTAATCAGGCACCAATTCAAAATAACATAAATCTGTTTCTTTTTATGAACCTTACTTTTTTAAATAACCATGGAAATGACCGGAATCTGTTTGGTTTTAATCACCATACTTTCTTAACTAACCGCCAAAATCATCGAAATCGGTTTGGTTTTAACCACTTATACTTCTATCCACTCATTCCTTTAATTAGCCCAAACCCCAAACTTGTTATAAAATTTAATTCCTAAAGAATTAATCAGTCAGTCAGTCAGTCAGTCAGTCAGTCATACAGACAATTGGTGAGTCAGTCAGGCTTAAACCTGATATACGTTGCACCAGGCCTCGTCGCAAATGCTGCTCTGTATTGATTAGTACATAAACTCTCTTTCAGACAAGGATTGGACACTCACCCATGCCCAGTTGTTTGCGAGAAAGTTTGAAGTCTGGGATAGTAACAGAGATGGGATTGTTGATGCTCATGAGGTACTTTTAAGTTTTTCCTTTTTTAATGCACTTAAGTGGGTAATATGACCGAAATGACGTCTAAACGTTTAAAAACAACTCTCTAACGCAAAAGTTATTCTTTCTTCTTATAGGTACGAGAATTTGCTGGAAAGAACAAGCAACTGTATCTAAAGAAAGATGAAGTGAAAGAGATGTAAGAAATGTAGTACGTTACAACTCAATCATGAAACAGTGGTATCAATAATTCTTGAGGCGTGATTTCTTTAATTAACAGGGTCTTTACGAGGTCCACGTTTTCGTCCATGCCATGCAGTCTAACAACTGACATTAATTTAAAGAGCCTGACGAGGAAGTATGCCGTGAGCATTAACAATCTCTGTCACTGTTTCAGCCTTCAAACTTCGAAACAACTGGCTTACCCTTGCATGCTTTAGAAAGAGGGACAAACTTAATTTTTAACGGCACTACTAAAATCGACAACGTACGGAAATTGATGTTAACAAAAAGATGAAAAACCGTCCCTCCTTGCCACCCTTGCACTTGTTGTAATTTGTGATGGAGCATAGCGGTACCTGCAAAACTTGTGGCTAGAGCCTAGTTGTACTGCGCTATCCATAAGACTTAGTTATCTTTAATTAAAACGTTTTGGATACTTTGACCGCCGACCGGTTGGCTCAGTTGGTAGAGTGCCGGACTACCGTGCGGGAGGTCGTGGGTTCAATCCCCGGCCGGACCAACACTCAGGGTCTTTAAATAACTGAGGAGAAAGTGCTGCCTTTGACATCTGCAAATTGTTAGACTTTCTAGTCTTCTCGGATAAGGACGATAAACCGGAGGTCCCGTCTCACAAGACTTCAATGTTCATAACCTTGTGGGACGTTAAAGAACCCACACACTAATCGGAAAGAGTAGGGCATGGAGTTCCCGGTGTGCTGGTCTGGTCTTTCTGCTATTTCATGATTTCATGGGTTGGGTGGGTTGGATGATGTAAACCGCATTTGAATATATATACATAGAAAATGCGGTATATAAAATAATCCATTACCATTACCATTACCATTTCAGGTTTGAACGCCTTAAAATCATGAACATGCTCCAGGATGGTGAGTACTTACACTCATTCAAACAAGCAGAAAGGAAACATAAAAATACAACTGCATCGTCAAAGGAAGGTCATAAGATTTCAAACATTATAGTTATCTCAGAATCGTTACACCGTAGCGCAAACATTTTAGCAAAGATTAAACTTGACATCTAAACACCATTTTACTGCACAGGCAAACTGACACCACAAGTATTTAGCAAGTTGAATATTAAGAAGATTCTCCTGTACATGGATTTCTTGAAGAACAAAAGTCCACGCCACAGATATCGTTTTAGCCAGCAGGCCTGGTTGCGGCAGGATAAAACCGCCGACTCTGTATTGAGACGCCTCCATGAAAGGTAATGTTGTATCACAGCCCAAAATGCTTTAAGTTAAATGTGACTTCAGGCTGTTGAACACCATTACAACAACCCTCGATTTCACATAATTTATGCACCAAATTCAGCGAAACAGTATAGTTTGTTCATGGAGAGAACTGCGGGGATTTCATGGTAATGGTTATTTTTCATCTAATTGACTCTGGTGATGTGATGTAAGGGTGGCCGCAGCCGACACCATTTGGGACTTTCAGATCATTCTTCTCCGCTCATCCCCATCAAGTGACTTGCCCACCCTCGCATTCTTGTGCCTTGGGTCAGTTCCCAAAGTATCTTTGAGACAGTTTCAAGCTCTGGGTGATGAACACAATGCCCAACTAATCCCATCCTTCTTTCTGCACTTTTACACTAAATTGCGACAAACCGGCGTAAAGGTTTGGCCATTCGAAGTATCCTGGTGTACACTCCTGCTGCACACTGAGTGTCCACGCGTAAGATGTGTATACCAACACTGGCTCCACCTACTCCCTCGACGAAGAGCCGGCTCTTTATGTTGTTGCCGAGATTAGACTTCCACACTCAACATCAAGTGATGGAACTCTCGACCCATGCCAGTGACTTCGTCACTTCTGTTTCCTATTGCTCTTATTTGCTACCTTCCTTTATTTTTAATCCAATTCATGAGTGGCAGAAAAACATATCTCGTGTGAATATCGTATTTAAATTAGAACAATTTGATTTGAATGACTTAGAACTTAGAACAGGTACTCCCTAAATCTAGTTTACGCTAATACTGGGAGGATCTGGCCTGCGCGCCGGTGTCGTTAAGAGCCTACGCAGGTAACTGGGTACTTTGAATTGGCGGATCTAATGTTAAGCAAAGCGGAGTGCTTAAAGGAAAATAGAGTGCTTGCAGACACTACTTTCAGAGATAGTGAGCTCCAGACTCTTGTTGTTCTTGGAAAAAAAAAGGAAGACACATGTAGACAGAGTCATAATTTTATTTTTTAATTAGCAATGACTTAAGTATGGATCTGGAGCAAAATGTGATTATGCTCGTTGTTTAGTAAAGCTAGTTGCGTTACTTCACAGACTAGTTTACTGTGATTTGAAATAATAGCAAACTGAAGAGAGTTTCAAATAAATTTTTTTCTGATTATAGGATTATAAAGTTGACCAGGCTTCCGAGAAAAATAGTCCAGGGTGGAGAACCAATGCAGGTGAGTTTTGACCTTAAAATTTCTAAAACTCTCTCTAAGGCTATGTCTACTCTAACAGCGGATAGCTCTTGGGCCGGCACGATTATAGGATTATAAAGTTGACCAGGCTTCCGAGAAAAATAGTCCAGGGTGGAGAACCAATGCAGGTGAGTTTTGACCTTAAAATTTCTAAAACTCTCTCTAAGGCTATGTCTACTCTACAGCGGATAGCTCTTGGGCCGGCACGAAAACCATATCGGATAGGGCTTTTGTTCACACATAAAACGCTTATTTTGGGGAGATTTCTGTAACGGAGCGAAGCTGCGCCGCGTCGATCTTTAAAGTGAATCGTCTCGACTTGTTCCAGTTCCGGGCCGTTTCTGTTCATACCAGGCCGTAGTATTTTTCATGCCGACATGATAAACTATCCAGTATAGTGTAGACATAGCCTAAGTTGACCGGCTGAAGAAAAAAAATAGTTTCTGTGGTGGTAAGCAACCAGCCATTTCGTGTACTAAAAGTGACCGTTCCCACGCAGGAATCGAACCCGGGGCTGAATCATCAGTAACCTCTAGACCACTTACACAGTTTTTCAGAAGACGTTCGTTTTGTTCATCTCTAATCACCACAGGCACTGAAGTGCATTTTCCAAATAATAAATTGTCTTGTAACTTTCCATGTATATCCAGTTTCGTCAGCGTCTACGTTTTTCTCGAAGTATAAGTGATAACGAAATGAAACTGTGATCCTCGCAGTTGAGAACACAATTTATCCAATTGCGTAAAGAAGCCTGAAAAAATGCAGGATCTGTAACGGGGTTTGAATCCGTGACCTCGCGATACCGGTGCGATGCTCTAACTGAGTTATGAAGCCACTGGCGTTGGGAGCTGGTCAATTGTGGGTTTATATGTTCCCGTGAGAGAGAAGAGTGAGAATTATGATGTGTATGAAATAAATCATACATGAACTGCAGAAATGAAATGAAATCAGGAGGATTGATCCTCGCAATTGCGTAAATTTATTTCATATACATCATTTTCATTAAGTGATAACATTAAGTATGTGCAGAGATAAAATAAATTAAAAGATGCACTATATCACTCTCTCGTATAGCCTCCCACTTGGGGTTTGAAATCAATTTTCATTCACTCAAATTACACTCATTTTCATGTGAATGAAAATTGGTTTGCATATGAAAGGATAAGCACCTAGACTTGCTTTGAAAAAGACGCCTGAGGTAATTCGGAAAGGGCCTATTACGGTTCTCAACGTTAGGATTATTTTAACAGGTTGTTCGATATGAGAGGTTCGGTCACTATCACGCGCATATGGACTCCACCATAAAGGGTCCCACAGTTCCATGCTGTCATCAAAATTACCTCAGAACACCCGATTGTAGAGTCTGCAGGTAAGTTATTAAAGTTAATTAGAAAATCACTACATCGTACCTTTAATCACTGTGACGCCAATCTCTGTTACGTAAGTACTTAAGTAATGGGGTGATCCATGGCTGCATGGTGGCGAAAGGGTTCTAAGGATTGCTTTGGGGACCCACATGCAACAGGGATCCAGCAACATTTTCGTCTAGCCCTCATAAGGCTTCGTAACTCTTGTGAATTTTGTAAGAATTTCTTGGTTAGAAACGAAATAGACCGACCTACTTTAAAATTCAACCTCATATGGCGCCTATGGCCCCGCGGAAACTCTAGTATTTCTTTACAACAGTCATGGGTCCGTACCACTTTTTTGATGTGGCGTAGATGCGCCTTTAGCATGCTATTGAAACTGAACTTGGTTGCAAGTTCGTTAAAGAGAAAGGTTTAGGAGCGCAACATATACGACTGTCTAGTGTCCTCAGGTTCATCTTCGTTCCACTATGACGAGCACAGTTAACTCAGTTAAGGCTAAGCCTCAATGACAGCTATCGGCCGGTTAAATTTCAATAACGTTTCGCGTGCTGATCGACAAAATTAAACAAATAATTTTCAGGTTTATAACAATCCTGTATTATCTAAATGATGTGGAAGAAGGCGGTGAGACGGCGTTTTTGATAGCGGACAACACCACAACGACTCCAGATGTAAGTGTCAAATATATATCAGGGATTCACTTCTCGCTGAATTTCTTAGTAAGCTTAACATTTTATCAGCTATCCTGAAAATGGAAAATGCATTCACGTAAAAATATTGAGACTGTTCACGCGTCACGGATAATTCCCAAAATTCGTTCACGTTCACGATAAGGCAAATATCGGCAATCCCGAATCACGAATGAACAAATAAACCTAAATCACGTTTCACGAGAAAAAAAATAGTCCCAATCACGTTTCACGAAAAAAGTATAGGGGATCCTCTAAAAACACCGTTCTGTACAAAATATGTAGCATGGTTAGGAGTAAAGAATATGTAATTCTAGCCACCAAATAATGAGAAGATTCACGGCAGCTAAACAGTTTAACAACAAATGGTCCATAGGCTAGTTGGGTGAGGTTTGAAGTATTTACTCTCCTTCCTTTGTGTGAACGTCACAAACGTTGCCTGTTTTTCACATTGTAGGAACTAGAAAATTCAAAAGCAGCCACAGATGAGTTTAATCTGAGCATTAATTGTCATTTGGCAAACCTGGTCATTCCTCCCAAGAAAGGAACTGCCGTAATGTGGTACAACAACTTAATTGATCCGGAAAGCCAACTTCTTGGCGCAGTGGACCGCTATACATCTCATGGCGGATGTGACGTCCTGAAAGGGGAGAAATGGATCGCTAACAACTGGCTCACAGCTCCAACTAAGTACTCAAGACATATCAAGAGCATGTTTGATACCGGATTTGATTGAAGGGTCGAGTTCTTTTCAATTGGATCCCTTATTTCTGCTCTTCTGACATCGCATTCTTGTCACGTTTTCGATTTTCGTAAAGCCTCTCTTATTGATAAATTCTCGCTTTCTCATTGCAGACGATAATTTCACGCATTTCGGTTTTTTAAGCTATTTCAACAATTTCCAAACAGAGCAATGAGGTAGTCGTGAATTGAAGACTCATCAGAGGTACTGTGTTAAAAACGAAACCCTGTTTATCTGCAACCCCACTAAGTGGCACAGTCGCCATTAACCCGCAACATACATATGCACTTACTGGAAACTACTGCCACACCCGCCCCTTCCTTGGCGAAATAATGTAATTCACACTTCACTTCAAAGAGGGACTTGCAATATTTAACTGTCTAAATTTATTCACAATCACAATAATCATGGCTATGACGACAAAAATACGCGCTCGTTTAGACGCCACGAAGCAGGGATAGACGCCTAGCAGAAGTTGCGTGTTCACAGCAGCTAGCAGTGCGATTGTATTTCTTTTTGTAGAATGGATGGTGTAAACCTCGCATTTTGATTAGTCTAGAGGAGTTTGTGATTTAAATGATGACGTCAAGAGTCAAAAAAAGTAAAAAAAGAAAATTTCCAAGCGAGGTAACCTGGAGGCAGGAGGTATTTAATTAGCCGTGCCTCCGGCCAAAATGCTCGCAGAACGCCCGTTGTTATGGAGGGTGGGTTTTGATCCGATTTGATCCTAAAACAGATCATGATTCTATGTACATCTGTCTGAAAGTCTAAAACGGTTCTGGGTGTCTTGGAAAGGCTCTTAGATACCTTGTGTGTGTGTGTGTGTATGTGTGTGTAGGGGAGGGGGACCCTCTTTAAGACCGAGCTCTAGGTTTTTATTGTTAAACTGATAGCAAACTGTCTTTTATTGTTTCAGCATTACAGAGCTATTAAAATTAAAGGAAGTTACTTATTTTGAGCTAATTAGCCATGGTTTGTAATTATTTTTTCCTTACAAGTCCCAAAAAAGACAATGGCATTCTGCGTGATGTATCGGTTAGATTGATGGCCAGGTTGCCAAGTAGCTTAGTCTGTCACTGGTTATTTGCCAAGATGGCTGGCTATGCTGACTGATACTGTACGTAAATGTGATGTTCAGATCCCCAATTACTGCCGGGAATTTCCAATTTTCTCTTCGGTGATGTTCTTTGCTGATGTTCCCATACCAGGGCAAACGGGAGGAATGGAACAAACAATATGGAGCATTAAAGTCAGGTTGAAAGATTGGTTAAACAATACTGAGTCACTCAGACTGCCTAGTTCAGTGACTAGCTACCACTTGCAGCTTGTAAAGCTGCTAATTCTGATCTACATCCAGATGTAGATGTTGATACAATTCTATTTCGAAGTTTCCACAGCCATATCGAATTAAGTTATCTTTTTCGAGATAATGCAAATTTATTCGTCAAACCCAACGTCATATACACTCTTGACGTGTTTAGAATTTATCGTCGGCACCGCTAACCAATTATTAGCTATCCATTTTTCTCCTTTAATGACGTCACATCCACCATGTAGCGAGTTTAGGTCTATATTTCCGAGAAGACCGCTTTCTGTGTCAATAAAGTTATTATACCACATAATGGCAGTTCCCTTCTTAGGGCTAAGAACCAGATTAGCTGAGTGGCAATTGATGCTCAGATTGAATTCAACTGCTTCGGGATTCTCTGTGTCCTGAAAGAAAGAAGAACAAAAAACTGCATAGTACGAGGAAGATGATCTACACTAAGTCTGTTTCACAGTTAGCTGTCGTGATTCTTCGTTGTTCCTCGAAAGTTGAAAACTGAGTGACACCATGCACTCATAGCATAAAATAAACTGACAATAACGGAGGATAGAGGAGTTGAACGAGGCACTAACCAAAACCAACACCAGGTAGTGGCAAACCACTACCACTCGGTCATCCTGCCTCCCTCGCCCCACCCGTAAATCAAATTCAATGCTACGGATTTACCCACCATTAGCTTCGTACATTTAAGAAATGAGAGTATAGCTAAAATCATACCTTCCATGTTATGCTGGAATTGTCTGCAACAGGAAAAGCTGTTTCTCCTCCTTTTTCAACATCATTGAGATAATAAAGAATAGTGATGAACCTGCGAATCGAAAACAGGTAAATGAAGTCAAATTTCAAACAAACAATTTTGATTGCTTTTTAGCTTGATGTCAGCCATAAAGGGCCCTGCATTCTCTAGATAATAAACTTACCTACAAAGTCTACACTGCGGTGGCTTTAATGAAGGGGATTGGTGACAGCAAGGTAGGGTGGGATCGATGCCAGTGTCATAGTGAGAATGATAATGACCATAAGGCTGGTACCTAACGACCTGCAAAGATATTCTATAAGACATCATTTCTGTAGACATTTTGTAGCCACTTTTCTGTTTGTTTTGTTTCCGGGCCGTTGCTTCATGGAGAATTCCTATGTATATTCTCCCCCTGTCAAGAGCTGTTCTGACAGGCCCTCCCTCCGCAAGTCTAACTTTTAGCGTGCTCTAGTCCAATATTTTCATTCTTGTCGGGACATTTCGATACCATCTTCATTCGATATCTTTCATGATCAATTTCTCCTAGACTTCCACTGCGCCCTACCCTAAACCTTCTTGCCTACATATACTTATGTATGTTATTCCTGCCTACATATAGTTATTATGTGATATTGAGTTGACACAGTATGCATCTTTTGGCACGACGACTGAGAATTCTCTCTTTTCAAGCTTAGTACCTGCATTGACTCGCTGCCTTGAATAACTTTCCTTGGAAGCCTCGTCAACTTGATGATTCTGCAATACAATGTCACCGATTTCACCACGGAGTTCAAGAATGTAATGACCAACTTGGCTGGAAACGTGTGACAGCCTCAGTTATTATTTTAGACTTCCAGTGTCTACATTAGTACTTCAGACAGGTGATTAAATAAATAAAATGTGTTCAAATAGCTTGAAAAGTTATCTACCTTTCATGCAGCAGCCGTAAGACATGGTCGGCAGTTCTGTCTTGTCGTAACCAGACCTGGTCACTGAAGCGAAATTTATGATGGGGACTTGAGAATTTCAAAGCATTCATGAAGGAAAGGACTCTCTCCAAGTTCCACTGACGAAAATGTTGGTTCGTTATCTTCCCTAAAAAATAAGGAAAAAAAAAACTAACGGCTGTATATGCATTCAAGTTTGTAATAATTTATTAGCACGCTTAATCAGGTGATATGCATTACGCCGGTTCAGGCCATTGCAGCACATAATTATGTGAGCGAAAACGTTTATAATAGACGGTGGAAACTGAGAAGCCGGTTAGAATCTATTAAGGACTTAATTGGAAAATTTCCTTTAGGCTTACACTTGAGACTAATACTTTCGAGTAAACACGTTTGAATTTTAAAAGTAAATTGTTTCTAAAGTTAATCAATCCAGAAAAAATCAAACGGTTTATTTCGTGGTCCATTTTTGTATTTACCTTGTACCATAGGTTCATCAGTGTTTCCTGAGGCAGCCTGCTCTAACCTTAAAAAAAATTCTGATTAAGGTTTTTTCTTAGTATTACTCAAATTATTTTCAGTTAATCTTGTTTGTGATTTGTTTCCAACTTAAAAATTGTCTCAGTAAACTCCTGGTCTTGTTCTAAGTTTAACTTCTCGATTGTAATTTCCATATCATGCGAGAGCACAGCTCCTTCAAACGAAAGATCTCTTCTTCAAACATGTTGGCAAAAATGTAGTTTTTCGCATTTTGCTGTTTGGTAAAAACGAAATAAGTGCCCCCTCCCCAATAAGCGCCCTCCCTTAAGCTACCGAAAGTAAATAAGCGCTCCGGGCGCTAAATCGAATCATTACGGCACTCACATTTCGTTTATCTCATCAATCTTTAATCGTAATGCTTTGTATCTCTCAGCAAACTTAGTAATCTGAAACATTGAACACAGAAACACATATAACAAAAGATCTTAAAATTGGGTTGGAAGAGAGACTGAAACAAATCGGCATGCATGTGTTGACGCAATTTGAAATTCAACTGATTCTTTCTTTTGATCAAATATCACAAGTCGATTTTTTAACATTTATACTAATCATCTTTTGCCTACCTCTAGAACATCAATTACACCATCGTTGTTTGTATCCCATATGCTGAAATTTCGAGCAAAATCAACTTTCAAGTCGGTCGTTTTGTTGTCTTAAAAGAGAAAAGAACTCTGAATGAGGCACAGACAGAATGCAAATCGACGCCCGCGCTCATTTCTCTTGCTCCAAGGTAGCCTTTTTTAGCTGACAGTACCTGTGGGGTATCATTAATTCACCAGGCGTAAGATATACCATCAAAAATTCCGTCATTACGCTAAGTGAAGAACATATCATGGAGAGAAAATGCTTTTTTGCGCCTCAAGCAACTTATCAAACTGCTGTACAGGGGCTCAGTTTGACCCATATATAATACCCACCAGTCTTATTGTTGACCTCTGCAACCGGCAAATCGCTCATCTGCGCAAAGTCACGTCCAGTAATACTTGTGGTCAAGCCCATTTCTGTCGCTAGCGAAATGATATGGTCACATTCCTCGGTAGATAGAAAGTCAGGAATTTCTGAAAGACGAACGAGTTAAAATTCGTTACGATGAGAAGCTAGGGAGCTCCTTTCTATGTTATCATAATTACCAATATATTTAATCAACATCATCTTAATTCCAACGCTTTTTCTTTTCTTCATCGAGAAAAGAGATCAAATAAAATATTTCTGACGTACTAAATGTATACTCACCAAATAACAATGGTCTCATTGCCCTTGTGATTAGTTTGAAACTTCTCCCTTCTTCTAGTTCCAACCATCTCACGTGACCTGTCTGACACATTCAGGCAAAATTCACTTAATCCCCGGTTGTTGGTCTATTGGTCTGGGGGCACCTGTGTTGATCCTACTATTCATTCAAATAAGATTGTAAACTGTGTGGTTGCAATTTGCGCCTAAAAAAAAGTAGTCTGGCAAAGTCCCCCAAAAAGTGTTGTAAAGCGCTTTGAGCCCTTGAATAAAAGCGCTATATAAATCCTTATCATTATTACTTAATCTCACTGATAGCGGTAGTTGTAAAATGCTAATTTTCAAGTTGCTTTTCTAAGCAAATCTTTCACAACACTGACTTTTATAACATGGTAGGTAAGCAGGTGTTTGTACAAACAGTTTTAGATAAGAGTCTTCCTCTTGTTCTATCTCTCTACAAAGCAAGTCATTTTGATAATGCTTTTGCACCAAACTACAGATTCTAGATTATAACCTGTGATGTTTAAAAGTATGGTTCCGCGATATACAGCTAAATGTTCAACTTTCGAAATATTAATCATCATAAAACAAACCCAGGTGAATCACAAAGGTTTCCTGTGAAAAAAAGGGAAACCTCTGAATTAAGCAAACTATGTTATTCTTGGTTTCAACCGGCTTATAAATTCAATCACAGAATTAAAAAAAACAGTCTATCTCTTTGAGGCGCATAATTCTACTACAAAAAAACATACCAGCTAGCAGCTTCTGACCTGTCCGAAACTAGAATAGTTTCTTTTCAATAATTACCGTAATACACTTTACAGTACTATATTCATTACGACGCTATATTTGGCTGGCATTGGTTAACTTAAACGTGATTCTACCTACCCGTATTCCCGGTAGCCTAAGTAGTTTAATATTTTCATCCACGTCTGCGTCCTGCTCGGAGCACGAGTTGTCCATCCTCGAACATTGGGCGAAAGTTTCGTCTTCTTCGAAACACGGCTCCATAATCCTGTTGTTCGTGTTTTGAGAAGTAATTTTCAAATTGTAAAATTCAATCAAAAAGAAAAAGAGGCGGGCAAACGAAATATTTTGAAGATACATAAGTACACGAATATAGGAACTGTTCGTAATAATAATAAAAAAAAGCTTTTGCAAGTTTATCAGCTAAAGATTTATAGGTCTTTGTGTCCATCTGCCGGTGAATGATTCTAGCGCAAGAGTTGGTTGTTATTTTGTTCGCAGCTTGTGGCCACGCCTTGTCCTGGTGGCCTTTTTTACCGCCATAATGGGTAACATTGCAAATTTAAAATCAAAGCAAAGCGAAGAGCAGCTTCAAATATGATTTCAAGGTCGGTTGGGGAGAAGGTTTAGGGCGCAGCCTGAGACTGTCACGTACGTTTGGACTTCCAAATTTATCCGAATTTAACTTGAAACTTGAAAGTACGAACGACATCAGTTTTGACCCAAAGGAGCGCGAAAAAGCTCAGAGAGAAGCCAACAGTTCTGTTCATTGAGAAATATTTTTTTTATTACAATAAAACACGATACCAACAATTACAAACAACATTTATGCTCTCTAACGATTTCTTCTTCGATATATGCTTGGAAGGTGCCTGTAATTCTTATATGGTGCTGGTATCCAATGATTGGCTATCCACTTTGATCCCCGTATGACGTCACAACCACCATGCAGTGTGTATGGATCTCTTTCACCGAGCCAGTTATGGTCAGAGTCCAGCAGGTGATTGTACCACATGATTGCTGTACCTCGTTTTGGTGCTAGGACCAGGTTGGCGTCCTGACAGTAATTACTGAGATTATATGGATCGCCTTCCTTGCCTCGTTTTGAAATAAGCAGCTAAGGAAGTAAAGTGTGAGTTAATCTGACTTAGGTCACGCTTTATCTATAAAAAAGATGGTGTCAGAGAAACTCTGACATAAGAAATATGTGTACCGTTACAAGTTTGATTTAGCACCAAAAGCGGTACGAGAGTGTGGCTATGGACTTTAGGATTCGCTCCGACGAAGGGCTAACGCCCTAAAGGTCAGCTTTTAGAATCTCTGTACGGTGGTCAATTTACATTATCAACTCCGTTGATAAAACCAAATTCTATAGATTTCAGGGCCTAGTTGTAATTATCGGTCCAAAAAAGAGGGGTATGGCATAAAAAGCCGCTCCTGGGAACGTTAAGTCAAAATGCCGCTATCCCAGATTTTATACTGAAGTTAGCCTTTCGTCTGAAATAGAAAGGTTTCTGCTTATAGAGTCTAAAATACGTTAAACGTTTGTTACCATTTTGGCTTGGGGAAAATATTATGGGCCAGGTAGTAAATAGAGGCAGAGTTCATAAGCACGAGACAAATTCTCCTTCCGACCACGTGTAAAGCTAAAGTTGAGCCCGCATAATATTACTGAATAAGTGTCATCGATCAGATAAAGGTAATATATTGACTTACCAATCAGTCAGACTGGGGCCTTAATCCAAAGACAGTATTGCATAGTATACTATTTGATAGATGAGGGGACTTACTTTTAGAAACTTTGAAAGCAGTAACACCGCGATTAGTCATTCTTACCGACTCATTTAGAGTTGAATTGTCAGCAACAATAAAAGCCGTTTCACCTCCTTCGTCCACGTCATTTAGATAGTATAAAATGGTTACAAACCTAAATTCGTTAAAAAAAAATTAAGAAAGGGGAAAGAAGTAAAATAAAAAAGAAATGGAGGCAAAAAGAAAAAGAAGAGATAATACAAAAGAGTACAAGTACGATAAAACAGTCAACTCTCTCATAGCGACCACCTCCCGTAAGCGACCTCTTCTAAACAACCGTTTTGTTTCTCAGTCAAATACTCTTTCAAAACCTCTCTCGTAAGCGATCACTACTCAAATTTCTTAAGCGACTGGTACCACTTTTTAGGCATTCTGTTTTCAGTAAGAGACCACCCAACGTGATCAAGTATGGTCTTAAGAAAATCATTACTGAAATGTTACAAAAGTTCACGTTTTAATAGCGCTGATCCGGAGTACCCACAGATAACAATAATAGTTTACACTGAAAGAAATGACTATAATTAGATTTGTAGGTGAACAGAAATTGTTTACAGTGATCTGTTGCAAAATGTTATACAAAGTTTCAACAGTAGTGTGATAAGATTTTCCAGACGTTATTTGTTGTGAAAAATGCCAGTGCTTTCAGCCTTTTCCCAAAGTCTAATTTTAGCTGGAAAGGTAATTCAGTTTTGGGTTCATTTTGTTGATTAGTTCTCGCAAGCGACAACCTGTCGTAAGTGACCACTTTTGTCGTGCACCAAGGGTGGTCGCTTACCAGAGAGTTAACTGTAGTAACGAAAACATCAAGAGTCTGAAGTAGGCTTTCACTCTTAAGTTAAGGTCGCAGTAAATGTGAAAAAATACATAATAATTTCTAGGTTAGTGTCGGTTAGTGTGGCGGTGGTCAAGTGGTCATAATGTTGGACCGGGGTGTCTTCCCAGACAAGAGTTTTCCGATTTCATCCAACAGATTTAAAGCTCACTGCTTGTTGTCCCCTACTAACCTGCAGAGTCGGCACGGTTGAGTTTGGTCCCTCGTTTGATGACAACAGATCATGCTCGTGTTCCCAGAAGTAGATGAGTCATAATGGGCGTGGTAATGGCCATATTTGTCATATTTTACTACCTAAAGCAAAGAAAGTTGCGAATGTTATACACTTCTTGATTTTTGATTTTCTTGTCTTCTTAGTAATCTTACTGAACTGGTGGGTGGATAGTATTTAAAAGACATCTTAGACAAGTCAACTTCAACTTTCTTCTTCGTTACATGATTAAAAGGGGCGGTGCCGCGGATGGTAAATCTATAGATATCGTCCCGTTTACAGATGTCAAACGATAACTAATGGCCAAATTGTGCTTGAAACTGAACGGCTGTCATGGCTGTCTCTCTGTCTTTTTTTCCGAGAAAAATTTATCATTCCAGAAAACTGATTACATTGAACGTAGTAGATGAAATTAACTTTCCACTTACCATTATGTATGCTCTTTCAGTTTGTTCTTATCATTTATCAGATTTTAGTACTTACTTGAAGAGACTCAGCACCTTCCACAATTTCACGAGGAAGATGAGTTAACCTCCCTATTCTAATAAAAAAGCAAAGACATATTTACACATGACAGCTGAGCAATGTAATTAACGAAATCACTGGTTCCTTAGTCAAAAGAAATGTAAAGGAAATCATAAAAAGAAGGCCAAGTTTTCCAAGTTTCTCCAAGTTTTTTTGGAAAAGAAATGATTCGATAAAGATAAACGATAGGGACTTTTTGCTGCAGCCGCTGTGTCTGTGGAGCATCCGAGCAGTATGCCCCACTGGGGAGTCAAATTTATTCTTTGTTCCGTAGCTTAATAAATAGTACTTCCTTATGAAGAGCAAGGTACTAGTTCACAGCCAACATCAATAACGTTTTGACAGAGCACCTGTCAATTATCTTTTCCTGCACTGGATCCGGCACTGTGCTGTGAAGCCAAGCCGTGTGGCTGTACCGTGCCCTGTGTCTAGGGTGCTTTCTCTCCATTGTCTTCAGATATTTAAAAATGCTGTTTGTATCCATGATTTGGTATGTGTCATTGTCAATGGATCCTGAAAATAAGAAGAAAGACAAGATTGAGGACAAGGAGGAGAAGAAGAAGGTAGGGAAAAATGATGCGTCAAATTAAAGATATTTTAATCTACTTTGTTTTGCGGTTGCTAAGTAGTTGCAAGTAGTTCAGCAACTGGGTGCAAATTAATTCTAAATTGGACGAGATCTATACGAAAATATCATAACCGGTCCAGTTTCAACCCTAGACAATCTGCAATTTGCTGTCTTAGTTGCCTCATACTACCCTATATAAAGTTTAACATCACTAAGTGTGCTTGTATATTTTTGTACTCGTTACTACCACAGCATACCTAGACAAACTTTACAACTTCGACGACAGTTTCTCAGCATCCAGTCAACGTAATCATCATCCAGGCACTTATGTGCTTTAGCGAGTGAAGAGCAGTTCGGTGCCAAGTCATCACATCCGCAGTTTCCACAAGACTTTCGGCAAGTTAATAACATCCAAGTGGGGAAGATTTGACAGGCTCCTTCTTTTGCTAGCTGTGAACAGGTACCCTTGCTGTCCTCACACAAGGGGCCTTGGAATAAAAGCGAATGGTCTTGAGTCAAAAATGCAAAGTGGTTGCCGTTCTTTTTTCCATTTAGAAACAGCGTCAAGTAAATCAAGCTTAGAAAGCCAAATGCGATTGTCCATCGCTTGCAGTTTGAACTACTTCACTATCCAATTCTTTACCATAACGTACGACAACAAATAGAGACTGAAATCGAAACTCGACCTCACCTGCGCCGAACTCTGTGATATTTAAGACTTGGAACCTATAGTTGTATAGAATCAGATGGAAATGCTGAAGTTATTTCAAGTTGCATCTTAATTTCTTAAGTAATTTCCGACTTGATATTATAGATTGTTTGTTCAGTAACAAAGGGTTTCCTGGCTTCTCTCAGACTAAAAAAAATTTTGGGTCATGCCTATCTGTGAAAGACCCATTAAAAGTCCCCGATTATGTGTTAGGCCAAAGGCATTCTCAATACGCCCCATCATTGTGGCTAGTCGCAGCATTTTGGGAATTTTTCAAGACTGCGCTCTGCAGAATCAGAAGATGGGCTCATAAGGAACGTTTTCTTGTTACTGGCTCAAGCCGACTTATTTCTAAGATGCTGGAAATATAGATCATTTCAACGTCAAACGGCGCTGCAAATTAAAGAAATAATGTTTGAGGATTCTTACATCTCAAGGACGTCGTCTTCATCTATGAAGAGGAAATAAAGCATTTCGGCAGCCTTTATAAACTGTGAATAGAAATAAATCGAATCTGTGAGCAAAGGAGTAGTTTCTAAAGAAACTGTGGTGCTGCGTCGGTGGGGAAGTAGAACACAAAAATTTGGTATTATCAAATGAGTTACACTATCAACTCTGTTGATAATACCAAATTTTTGAATCTGTGAGCAGTTTTTCTGTGGAAGGAAATCATTATGAACTGCACGTATGATTGAGGAAGGGTTTCAATTGAGAATCAAAAATTATTCTGTTTGGCTTGGTTACTTACGCCTTTCTTAACTCTGTGGTTTGTTAGTAAAACCTATACCGTTCACTACACTAAAAAGACACAGAACCAAACTAAGTCGTAAGTTGCTTGCACGCATCCATGCTCTTGCATTTAGCGCCGGATACACGCGCTTGTTCACGAGTTCTAACTGGTTCATTGCTAATTTGATGAAATTTGCTGGGAATTGATACATAAGGTTTTCAGTCGGCTTTACGGTATTCTACTCAAAACCATTCTAATGACGAAGATCATAGATAAATCGAATACTGCGTTTTCCATTCATTATTGAATGGGAAATGAAAAGTGAAAAAGGCTGAAGACGGCTGCAGCAAGCAGCCTAGGGGCAAAACCGCGGGGATCCGCGAGGGAGTGTTTAACAATTACCGCCCGTTCGCGCCGGTATCTGGGGAACCGAGGTAGGACTGCACCCAGCCTACATCTTGACGAATAAGTTGAACTGAGTTTGTTTTTAGCTCGGAAACTTGGTTAATTTATAAGGTAAATACCTGCAACTTTCAATAAAATCACTGAGTTGAGGTGAGCTAAAGGTCTATACATAGTTCAGTCCTAACTTCAATGCATTATGTATTTTAAGAAGTAGCTTAAAAAAGAAACACATTTACCTCGTATCCAGTAAGAATGCCATCTTTATCTAGATCCCAGTTATCAAAGTCAAAATTCTGTTCATCTGAAAAATATCATCAAAATTTGGTCCAGCTAAGCCGCCGACCGGTTGGCTCAGTTGGTAGAGTTCCGGACTCCCGTTCGGGACGTCGCGGGTGACCCCGGCCTGACCAATGCTCAGGGTCTTTAAATAACTGAGGAGAAAGTGTTGCCTTTATAATGAAATCTGCAAGTGGTTAGACTTCCTGGTCTTATCGGATAAGGACGACATCGTAGTTCTAGGTCTGAATTGTCCAAGAAAAATTACTATGAACTATGAACTATAAACTATGAACCATTTGCTTTACTGTAATTGGATTCCGTTAATCCTGTATTTACTGTATAATTTGTAAATGACTTAACTTGATTTATTTTGCAATTGTAATTAATGTAATTTAACAGGGAAGAGCCACCCCGAGTGGATCTGTTAATAAATCGTTATCATTATTATTATTATTATTGATCAATGAGAGGAAGGACAAGAAGATGTGCACTGATTTATTCGTTGAAATAAAAGCTGAGTTTAAACACTATGAGTACCTTTGCATACTTCACAGCTCTGTCGGCAATTCTGCAGCATGTACCCAGGATTTTTTCCACATTCTCCTGTGTTAGCCCATTTGACACATCTAAAATCATCGTCAAAGCAGTTGCCTAAAATAGGACGCGAATATCTGCTTCAGATCTCAAGTACCGGACTAATGCAGGGTGCTCCTTGGGATCAGCCATCAGAATGATACATGACCATATGTGTATATAGCTTATACAGGATAGAATCAAATTGAAATAAATTAAAACGAAAATCAGCTATAGTGATGAATGATTAATAATTTGTAACATACAGAGAGCACTTATACCTGTAAACTTGTCCACGTGGGTACTGTCGTCTTCCGGCAACCCTACCTCACTCAAAGTCAGCCCAGTTTCTTTTGCTCTTTTGATGAGATGCTCGCATTCCTCTTTCGTCAAAAAGTCAGGAATTTCTTCAAATTCAAACACTCAAATTCAGAAACCGTCAACTGAGCTGATCATGATATGAAGTTTTCTGGAATAAAATACGGGGGGGGGGGGGCAGGGTAGGTTCTAACCAACATAAGCTATATAGGTATGTGCCGCACCAACGGATATAGTTTTGAGCCGTTTTGGTATGAAAACGGGTATAGATTTTGGCCATTGTGGTCTTAAATCGGATATCGTTTTCAAGCGAACAACGAGAGGGTATAAACGTATTTGTCTTTTCAACTCGAAACGAGTAACAGAGAAAGAGAACCAAAATATATCTGATTCGCATCGGTACCCAACCCAATTCTTAGCTTAATTAAGCTACAACAAAGCCCGAGGAATATTTGGAACCGCAATGTCAGGTCTGAAAACAGGTATGGATTTTAGAGGCCCGGTATGAAAACAGGTGTGGAAAATGAAATGTTTGGGTCTGAAATAGGGTCAGGAATTAGAGAACCGGGCGGCACACCCCTAGCAAGATTTCCGAAGAGTACCCACCTCTCCCCCCCGGGAGTAAAATCAGATATCATGAAGACCTGAAATGCAACTTACCGAAAACAGGAGGCTTGAGTGACCGAGTGATAATTTTGTAAGTTTTTCCTGGAGCTAATTTGGCATGTCTTATGTAGCCAACCTAACAGAAATGTTTAACAATATTGGTCAAAGGGAACTCAATAAAATAGCTACGTTTGAGATAATTTTAGTTCGTTTTCTCATATCTAATTACGGTTGGGGTACAAGATTCTCTTTTCCCATACAAACTCGTCATTTGGGACTGAAAACCAAAAGAGCCCGGCCTTCACTCTGACGAACGGTCAATGCTAAAAAAAAGTCAGCTTTTTGAAGTCCTGCACGGTGGCCAATTTATATCACCAACTCCTTTGATAAAACCAAATGGTAGTTTAGTTTGTTCGTTTTTGAATGTGACCACTACCCTCCGCCATCATCGTCTTCGTTATTGTCATTGCCAACCTCGACGCTATCGTTATCGTCATTAACATCCCTGTCGTCTTCGTCCTGGTCACCATCGTCATCGTAATAACAAGGTCGCGTGACCTTTCAACAATTAAATGGCGTTGCCACATGGATGTACTGATAACAAATCAATCACAATTGAATTGACTTCACAACTAGTTTAAGTGGCAGAAGCTCGTTCCCGAAAGATTTAAATTGTAGAGAGCGAAGATAAAGAAATTAAGCGAGAAAGCGGGTAAAAAGCATCATCTACCTAAACTTGCAGTATTTGGTTTATTCCAGAGAAGAAAACAACATCAACAACATCAAAGTCAAGAGGAACAAAACAAAACGTTTGAAAGTAGAAGTACCTCTTTTCCATCAAGCCGGACGAGCGAGTTTGAATAGACGAGCTGAGTCCTTAGTGAATCGCAGAAAGCCGCTTCAATTGTCCATTCAAAGACGCAAGAGTACTTGTCGTTTCTAATCTTCGGCGGGTACAGGGTTCCTAGAGACAAAACATCACGGCAATAAAAACTAGCAAACATTGTCGTCAAAAACAAATTATGAACGACGTCCATAACATTGACTTATAAATTGTAAATCAGCTGCCAGCTGAGCAGACTTGATATAAAGACCACTATAATTGAAATAGTGACGACGATTGAGGAAACAATAAACCAACCCGTTTGGTTTGTCTATTTCAGCAGGTTCCTTGCATTTTATTTTGAGTCAAATTTTATTGTTTAGACGTCCTATAAATGGAAATAATTTAACTGATTAAGGATTTTCAGTAAAATTTGACATTGAGTGTACAACGGCAGATCATCCTTTTAAAGAAAGTCAGATTGGTGTTGTTACGCACTCGAGGCAGTGAAAAGTGGACAACGAAATCAAGCGAACGCAATCGGCTCCTTCGCGTTTATCAATAATTGATCGCTATGTGCCTTCAATATCAGTTTGGTTCAGTTTACTCGACAGCTGTTGTTGAAAATAAAACTATTTTGTCTCATATGCACGTATTACAGTTTCTGTTATTTTAAATTTGAATAGAGACTCCAGAGAACCACCGAAGAAGATCGATCCAACAATGTCTCTATTGTTCCTCAAACAAAATTCAAGTACGGTTTCAGGGGAGCCTTCAATCAGCCAATCAAACAACCTCACATCATGGAAGATGATAATTTTTGTTTTCAGTTACTTTATTCCGTGCTCTGAGTTAGTACTACGCGACGTAAACTGCATTTGTTGCTGCAAACACCTCTTTTACTGAATTATATTCAGTTTGCCGTTCGATGGAAAGATGGGTGAGAACATATTTATTTCCGCACGTGTTGATCTACTTTCTTAGGCGCGGAAAGACCGTAGAAAAAATGCAGCCTTTAATTAAAATCCTGCAAAGTGCACATAATACAACAGCTTGTTTTAAGATCACGATAAACACATCAAGGCTGATTAAATATCCTCTAAACTACAACGTGACAGATGATCTTGGATTTATGCATACGATATTGAAGACAGAGCTTATGAAAACCGCAAGTCGCGGTTTCAGCTATAACCTGGAAATACGTTCAAAAGATCGTTTATTTCCGCTGCTGCACAGGCTCCAGATTATTTCAAACAGCAAGTCAACCTACACTTTGTTCGCTTGTCACAGTTGCGTGATATAATGCAAATTTCCCGAAAATGCTCACAAGCAATTTGAATAACGAGATAAAACAACAACATTAAAACATTTTTCAGCCTCAGGTGTTAAGGGAACCATTTTTAATCACTGACTGAAAAACATGAAATTGCTTCAGCTTCGCCAATATTACTTGTTTGGTATCAGTGCGACTGAAAAATACTAGAATGTTAAGCCCTGAATGGATTAAAATGCCTAACTTCGGCGGCAGTGGACACTAGATTCAGGTTCAGGTTCAAATCTGTGGTTTTCCATGTTAATATTTCTGGTGTCTTCTTGTCTTCTCAAAGAGACTGTTAACCTGGGTATGCGATAAAACGCACTGATTAACATGATAACGGTTTAACGCAAATATAATTAACTTCCCTTTGCGGCCGCATTCAGTTTTTCCTATTGTGCTGAGATCCTGAGTTTTCAGCTGACGTCAACAAACCTGTAATGCGTATGTTAAAGGCGGTCTGAAAAAAAAAATGCATATCCTTTCCAGCTTACATTATGCTGTTGATAGCACGTTCTGAGAACGTTTAAATTGAATTTCACAGGCAGAATGAGCAGGTTCCTTGTATGATAAACTCCAGCTTCTCATCTCAGACGAGGAACGCGGGTTTTTTTCACAGCAAACCATTTATGGCAAAATTAAGGTGATAATGACTACCGTAACGTTTTCTTACACCGTTTTTCTTTAATTAATGGCCACTATATAAGTTATATTTTAAGTTCACTTGAGATATCACTTTTAAATTGCGTCGATGCTCGTATTTACTGAACGTAAGCCACAAGGCAAAGAGACTACACCCTTTGCAGAATGACAGTGCCTTCGTCTTTTTTTCTTTGTGTAACATATTAGTCAGCAGCTCAATAGTTTCTACCGTATTTAATTTTGGCACCTTTCAGAATAGGTCAGTTTTTCAGTTTTTCAACTCCACGACGGAGACTGTCCGACAAAACCTCTCCTTTTTTCCCAGCCGAAGGTTCGCGTTAAAATATTAATCAAAACTCTCCGCTCCTTTTCTTGCCTGAACCTGATCTCGAGTACATAAAAGCAATACTGCAATATCTATATAACCAGCCTAATCAGTTTTGACCGTTTCCGACTGTGGTTATAGCAAGAAGGAAAGTCGTCTATTTGTCTGTTGCTACAGTCGAACTTTGGTTAGCTTCTTGAAAGAAAGTTATTTAAGAGAAGTCATTTCTATTAGTTGTCAGAATAATTTGAGAAGAATAAACTTCACATTTACCGTGGCTAACATTACCTCGATCACTTTCACTCCAGCCCACATTTTAAGCCCTGAAATCGATACTTCCAGAAATTAGATAGTTTATTTTAAAAAACTGGACCTTTCTGGCGGTTAGGCCAAGTTAAGTTCCGAGTTGCACGGTTTTATTGGCGCCTTCCACATAAAAAAGTACTCAGTTTGCGATCTCATTTTAGTTTGTTACTCTTTTCTATCTAAAGAAATCTGTTGCTTACTTATACCCTTCCTGAACCGTTTTACGTACACACACAATAACTACATGTACTATATATCAAGCTTGAGCTTGGAGGGCCTATGGTTGTTTATGCAAATTATAGCCAATAGGTAATAAAACCTCACAGCTTTCCTCCCCTACAAAATGTATAGTGCATGGCCGGACCAGTGTTACTTCTAACGGAGTGTCTTAATTATGGTGAGAGTGGCTCTTGAAAGGCAGAGGGCATATGTGGCAGCATCTTGTAAGGGTCGTTTGACTCTTGCGGGCGCTTGAAATCTCCTGACAGGAAGCCAAATAGATTTCACACAAAAAATTAAATGAAAACGGTATAATCCATGTACGTCTCTGATTAAAATATTAATTTGACAGCAGACTACTGGCGCCAAAACTAAGAAAAGGAAACGTTCCCACCAAGAAATTAGCAGTTCTTGCAACATGAAATTAAATTGCTTTGCTTTTGGCAGTTTAGATAAGAATATGGTGATTTTATATTCTTTTCTCCCCACACGAGTAAAACTTGTCAAAAGTGCTTTTCTACGGATTGCTTTTATTAAGACTGAGACAAAGAAACTGACAGCACATTTCCACTTCGACAAATTATTAAAATTCGCTGTCACTTTTCGATGGCACCTAGAGCACTTTACACCAGTTGTTTGTTTATTTTAGTTTTACTGATGGGCATCAGGTTGCAAAACGTTTAAGGACTTCATTCGAATAATTTGCATTGAGTCTACTAGCAACTCGCAGAACCACAAGCCAGTCCTATAAACGACACGTTGGTGATTTATGATCATAGCGGTTCAATCTCCTTAGGTTCTGAAGCTGCAGGTACGTTCGTATTGTCGCAAAATGACGAGTAGTGGACTATGATCTAACCTTGCGTTGTCATCCGATCCTCTTCAAGTTCTTGTCAGACGATGAAAGTCTCTCATTCTCTCTCACTTTCAGTTTACTCCTTTAGAGAGAAAGAAGGTGTCGTCTTCGCTGCTTTTCCTTTTTTAACTTGATACGCTGCCTAAGTTCACAACAATTTCCCGTAGAGGATTATTGCAAGTGATGCCGAGAATATTAATTATAAGGGCAAAACCTATAAGATGGAAAAAACATAATTTTAAATTCGTACTCGCTTTCAATCGACTTCTTCAAAACTGCTTTTTTTTAAGCCTTTAAACACGTAGATTAGGAAAAGCCAAAAAAAATGATCCGATGTACTAGCTATTTCTCAATAATTTTAAGGAGCTTTTCTTTTTTATAATGCATGCAGTTGATGCTAAGTCTCCACTGGAAAAGTGGAGAAAATCCCAGTTTCTCCTCCTTTAACACAGGACTTAATACTTCTTATCTCTGTTACTAACTTCAAAAACACCCTTTCATGATGTATTTTACACTTGTTGCTATTGGTTATTTGTAAGTAATCATAACAATGCTGTGAAGTATCGAAGTCGATATGCATCCATCAAACACATAGGCATTATTTTCTGTCTGAGACCTGATTTCCTTCTTCACTTTCACATTCATACCATTATGATTCGTTGGAATACTATATTTCTAGAAACGAGCGCCCCTCTCCCCTTTAAGGTTTCGAGTTTATCTAATTCCGCGCATGACACCAAGGGCTGGCCTTGTTGAGTAGGTGCCGCTGTTCAAACAATGCAGCCTGTTAAAACCAAGATTAAGGAGGCTTCATTAACTTTGTCATAAGTAGTTTTTAATTTTTATTTTACAACAGCTGGAGGCAGGGATCACTTCAGCGTTCAAGGGCAAAGTGCATGACCTGCAACCTACATTAAAAGCATGTCAGCAGACCCCATGGACAATATAGAAACAAAGAAATTGAAGTTTTTCTGGGGTCCAGTCCCAACATATTACTGGGTGCTGAGCGCCATAAATGGTCTTATTACTTTACTTTGCAACGGAGTGGTTATCTTCATCGTCTTTAAACGTGAACGACTGTACAGAAATCCTACAAACTGGCTACTGCTGTCACTGGCATTTTCAGACTTGGCGGTTGGAATTATCATGATTCCCTCGTTGTTTATCTGTTACTTTTCCACCATTTCTTGCGACTGGGAGGTGAATAAGAAAGTGTACGATTTGTTTCTCTACATTTCCGTTATCAATCTCTGTTTTTTGACCATAGACAGGTACATCGCCGTGGTGTTTCCACTCAAATACGTTGTACTCGTTCCGAGAAAGTTAACAGTGAAGTTGCTAGTGGCTGCCTGGCTGTTTCCTTTCTTTATATGCAGTATGCCTTTCTTTTTGCACATTCTTCCCATGACTGAAGCCAAGAGAGACGAAGCAGTAAAAATACACGTGGCAATAAAACTCGTCATTTTCGAGATGCTCCCTTGTGTGACCTTGTTATTGGCTTACTTACATATTTTCCAGATAAGCAGGAGACATGCGCGGCACATAAACTCAATAAACAGAAGCATAAGAAGAGAAAGAAGTTCTACAAATGAAATAAAATGGCGTGCAAAGTCCACCATAAAGGTTCTCTGCGTCGTTGTGCCTTTGTTTGTCATTTGCTGGACGCTCGCGTCGTGGAGAGAGATTTGCTCAGTATTCCACACATGTTCAGTACCTTCGACTGTTGTCCATGTTTCACGGCTTCTTCTCAAGGGTCACTCAATGGTTGATCCTATCATTTACGCGCTCCACAAAAAGGACATACGTAAAGAGCTGCTGAATACCTCTGGCCTGTCAAAACTGCTAGCGCTGAACTTACGACCGAGAAGGACTGGAAGTGAGTATTCTTACACAGTTTCATATGAAAGGGATCCGGCAAGAAAAGAAGAAAATATTTGTATTTATAAACCATATTTCAGCTAAGAAGGAATACGTAAAAAAAGGGGAGCGAGACTAGAGTAAACTGGCCTCTACAATCTCTATGGAAAAATACGTTGAACTTTGCTGCACGTTGTAACTGCAAACTGAACCGAAACTCTTTGACTTTACGTCCGTGATGCGTTTTAAAGAAGATAGCAGAGTGGCTCTCGTCAAATAGACAATCAGGAAAGAAATCCAGGAAGCGGAAGACACTTGATGCAAGAGGAAGTAGAACAAACAGACATGACAAAAAATTACAACGGAAACAAAATTCGACAAGTTTCATTTTCAGGAAGTCTAGTCTTCGGTAAACATGAACTCATGAACAAAGCTTTGAAGTAACTGTTCTAATGATTTCTAGCTTTGCTATTCCGCTCGGACAGACCAGCTTCTTAACAGTATAGAAAAAGTTTAGTATGGATTGAGATTGACGCTACAATGAACGAGATATTGTAATTGACACGTATATCCCGAAAGTTGCTATAGGTAAATCTAAAGTTCACTGAGAATGAGAGAATGAGAATGAGAATGAGTATTTCATTTATTGCAGTCATGAATTGCACTTTTTAGGCAGAGTCAGTATACATGAGTTGCTTGTCAAGGGGAATATCAGCATATTGCAGCTAAAAATCACTTACTCAGTCTCGTGTGGTGCTGCCGTAATTACAGTGGCAGGCATGGCAAAGTACACTGTACTTAAAAGTACACCTAGACAAAGTCAAAATGTAGTTTAACTAAACACGGGGAACGTTGAATTTGTACAAAAACCATGAAAACCCAAGAAGGCGGAAGTCATGCATTTCCTAGTAACCGCCCAATAGTCCTAATTACATGGACTTGATGCACCCTCCGTTAAACTGACTTATGCGGGTTTCTACCTCCCACAATCCGAGTTGGACTAACGGAATAAACATTAATTATAATAACAGGCTGTTATGGTGAACATGCTAATGTGAACTGGGCTTAATCAGGTTAAGGATAGGTTACAATGAAATCTACTACAGCGCCTGCAGCATGTTTAGTGAGACGCTGTGGATTTGTCTTTTTGGCTCTCTACGCACAAGTTAGATCCCGCTTGTTACCGCAGTTGCGTAACTGTTTTCAATACTTTTATTTGTTTTTCCTTTTGTTTCATTACGTAACCTTTTTCATGTCTATGTATGCTCACACCTCTTTTGTTCGTCTTAGTTTTAAAAGCCAATCTTTTTTGTGCAAGTTTTTTATTTTCGTCTCGTTGCTTATAGTGTATGTCAGATTGTTTAGTTTGCTTTCGCTGCTGCTAGTTTTTCCTGTGTCGTACGTAGAGTCACCGATAAGGTATGTTTGTATTTTGGCCGTATGTTTCCTGTATTGTTGGAAGTTTTCTGTCGTCTTAATCTTAATATATTTTTTGTAATTTTCCTTTATAAGAACCGTTCTGGGACGGAGGTTTTGTACCGTACGGAACGAGTTTTAAGGTGACAAAATAAACTGTAGAGTGCTGAGTTCCTATACAGCGGCTACACCGCTAATACTACGATGGCGGCCACATGATAAAGGAAAGCAGAGACAATGATTTAATAATGAACTATTGTTTTTCTTGTATTTATAGAATATTCATACTGCTTCTTTTCACTTGATAATGACGTCCGAGAACGTCGAAACGTCGTGTATTTTTGATCGTTTTTAACAATTTCTTAAATGTTTTTAAGAAAAGTTTTTTGCAATTTTTTATAGCTAACTGTTTTTAGAGCCTTGAATTTTGGCATTTGGTGGTCCTATCTTAAAATAAATATTCATAATCCTTGACCCACACTCTTCGAGACAAACAACTTTAAAAGTACCCCATTGATAGATAAGTAATGGTAATACGACTGAGTGATAGCAAAATCGGACGACCGCGCAGCGGAAGTCCGATTTGTTTATCACGAGTATGATTACAGGCCTGAATTGGACGACACGAAGTCTTATTACCAATTAATCATAAAAATTACAATTTCCGAGAAAAGAAGAAGGAACTCTTCTGGTTTGTTAGCACAAACATTTGTGCCATAGAACATTCAGGAGTCTGTACACTGCTACTATGGTGATTGAAACCGGCAAGGTTGTGATTGGTTGATTTAAACTGCAACTTTGAACGTGATTGGCTTATTGAACTGTCCGATAACAACCTGGCAAGTGAATTAGTTAAAAATAGGAGTTTTTTTAAACCAATCTGCAATCGAGGAAATTGTACTTTTTATGATTATTTCAGTTATGGTTGTATGTGGCGTTAACAGTAAAGAAAGTAAATTGAACTATTTTTTTCTTGCACATGGGATGCTATCTTTCTTGAAAACCACCGGTAAAAATCACACGTGTAGTCACACCTGGAAAGGCGATGTAAAGTAAAACACTGAAAACATCGTAAAACAAATACCATGCCGATTTCGCTCTCAGATTGCGCGGCTAATTTCTTGTGGTTTTTTCTGTGACGCACTTACCAAGTTCCCATCAATAACTAGCGCAGCTTTATCTTTCTGTGTATAAACCACATCGTACAACCCATAATACCTCGATTCCCTCCTGGAAGAAGGGCTCGAAATTTCAGCTTTTAAATCTCTTTATGGTGGCCAATTTCCGTTATCAATTCGGTCGGTAAAACCAAATTCGTTCTGTGTATAAACCACATCGTACAACCCATAATACCTCGATTCCCTCCTTGAAGAAGGGCTCGAAATTTCGGCTTTTAAATCTCTTTATGGTGGCCAATTTCCGTTATCAATTCAGTCGGTAAAACCAAATTCGTTCTGTGTATAAACCACATCGTACAACCCATAATACCTCGATTCCCTCCTTGAAGAAGGGCTCGAAATTTCGGCTTTTAAATCTCTTTATGGTGGCCAATTTCCGTTATCAACTCAGTCAGTAAAACCAAATCTTTCTTTTGATAATTTAATCTGGGATAAACCGAAGAGATAAGACTTTTGCTTTGAAGAGAGCTGCTAGACTTAGATTTGACCTCACTGCACAGACTTTGGATCATTCGTAACGCGTGTCACGTTTCGCTGTTGGAGATTAAGTGGCGTTTCCGAAGAAAGGAATCAAAACATAATACCAGCCAGTAGTTTATTATTTATTTTTCCACTTTGATTTTTTATCTTTGAGGCTCCGCGCGCTTCCGCATAAGGCGAAATCTTCTTATCTTTTTTCCAGTGGTATAAGTAATGGTAATAGGACTGAGTGGAGTCCAATTCGGTCTGTAATAATACGAGTGATTAACAAAATCGGACGACCGCGTAGCGGGAGTCCGATTTGTTTCATCACGAGAACAGAATCACGAGACAAAATTCCAGAAAGAAATAAAAAAAACTTTTCAGAAAAAAAAAACAGTTTTCACCTTGAGATGCGTAGTAAAGAAATGGTGTGTTCTTCCAGCGCGCGCCGCTGATGGCGCGTACTGTCCAATTTAACTGAGGCATGACGCTTACTGTCCAATAACACTGTCCAATTTGGGCAAAAAACATAGCTGGTGATGGCCAATCAGATGCCATAATTTTGTTATAGTTACAATTAAAGGTCTGAAAGCTGCTTCCTCAAAATGGTTTGAAGAATAAGGTAGGCCTCTGCTGGCAGGGAAAGCCCTCCGGCTGCCTCAAAATGGATCAGAGCCCTTGGCCTTTGAAAGTAACAAAACCTGACGGTGATGAAAGTACGTTAGCATGTGACTTTCGGGTGACACAAGGCACCGACATGACGTGTGGAAGAAACAACAAAGGTTATATAAGTTAAGGAATTACCTTCAGCCGGATAAACACGAACGCAGGCTGCACACACGACATAACACTGGGTTTGGACAAACCAAACGAAGCAGACACTGCTAAAATGTTAGGTCTCTTGGTGTTGAGCCTGATTTGCCTTTCGCCTGTTTTTGGGTCAAGTTTACCACCTGATGCACCCAAAGTGGAGTTGGCTTTGTACTTTGAAAGCCTTTGTCCGGACTGTCAGCTGTTTATCCGCCAGCAGTTGTATCCAACTTACCTCAAGGTCGGCGAGATCTTCAATCTGACTCTGGTCCCGTACGGTAATGCCGAAGAGAGACGCCAAGGCGACAAATGGGTGTTTGAATGCCAACACGGTCCAAAGGAGTGCGAAGGGAATCTCATAGAAACGTGTGCCATCGCTATTTTGAACAATATCTCAGCGTCGTTTCCATTCATTCACTGCTTCGAGATTAATTCAGAAAACGAGGAACCTCAGAACGCGCGCGCGGAGCCTGCTGCCATAGGCGAGAAATGCGCCAAATCATTGGGGATTGACTACGAACCGATCGGAGCTTGTGCGACTGGTCCTAAGGGAAATGAGCTGGAGCATCAAATGGCTCTAAAAACGAACGCGCTCGAGCCGCAACACGAGTATGTTCCATGGGTGACGCTCAATGGTAAACACACGGAGAAGATGCAGCGAAAAGCAGAGAACAATTTACTGGCGCTCGTCTGTGAATACTACACCGGAACGAAGCCTTCCCCTTGCCATGAAAGACAACAAGTTAGTCGCTGTTACAAGAATGAGAAAATTCATCTGCACATTTAGTTTCCTCTTTGAATTATATAACCAGTAGTGCAAATTGACAATGAATAAACGTGTGAAACGCAAATCGTTTTTGGTGTTTGTTTAAATCTAAAGCGAAACTTCAAGTACAATTAAAAGTTTGTGAACCCGAGCGCAAAAGAAACTGGGATTCTTTGCGGGACGGGGGTGGAGGGCTCGGATTGGAGATTATTTTCTGTGTTCGGGAATTTACGCCTTGCGGCTCTGCCTCCTCGCTATGTCGTACATACAGCCGTAACCATTTCGATCGAAGTCCGAGCTAAGTTTATTCTAGAGACGATTCACCGCCTGTTCTTAGACCTGTTTCATGAAGCCATTATTATTCCACTTGGCAGTGCGCCCAGAGCGTGACCGGAAAACCTTTTACTGTAGAGGGTCGGTTTAATTCTTGATTCTGGCTCAATCTTTTCAACACTCAAAGTATAAAATTTCGTTAGAAAAAAACATAAGATTCCTCGATATGGCTAGTATCCGACAAAGCCATAGCTGGTCAGTCATTTCTACCCCTATCTCAGTTATTCTTCGACTTTCTTATAGCTATACGGATAGTAAATAAAACTTGCAAAACAGGCGCGAGTGATTTTTCAGCTGGCGCGCGTCGCCTCGCGGCTCTTGATCTTACGCCTTTCGTGTTTCGCTTGCCTAAGTATCCCCAAGAAACACATGGGTTTACAAGTTCTTTTAGTCACTATTTTGTTCTAACTCGCGACATTTCTTAATTCTTTTTTCATTCAGGACAGTCTCCTTATGGTCAATTGAATTATTTTAGTTTTACATAATTCTCCCTCATCGCCGTCAGCCTACCTTCGCCACCCACGCTCTCGGAAAATTCCCTGAAGAAAAACATGTGACTCTAGATTTTGTAACAACCTAATCCTGCGACTGTCACCACTGATTGGTGTGTAGTTTTCTCTGTCCAAATAAATTGGAGACAAACAAGGTAGACTTAATTTACCAAAATAGGCTCTTTATCGTTACGTTACACAATAAAATGCAAAAATAATGGTGACGGGACGTGTTGCACCAAAATAAAATTGTTGTGAAACAATAGCAGGATAGTACAGAATACAGATGGCTTTCAGGACTTTCTTTAATCGCCTTTTTGTGCAAAGTCATCTCGGAATTTTGATTCGTTTTCCAAGGGTGCTAAAAGCTCGGGCTCACAAAAACGTCTTTTGCCGCATACACCGAATGGCGCAATTACATGATACGGAGCACGTGACGGTCTTGGTGCGATCACGCTCTTGTGATTCTGCTGAAACTGCCGGCGCAATTACGGCAGTTGTCAAGGTAGGATAGACAAGTATAAATACGCAAGATTAGTCAATCTGGTCGATTAGTAGTGTCCTCTGAACTTGCAACGCAGAAAAATGGAGTGTGAACCGCGTCGCGTTCTTGCTATCCTATTGACTGCTCTGCCCTTACTTGCTGTAGCAGCTCCAGCAGTATCTCCTAAGGTGGAAATAGTGCTGTATTACGAGAGCTATTGTGGAGGATGTAGGAATTTCATCAGAGACCAGTTTTATCCCACATTCCTAAAGGTTGGCCAAATCATGGACGTGATGTTGGTTCCCTATGGAAATGCTCAAGAATCTTCTGATGGAAGTGAATGGCGCTTCACCTGCCAGCATGGACCCCAAGAGTGCGTCGGAAACCTGATTGAAACTTGCGCTATATCGATTCTACAGAATGTGACCGCATACTTTCCTTTTATTCACTGCGTCGAGGTGAGCATTGAGAGTGGCGATCCGCGTTCTGTGGCGCAAAGTTGCGCTACGCAGCTGGGAATTGATTTTACTGCCATAGACAAGTGTCAGAGCGGGTCTCAAGGAAATTCACTCGAGCATGAAATGGCACAGAAGACGAACGCGTTGAATCCTCCCCATCATTACGTGCCATGGATAACTCTGAATGGGAAACACACTGAGAAAATACAGAACCAAGCCATCTTCAATCTACTGGAACTAGTATGCGATAATTATCAAGGCTCGAAACCTTCTGCATGCCGAGAAAAGATCCCAGCAAATAGTCGTTGCTATAAGAAGGCGTGACGGAGTTTTTTTTGTTACAATTAGTTTGTGACTGTCTGAATGAAGACATTTTGTAATCGTAAGTATTCATTTAGCTCATTTTTCCTGTTGAAATTGTGTGACATGTGTTAGACTACATCACACCTGACTTAGGTTGCACTAATTTAAAAATGAGTAGAAATTAATGCACATTTTAATAAAGAACTTTTGGGTTTACTTTGCGTGACTGCTACCTTGCATGCTGGCGTACAGTTGCCCACAGCGAACAGTATTCCGTTTTAAAAGTGATGAGTGAACGTGGCAACTTTACAAATCGCGCAGTTTATTTGCACAGGCGAAGAATTATGAGAAACGTGGAGGGTCGTTGGGAGAGGTCATATCACAAAGAAATGGACCGAGAGAAGGCACTGAATAGTACGAAATTACTCCCCAGAAATTGAAAGATAATCGCTCGAAAAATAGAAAAATCGCGGAAGTGGAAATGAGTGTCAATGAGCGGAAATCTGAAACGATGCTATTGGGCATTTCCACCTTTTATAGACAAAAACTGTTTATTTCCGCAACTTTGACCTTCTTGGTTATAGGGTAATCGCTAATCTCCTAGCCTGATATTTCCTACATATGATGCCGTGAAGGCGCCAAGGAACTAAAAGATTTGTGTGGAAATGAACCATTTCCTGTCTCATTTTTTGATTTTAGTAGCCCGCTTTAATTCCGCAAGCAAATTTTGCTGAGTGCTGTGCCACATTTCATACTTAAGAATGATTTTGCTACAAATCTTTCCCCTGAAGAGCTTCTAAATGCCCTCTTTCGTTTTCTAACGGATCGGATCGAAAGGTGTGACTGTTTTCCAGTTCGTTTGATAGGGCCGAGTTGGTATAAGAGAAGGACCATCAGAAAAGTGATTGGGGGTTGGGGGATTTTTTTTAAGCACTGCTTGCGCAGGATTTGTCTTTCTTGTAGTTGTGTGACAATTTTCTTTGCCTTCTTTGCACGAATTTTTGTTCGTGACTTTTTTCTTCGCATAAATGTTTTCCCATCCCTAAGTAGATCAGTTGTCCGAATGAATCCACTGGCTATACTGGGCTTAGTTGTTCAGTACACGATTTGCTCACCCAGAAACCAGGGGTTCCGACTGTATACAGTCCCATATTTTTCCTTGAATATGATTAGCGGGGTGGGCGTTGCTAGGATTTTTAAAAGGGGGAGGGGGGGGGGGTCACATTGTGTCAAACACAGGGCGACTCACTAAGTTGTCACCTGAATATTGTAGATTGTTTGCTTAAAAAAAGGCTTACAAAGGGGGGGGGGGGGTTCACGGGCACTGCCCTTTATTAGCGGAATTGTGTGCTTCCATCATTTCAGGCGAGAGGCGCGTCCTGGGGAGAAGGGGAAGGAGACGTTCTTCGTGAATCTATACCACCCTGATGCAGGACGTCTCCTTTTTTGAAATAAATTGATCGGTATTTGGGGTAAAGGAGAAGTGGGGGTGAGAATGGCTGTAACGTCTGCAAACCTCGCTAAAAACTGGCGTTTAAGAAGAAGTATCATGAAAACAACTTTTAAAAGCTTCCATAAACTTGACGTAGCAGTGAATCAGTTACCTTCGGATACGGGCTTGCGAAAATTCAATTTAGCCGAACGCCTCGAGTGTCTATTTTGGTTTTCGTGTTCAACCTGTTGATTTGTAAAAACAAAAGTCAGGTATTCTAAATTTTGGTTGATATCAAGACATTCAAAAGGCCACAACTTCATATAAATGAAATTGCTTTTGGACCGCGGCTTAAGTCCTTTAAAATTCAGAATACCGTTTTAGATCCCACAGCAATGAAAATATATAACACCTTTGACGATTTTTAATCATTCATTAAATTGATTTGGTAGGCTAGTCTGGTACCAAAAGACGACCCCAGTTTATTCAAAACTTTCATCACCTTGTAAACAACAGTCATGGCGCCTTTAGTTTTTATGAAAATTTGCTATATTTTATCTTTACTAGTTAGTTTCAGTTTAGTATGTCAGTGTCATTTGTATTCGGATTCACACGAATCTGATCGTGAAACCTGTGACGCGAAAGGTGAAGGATGTACATTAAGAAATCGTCCTCGTGACATAGAGGACTTCGACGGACCGACAATAATCGGAAGAGACGGTCTCACGCGGTTAGACGGAATAAAGGTACGTAGCGGTTTGCCGGCAGCGCAGACTAATTATTACATGCTTGATGACAAATTTTTGAAATTACGACAAATCCTCGGGCAAACCCAACTCCTATCCTTCTCGATTTCCGTAGGAGATTTTTCGAGATTCTTAGGCCGATAACTCTGAGAACTTGGTGATCTGACGGAATTCTCACGTTTGTGCTTTCGACAGTCTTCGTTTTGATGATGTTGATTGTGTATGAGAGACAAAATCCGCAATCTTACCAGTAAGCGAATGTTTTTACCCACCCCACCCCCGAGATGAAGTTATTAGTTCAAGACATGACCACGTGGCGACGATCGACAAGCATCACTACGGAATACAACATTTCGACTGTAAAGTGCCGCGATGACAGCGTGAATAATCAAAACGTTGTGTCTCGGATGGTAAGGCCTTTTTACTCGAGATCAACTTACCTTGAGTAAATTAAAGTTAAGCCCGAAATCTCTTTCTTTTAACTCTTACAGTTCTCTTGGTCCCACCCCACCAAAAAACAAACAAACAAAATAACATAAAACAACACGTACAGCTCGACAGCTCAATGGTGGTAGAACTGTCCTAGTTCTAAGCTATGTGTTGTGGCTGATCTCATGACGGATTTGCAGTTAATATCTTTTTTTTTAAGGTTGGTCATGCTGAAGACGTGGATTTAGGTGACTGCTGGAGGAAACGAATGACAAGAGCGCTGAAACCACTATTATTCGGTAAGCCACACTTGATTTAGAATGCAGACCATGAAGTGATCGTCTACGAACTGTTAGTGAAGAGAAATTAAAAGTAAAATAGGGGCTTGACATTCTCGGGACCATGTGTAAAATCGAATAGAAATTAAAGAGAGAGAGGGACTTATCGAGAAAACGTGTCTGTGTTCTCGCGCGAACCCGCGCGTTAGTTCCTCTACGCCTTCTGTCATCCAAGATTCCTACTCAGTCAGTTGATGATTTTTTTTTAGAAATTCCGCATTTTTTGACGAATGGCGAATGTGACTACATTATAAAGCTGGCTGAAGAAAATGGCCTCATATCAAGCATCGCTCGCGGAGGGCTGACGAGGAGGGAAGACTTAGAAGTACCAAAAGTTGAGAGTAGGTGACCCGTTCCGTACACTGGACTCGGTTCGTTACAAATAGCCATGAAAATGATTTATTTTTACGTTTTATTAAATCCAAACTCGCGCACAGTTTTAATTACACTGATAACTAGAAGAGGAAATCACCTAATTATATCGTGCAATTGAAAACCAAACAAATTCAACATTTGGGGAGACACTGCTCCGTTCTCAAAAAGTACACCGGCAACTAGCCAATATGTAAATGTGCTGAAATTGCAAGTAGACGGTAAGGTACTTAAAATGTTTGTTTTGGCTTATTTATTGAAAAATTTAGGTGGTAAAGGAGAAGGTGCTGCTGGAATCTTTGAAGCTTGGGATGTAAACTATGACGGAAAGATTACACTGCAGGAGGTATATTAAAAGGAAAATCTTAAAAACTGAGACTACTAGTTGCGCGCGGGGGAAGGGCCGATACGAGCGGTTACTAGGGGGAAACGTCTTTACCTTGCCGGTCGCCTTTACAATTAAAGAAAAAAATAGGGCAATGAAAGCTCTAACAGTTGACCCAACAAAATGACAAAGTTCTATATATATTCTAGTTGGTCGAAGGCAGTACAAGTAATCCCAAGGAATACCCATTACAATGCAACTAACTCAACTGGGCCACCCAAACATTAATTAACAAATCATCACTGATCACGTTCACAACAAAGGACTCTTGGATTTGGTAGTTCGCCAGCCAATCAAAAACGAGGACATCTCTAATATTTTAAGTGTTGGTGGCCCCTGTTGAGTTCGGTTGCACGGTTTCCTGACAATTAACTGGACATGAGCACAGCCAAAAGAGACATATTTTAACGTTTCGACAGGGGAAAATGCCTGAAAAGACACAAAAACTGATGTTGAGTTTCTCTGGAATGATTTTTGGCGTAATTGATAACAAGCAAATTATATTACGCGACCTTAAAATTCGCTCGACCTTATCGTACAATTCAGTTGTACCTAATACTAGTACTCGTGATTTTGAAGTTTTAATTAATCGAGAAATGAGGTCAAGGCCTTGGGATTTCCTAAAGCTAAGTAATGGACGAAAGAAAGAGCTCAGGCTTACGAGCTATTGAGAGCACTGTCTCAGTTAAGGATCACTTTTCATGAAATAAAATGCAGATAACCAAACCTGTTCCTACCCCTCAAATGCAAAGGGTGCTGGACACCGTGGCTAGTTGAGACGAGCCAACGAAGAGGGATTTAAGTTCACAAAAGATAATGGCATCAACATCAAAATGTGTACGTTACTTAAGTCCTCAAATTTTGAGTAGTCCTTTTTGTTAATTACTGGAACCTTTTCTCTCCTATTTGGACAGGTTATAGGGTTTGCCAAGAGATATATGTATGTTGTTTTCAGTAAAGAGGATTTACTGGAGATGTAAGTCACTGCCAGGTTTACATCGAAATACGTCACATTTTTAGTTTTGTAAATTTTCTCCCGTAATCGATCTAAGATGATTTTGGTCCAGGCTTTAAGATTATCCTCTTTCGATTATCGTTAGTGTATTTCCAGGTGTAGACACGCCCAACCCCTAAATGCGTATACATTAGTTTTGTATATAATACGGTACTTTACAAGACCATGATCAGTACTGAAATGTTTGCTAAAATGAACTTGATTTTTTTACCGTTGTAATTGTTTAACAGACTTCATCAAGTTAACGTTACGGAGTTGGATGATGGTAAGCAGAAGAACAAATTGTATTCAGAGGGAGCCTTAGCCCTTCACAGGCTCCATCCGACCTCATTTTTTAAACGCTTCTTTACACTTCCGTTGCTTGAAATGATCAAAAGGCTGAAGAGAACTTCAAGAATTCTTCTCAAATCGTTGTCATTCAGTAGCACATTGTAAAGGTTACCGCGACACCGTCTAAGTCACAGGGATGTGCTTACTGCCTATCAGCCAAATTAAACTTAACTTAAGTTAACTATTTTACAGGAGTTATCACGTTTGAGGAGTTTCAAAACATGAACACTCGAGGTGCTGACACTATGATGTACCACGCCAGCAAAACACATCCAAAGTACAGACCTCGGTACAGTGACCAGACATGGGTGAACCAGCGTTACCTCAGAGATCCTGTTTTAGACAGAATATTGGAAAGGTAACCTAAACAGATTCACTTAAACATGAAGATTTGAGGTTGAACAGCAGATACACAAACCTTAGGAGCCGTTATATAAAGTCTAACACTGTGACCAGTAAGTAATCTATTTTTTCAATATCATTTCATTGTGAAGCAGACAGGTGTTGAAAAGAAAGAAAAAATTCAAGTAGAGGACATTGCTTGATTTAACACCAAACTCTCAGAGCTAACAATATAAGCAGCGCCTTGCAGACAGTAAGGAGAATTAACATTGAGATCGTGGAAGTGAAAGGGGTTAAATAAGTTTACTGACTTAAATCGAATAAGTGTTGTCTGTCCACAAACAGGCTCAATACTTGGAACTTTACCCGAGCCAATCTGAGAAATGAGCTTGCGACTTCAAAGAAATAAAGCCGTTAGCAGGCATCACAGACAGAAAGTTGCTTTCCACTGGATAGAACTCTGAGTGAAGAATGGAAAGATTTTAAAAATACTAAATAGACTATCGTGTCAACGAAGAAAAATATCAGGAAAAAGTGTATTTTTTAATTTGAAAACAGTGGTGAACAGTGCATAACCACGGAGTTAATCGGCCTAAGCTGGACTTTTGAAATGTTTTCTGAGACAAAAGGTATCAAGTATGTTAAAGGTATAACCACAACTGAGGGACTACATATTAAAATTAAAAGATATGTATGCAATTTATTAATTCCAAACAATTCGAATCAATACAGCTTTCTAGAACAGTTATGGAACAGGTGCAAAGGGCGCGACTAATTAAATATAATCAGGTGTCAGTTAGCGGGCTTAATTAATCGCATTGTGTTTTCAGAGTCATAAAACTGACAAAGTTGCCGAGAGAGGTTATCTATGGAAGTGAACGAATTCAGGTAAGTGCCTCTATATCTGGACCGAAAATTAAATGTGAATAGTTCTTTGCAATTTTATTTAAGACACGAAAATTGCTTTTTTTGGGGGGGATTTCTCAGTGCCAAATATTGCCCTGATGTTTGATTTAAAAATTTGTACCGAAAATCAGGAGAGAAGACGACGTCTTTCATTCTTTTCGATGGACTACGTCCAGTTCTCGCATTGTCCGTTGCCACCTCCTCCCCACCCTCCTACTCGGTCTATTACCTGTGGTCACGTGGTGCTTCAGCCCTGCCATGGGGGCTCTGCTACGTGGGCTTAATCCATTGTATCATTAATCCTTCTCATGGTACTAGATGGTATATTTCTTTTCAAAAGGCAAGCTAGATATAGCAATCAGTGCATGGGGGTCGTTGCTATGATAAGCAGTGTTTGATCAATGCAAGTTGTATTATATATTGTAAAGAAAAATGAGATTCTGGCCACTATTGGGGCGTTATGCTGCCATAAAATGAATCATTTTATGTCTTTAAAAGGTTGTTTATTATGACAAGAACGGTCATTACAACGCTCACTTTGACTCAGAGACTCACAAGATGAGCTACATTCCTTGCTGCCATCAGGTAGAGGAAACGAAAATGATGAAGTATGAAAGTCCCTGTAGGCTTTGCAGGTTTGTTTCACGGCATGTCGTGTGGAGAGCGTTAATTGATTCTACAAATGGACTCTAAAAATAGTTTCGCTGTTGGATACAGACTTAATTAATAATAACAGTAATATGAAGATGAATATAAATATGATCAAATGCGCCTTACAAAGAAAGCTTTACAATTTCAAATTAACTTTAACCCTACTCAGAATGATTGAAAAAATAAGAAAGGTTTCTGAACCATTCCATGTCGGTCATTTGTTAGTTAACTGTTGAACTTCTGAAAAATTGTCTTTTCAATACGAAACAAAGATTTTGCGACGTTCAAAGGTTAGAACTTCCATTGAGGATAATTTCAGGATACCGTCTCAGATGGGCCAACAGAGTGTGCAGATAAATTTTAAAAAACACTTGATAATCGGGGTTAAATTATCTATCTGAACTAGCGCGCTACCTACCCTGGATCGGAATTAACATTTTTCGCGCTCTTTGACTTTCTAATCTTGCCTAGGATACGAGCTGGTGGTTTCAAAATGGGATATTTAAGGTTATTTCTCTTTAGGTACATCACCATACTGTATTATTTGAATGATGTAGAGGCTGGAGGAGAAACAGCATTTCCTGTCGCGGATAACGACACACTAGACATGGAGGTAACATGCGCATTACTCATTCGCCAATTTTTGCAGGAGGAAAGAAATCGAAGGCAAAACAACAAGATGACAACAAAAACAGGAAAATGCCTTTATCCTTGTCAACGAAAAATTATGAATTTGATTATCCTTGAATCAGGCGATTCACTGAATCGTGATTAAACCATTTTGTTTTCAAACACTGGGCCTTTTTTCAGATGATTACAACACCACAGGGTAGAAATAAAACTTTATGATTAACCATAAAATAAGAAAAGAAGATAGGATAGCATACCTCAGACGATTAGGAAAAAATGAATAAGAAAAGAGGATAGGATTTCATCCCTCATTTTCCACTGAAACTGAAAGACTAGATCGTAGGCCCGCAATGCTTTAACAACAGCACATACAAAGCTGGCCTAAGCCCCTCTCAAGAGTGGTAATGGATATTTAACGAGAATACACTTTTTATCTTTTATCACCAGTATCTAAAGGATAATCGAATGGAGTTCGATTACTTTAACCTCAGTCACAACTGCCATTTGGGAAATCTAGTGATCAAACCCAAAAAGGGCACGGCGATCATGTGGTACAATCATTTCATGGACGAAAAGAGTGGCTGGCTGGGAGAAATGGATGAGTATAGTTTACATGGTGGATGCGACATACTAAAAGGAGAAAAATGGATTGCAAATAACTGGATAACTGCACCATATGAAGACAGCGCTGCTATAAAAAGTACCTGGCTTGGCTTTTATTAAGATGTGATGTCGATAGCAACGTACTTCTGTTACCGTAGATCTATGCATGCGCAATCCCAGTAAACGGAGGCACCAAGGATGCACATCTTTCAATTTAGGTTAAGAGATCTTTGTATAAAGTGGAAGAAAAGAGGACTTGTTCCTGGGCGTTTATCCAATGCTCCCTTCCGTAAACCAAACAAACATCGCTTTACTGTTTAAGATAATTACTAATAATAGGAATAAAGTAGTAAGAATTTTGTGGTAGATATGCCTGTCGCTGTTTGATGTCTTACCTAGTTTAGTAGTACTCCACGAGAAAATATGCCCTTGTCGACTATTACTTAACTTGTAAAATGGATCGGTTGAACGATGGAAGTTTCGTTTGTGGTGATTGTCTTCACGACTCTGATCAGTTGGGTAGACCTGAGTTCGTCGAGTTTGCACAAACCTTGTTTTCTAGTTCGGAGGCAGGAATAAACTTTGTGGTTGAGTGTGTGTAGCAAACCGATCAGTCAATCGTAGCATACACTGGGCATTACGGTGAGCGAGTATCGTTCATATATCTCAGATCAGTAGAATTAAGGGAGTTTGCTCCACTAGGGATAACTTACCTAATCGGACCAGGAGTCTAACGAACACACACGGTCATTTAAAATATGCTTAAGCTTTACATAGGTTCAACAGGAAAGTAGTGCGGTAATTCACGTTCAAAACTCGGCTTCATTCCCTGCGTAAACATCGTGACAGTGTCAAGAGTTTCATACTCGCGAGCATCTGTAAAAGTTCTCAGTACACTTTGTTAGGAAATCATCTTTTTGGTTATTTTCTCAACGGTATTTATTTTTTTTTTTAATCGTTGCTTGAACTTTCGATATTTAAAAAAATATCGCTCCACCTTTAATCATATCTAATTTAATTGGTTATAATGCACTCCCGCGACCTTCTTTGCTGGTGTTAGCATGTCATTTTCTTTTCTTTATTGTCCAGTGTCATTCAGTTTAACCGGTCAGTGCACCTGTCAATCAAGTCACCAGCAAAGATTTCCTTAGCTCAAACTCCTGTAAATTTATTCTTCGACAAAATACTCAAACCTAAATAAGAAGCTCAAAGCAATTTTTTATATACAGGCTTCTCTGAAAATAAAATGATTTCGAAACCGAAAGCTGATCATAGCGTTACCCTGGTTAATTAATAGTTAATGAAGTTAATTTCTCGCAGGTATAGCACAAAAACGAAAGCCCCTTAATAGACAAGCCATAATGATTATTTTGTCTTAATTGTATGAACCATGATTTTGTTTAGTCTAGTCTTAATTTTCTATCTTCCAAGTATTATCTTTGATTTGTATGTTAAATGTGATGAGAAGCTTCAAGCAAGGAAAAAGAACTATAACGTTTGTAGGTTTACAAGGAAAGGCGAACATTGTGACTACAAAAAATTCGATTCGCTTGACGATGAACCTTGTATGGTTGGCAGAAAGGCTGGTCTGACAAGAATAAATGGCGTAAAGGTAAGGCAACTTAAACAGAGGGCACTTGGCTTAATAGATACGGCCTTAAGATAATAAACAGATTCAGCTCGAGCGTCGCATTCCGATTAACGGGCAAACACTAACGTGTCCTTTGCTGTCTTAATTTTGAAAGCATATGCGCCTGACCTTTTGTCTTAGACCTCACGTTAACCCACTTAAGTGTAAGAACCGCTTACGTTGGAAGCGCAGACAACACATGGTAACTTTTTATAATTACACCGTCTTAAAGGTGTGATACAATTTCGAGGATGCGCACCCCGGAGCTATGGAGCCAGTGGAACTGAAACGATCTTCACTGCTTCCGACAACTCTACAACTGACAAGACGAAGAAAATCCATAAGATCACATGTCAACAATTCAATTAGTTTAACACATACAATTAGTAAATTATCTGATATATTTACCCAAACTCTATTTAGGTTGGTCATGTGGAACGTGTGGATCTTGGAGATGGAATAAAAAAGCGTATAACAAGAGCCATGAACCCTCCAGTGTTCGGTGAGATTATCACATGTATAAACCAGGGATAACATTTTAATATGGGAAGTTTTATGGGCAGATTTTCATGCAAGGACAAGTTGATCATAAGCATAAGCGAAAGAGCAAGGTGCTAACGCATTGCGTGCCACTGACTGCAGGCAAAGGTGTAGCGTCTTAAGCAGTTAGACCTCTATTAGATTCGGGTATTTTGAAGAGGACTAGATTTAAAGGAAACGTGAGCCTGAAGTGAGGAAAGTTTAAGTGCTGACTTTATTTACAGTCGCTCTGGTGTCATTTTGGTCTTTTTCTGTTCAGCCGAGAAACAGAAAAAGGTGCAAATGAGACAAGAAAAGAAAGTCACGGAATTGTGTTCTCAGTTATTCAGACGGTCGGAACTGATGTTGTTGCCACTGGTCTGCACTATGACGATAATACGTGTGGGTTATTGACCAAGCTTGTTCGGTCAAGATGGCTGGATATTGGCCAAGTTCTTTTTTTGCGTGTTTATGGACCGAGACGAAGTCGAGGTCCATAAACTCGCAAAAAAAGAACGAGGCCAATATCCAGCCATCTTGACCGAACAAGCTTGGTCAATAAAGAATTTATTATATGGGATAAGAGCCGGCTTCAGAGAAATTTTTCTTGCGGGACAAAGCACGTAATCCCGAGCGGGCAAGAGCGCTCCATCTTGCCCGCTCGGGTAGCCAATCACAGCACGGGATTTGGTTCATCTTGCCCGCTCACGGAGCTACCCATATAATAAATAAACGTAATGCCAGTACAACTGTAACTTACATGTATTTTGAAAGATAATACAGTTCTCTTGTGTTCAGACTTCAATATGGCCAGTCACTCCCTAAAACCGGGAAACTGACAATATTAGCGAGGAGCTTGTCATCCCAGTTCGCCTTGCGGTGCTCTAATTGGGTTTTAATTCTAATGAGATCACTGAAATTATAAGGAGCAGTCGGATTGGTCATTCGTGATGATATATATTCAACCAATACGGACGCATGTTATATTGACCATTATTCCTGCACGCACATACACTAATAACTCTCACGTTTCATAGAATTTGAGTTATAAGGTGGTATTAACGTTAGTGACAGATAAAATGTAGCTATGAGGAATAGTTCAGTATGCTTTTTTTCTTTCCAGTTAATGAATTCCAATACCTTTTCACCGAATTTTATAAGTGAGTTGACTTGATATACCTACCACGGAAATTGATTTCCCTCATGACAAATTTCATTTCCCTCAACTGAATCGTTCGTTCGTTCGTTCCTTTTTTTTTTTTTTCAGAAATTCCAAATTTTCTAAGTGACGAAGAGTGCGATCATATTGTTCACCTTGCGGAAAAAACTGGGCTTATCTCCAGTTTTGCTCGTGGAGGACTCCAGTCCCCGGAGGAATTTAGGATTCCAGATATCAGAAGTAAGAAAATACATACTTGTATGTGGTATAAATCTATGGGTCCTATCACGAATGCCACTTTCTGATTGGCTGTGCTACTCGCTATCTATTCTGTGATAGATCGTAAGTAGCGTTTGTCAACAAAATGGCGGCCGCTTCTTCGCGTTTTCAAAGTGTCTGCGGGGAGAATTAATATTAAGTACCCTATGGTACATATTGTGTTAGTACCCAGAGTGCATTGCTGTAATAAAATTGTGTTGAAGCGGCCATGCTGTGTGTGTGCCTCGTGGTTATCCTAAGCCAAGTTAAATTACAGTATACTACAAATTTAGTTGTTTAGTTTTGAACGACTAGTAGATTTGTACTAAAAAAAAATATTGTTATTAGATTATTCGCTCTCGTTAATGTCGTCCATTGGAAATTTGAGCTTAGACGTTCATGGGAAGCGGCAACAGCTGTAGGTTGAAAAGTACAATCCGCTCGAAATAAAAGTGACATCCCTCCGAGGAAGCTCTTTGACAAACATCATCCTCGCACATTTTTCGCCTCCAAGTGCCTTCTCTCTACTCGGTACTACTCACTAAATGTTGTAACACATTGGATGAAGATGGGCAGGTCGTGTCACTTGCACTAGGTATTGATCATGCGCTATCCGGTCATATAATTCTGCTGTCTTAGTTTCCCCCCCCCCCCTCCAATCGACGTCCTTCCCAGCTGATAAGCGCGCCTTGCTTTGTAATTATAGATGGTACATCAGAAGGAATGACAGGATATTTTGAAGCTTTTGACTTGGACAGCAACGAGAAAGTTCACTTGGAAGAGGTAGGATAGCAAAAGTTCCGAGAAGAATTCTGGCCCACTTTATACCTCTTACTAACCGAGTTTGAGGTCCGTACTGTATGTTAGGAATCCGAAGACCACACGAAGATTTCTGAAGATCGCCGAACACTTCCGAAGATCACCCGAATGCTTCCGACGATTTCCGACGATCACCCGAACACTTCCGTAGATTACCGAAGATTACCCAAACACTACGGAAGATTTCTGAAGATTACCGAACACTTCCGGTGATCTCCGGATTTTTCCCTTATGGCCCAAGAGCGAAGCGCGCGGGCCATAAATCAATGGGAAAAAACGAGTATCCGTAACTTACAGTACAGACCGAGAAAACGAGGTTAGCAAGATATTTATTATATCTTTAAGATTAGTCGGGCGCGCAAGAAAGAAAACTTTCAAATTTAGCGAGAAAAAATGACCAATCACGGCGCGTACTAACTGGCAAAGTAATTTATTAAAGGTGTCTATATCTGAGAACGACAACCAGATAATTATCAATTTTGTTAATTTACGAATACTTTCCGAGTAGAAGTCAACTATGAAACTATTTCGTACCACCGCAGTCCTATCCTCCCAATCTTAACTAAGCAATAGTTATTAGCGTTGTTAACTGAAGTGGGTTAATTAAAATGAGAAGTAAATTTCCTTCCATGTCTACCACCCTAAACATTATGAGGCTTAAAAACCCAGAAGCCAGGGCTATAAACGTGGTATATTATACTGAATACGAAGATTCCTTCAGTTCACCCGTATTCATCAATAACGTCAACGTGAGAGTGTGATATGAATTTTTAATTATGTATATTTTGTAAACTCAACGTCACGATACATGAACTGATCCATCCGTCGAGATCGTCTTGATCAATGGTATTAAATTGGAGAATAGAGTAGTATCTAGCATTCATCCACGTATATCAATTGCCTAAATAGGCCCTCTGCAGTTAGCGGTCACATGGTACAACAAGCACTTTGCTGGAAAGAACGCGTTCTAAAACGATTTGGGATATTCTAAAACTATGATTTTCTGACAATATTTGGCTATTTTTATTACTATCTTTCCAATTTCCAAAAAAAAACTGTTAAAATTCAACTAAGAAATCCACTGGTTTACCGGAATTTTACCTCAGCTGGTAAATAACAGCCAATTTTGTTGAAGGTGTTCCAATGCATGGAAGGAAATGTCACAAATGTTGAAATTAGGGAAGGTAGTAAACGTAGTAAGAAATGAAAGTAAAGGACTTTGATATTTCTATGTTCCATCCACAACAAGGTATGCAAAGGAACTTGCAAATTTCCATCTTCCTATCACAGACACAACGTAAAGGGGTTTGGAAATTTCCATGTTCCTTTCACGGACACAACGTAAAGGGGTTTGGAAATTTCCATGTTCTTTTCACAGACACAACGGAAAGGGGGTTTGGAAATTTCCAAACTCCTTTATGTTAAGTCTGTAAAAGGAACATGGAAATTTCCATGTTCCTTTCACATGTTCCTTTCACAGACTTAACATAAAGGGGTTTGGAAATTTCCATGTTCCTTTCACAGACACAATGCAACGTAAAGGGGCTTGGAAATTTCCATTTTCCTTTTACGGACACAGCGCAAAGGAACTTGGAAATTTCCGTGTTCCTATGCGTTGTATCGCTAACAAAGAACGTGGAGATTAAATTTCCACTGTTTGGTTTCAATGTAAAAGAAAAAAAAATTATGAGAACTGCAAATTTACAGGATCTTTGTTACCCAAGAAGGAACATTCCCATTTTCAGTCTGGTCAACGCGAGAAAATTGAAGTATAAATGCAAATTAGATAATCGAAAAACGTGGTTTTCCTTGACGTTTCAAATAGCCTTTATACTGTTACATTAGAATGTATCAATACAATCATATACCTTTGAGCCTTACACGTAATCTAACCTTTTTATTCATATCTCGAAAACACTGTTGTGAGATCAGATTCTCCCAAATTTTAAGATCATTCTTAAACCCTGATAGGGTTGGAATTGACTTAACGTTTCTTATCTTTTACCTAATTAGTCTTGACTGCGTATGCAACGTTACTTTTGTACTGATCACATCACTACTCACACGCATCAAATGAAATATGCAACGTATTGCTTGCTGATGTATGTCTGTGTGTATGTATGCTTATTCCAGAATGCAGAACAGGTGCTGTTTCTATGACATATACAATGCAATAACTGAAATGTACTTTTTTCTGTAAGAACAGCCTAAGAACACCTCCAGTAACAAACTTGATAGGAAAGGCATATAAAGAACGAAAGTTCGATGGACAGCTTTAATTTGCCCATAAATCAATCAAATAGGTAAATTTCACTATTTTTCCTGTATTTGAACAACTTTCCGTCGAATTGATCTTAGCTTCGTCGAATCGGTTTCGGCAACGATGCAATTGAATTCTCCAATTTCCGCACAGGCAACATGAGCAGCTGAACCTGGGTAGAAGAGCAAAATCCAAAATGTTAGCAATATTCGCGAGTGTTTGGTACAATTTTTTTTTTGTTCAGGGCCTTAACTACAAATCCGTTTCGATGTCTTACAATTCAGCTTGACATGAAAGAAATTGAATAGATATGTGGATATGATCATCCAATTTCCGTTGTGGTATTTGAAAAATGAGCTCGATTATTCTGTTTTTTTACCTGTATCGCTGCACAGATCAAGCACCCAGGTGCCTTGGTAGCCGTATTACGTCAACAAAGTCTTGTACAACTCTACCGGTTTGGCGGTCACAGTGGTATTGAACTGGAAGACATTACTTGACTGGGTCTTGTGGGTACATTTTTTCCCCAATGACATATGCTGAAAGGGACCACACGCTGACGAAGTCTGTTGTTATCAACTAGATTTCAACAAGAAAATATAAGATTAGGGAGAATTCATGCCGCACCACCGATGCTCGCTTCAATTCTTTCGGTTGCTGTTGCTGAAAGGTACAGGCGGACTTTCGCTCGTATCATTGGTGGCTGAAGTCCGTTTTCTGTTATTTGGCCTCTTTGGCACGGTTTCGTCTGCTAAAAGGCTTAGACCATCCGCGGACGACATCGAGGGAACTTCTTCTCCTTGGCTCTCCAGCTCAAGGCTCGGTTCTTCTAATCGGCTTCCATCCGGTAGTACAATTTCGTTGAAGCGCTTTACGAATGTATTTGCTGAATAGCAAGACTTAAACTGTTGAGAAAACTCGTTCTCCGTGAAGTCGAAAAAAGACACTCTCAATCCAATTCCTTTAAGGTCGTTATCAAATGCAATCTGAGGGTTAAAAGTGACAGTAAAAGTTTTAGTTATTCAGCATAAGTCCTTCTTTTAATGGTTAGGTCACGCAATTTTATCGTTGTTCAGTTATAACTGCTCAAGCCGCCCATAACTGATGAAACAAAACATTACAATCTGTAGAAGAACACTAAACGAAATACAGCAAAACCAAAAACCAGCGGACCGGGAAACAAAAAAGAGGCCGGCCGACGTTTGTCAATTGTGTTACAGTTAGCTTGAAAGCACGATCATTAAAAGTCTATCACATATATTCTTTCATCATATCAACAGGATTTTCAAGAAATATCGTGACCTAGCTCCTCGTGTTCAAAGTAAAATAAAGACCAATTTATTAACAATATTAGGTGGATAATTGTCAGTAGACCCGTCAGTCAAATTGCGCACTGAAGAAACAAACTGACACCAATTCATTTAAGGCGTTTGAAACGTATATACATGGAATTACCCGATGTTCTAAATAAAATCAAATTACGAATGGAATAGCATTGACTGGCAAAAGCTCATGATGTCATATAAACAAAAGCGGCAACTGAAAAAGAATGAAGTATATTATAACCAAGCATAGTGCTAAAGTTTAGCTTATATTTTAAACCGAAATAAAATAATGCACATGAAACGTAAAACGTTTTTCTCGAACGACAGCGGACAATGCCTGTACTGCACGAAGGTTATCGTATCAAACTTTTAACTTGAAACTGAAACGTAAAATATATCTTTGAAATATTTTTAGACCCCACTGACGTTACCCTTCATTTCTCAAACGCACTGATTCGGGTCAAAGAATGGAAAGCGTTGGAAAAGTTCTGACACCCGAAACACTCTTTAGATCAAATTTTTCAGTACTGTAGAATTTCATGCATGGATAAAAATGTTCGATTACTTGTCGCCGGCCACAAGTGAAACTCATGCGAATAACCTTGTACTCTGAGGAAAACTAAACCGACGCGGATAATCTCTTTACCTAAGATATCTTGGACCTCCGCATCCGCATGCACATCAAGTGCATATGGACACTTCTCAAAATTAAGCTTACTTTTTGTCTGCCAACAAATTTTCGCGGTATCTTTCACGCGGAAACTTAAGCAGCAACATAATAATACATCATGCAGAAGCATTTGGAATAACAGATTATAAGTAGTTTCACACATTTACGGCACTATGAACATAATCTGAAACTAACAATACCTTCAACTTGTCATTCTTCGCATCTGATTTAGAGACTCCTATATTCACCACTCCTCCATATTCTTCACCGCCAGATTCTTTCAACGGACTTTTTTCCCTAAATATTCGAACCTTGTCACCTTCCTTCACAAAGTACCACTTGGTCTCGGAACCCATCTTCTTAGGCATGGTTTTTCCAATTAAGCTTTTTCAACGTTGTACTACTGATCTTTTTCTTGAAGTTAGCTCGTTTTTATTGCCTCGGTGTGAATGCACCATTCTGAACAAAGTCCGAAGCTGATTGACATACGTTTCCCGTGGCGGTTAATTAGCCTTTTTACTGCTATCTCATGGAACATTTGAAACACGCTACTAGTCTCTTAAATGTTGTATCTGTCTGTTTATTATTATTTTTGACAACGATCTGGGACAACATTTTGAGTGTACTAGTTTATACTTTTAGCGGTTTAGAGAAATGTACATTTTTGGTTTGAAACTTAATTGACTGTACGTTTTCGCATGTTGTCCATGTTAAATGGGCCCTTTTTCACAACCGTAAGTAATATCGACTGGGGCGTCACCCTACGAATTGCTCACATACCGTCTTACCACTCTGGCACGCAATCTAAAGAACGTGGCACGCGCACTGATTTGCATAAGAAGAGCGACATCACGCATAAAAATACACTACAAGCCCGGCAGATTCATACCTCTTTGTGTCTCTCTGGGTCTCTATGGCGGCAAAGAGGGTTGCCAGTTATTCAGATTTTTCGGAAAATGACGTAAAGTCAAAACGGATTCTTAATGGTTCGGGTTTCCTTGGTAGCCCTGCGAGCCTTGCCACTAGTGACCTCTTCGAACCAGATGAGGCAGAAGAAACAGTTGGAACCAGCAGTCACCTCAGGGAAGAAATAGCCTCCAGTGACCTATTTGAACCAAATAGTAAGACTGGAAGTCCTCATGAAACCTGTGTCCTCAGCCCGATATCTAGCGAACTTTACGAGCCTCTGGATTCGAGTGGAGCTGAACTAACTCGTGTTGATAGACAGCGACATATTAGAGAGACCGATGAAGACTTGGGATGCTTTCCACTGCCAGAAGCTGAGGAGGAGTTAGTCGAGCCCTATGGTAAGTCACCGAAATGATAATCGAGTTCTGAATTCTTCTAAAGACAATTTTTGAATTGCAATTTCTACTGTCCACGTATCTTAAGTTCTTATATGACTGCGGAGTCCAAAACATGCATCGGTATGCTGAGCTCATCCATTTATTGCAGATTCATGCATTCACTGTAGAATTTACAGACTTGGATGATCTTATATTATCTAGAGGCGTAGTTACTCAAATTCAACCATGATGGCTAATTAGTAATTGTCGGTTAGATCGAATTGCCAGAAAGTTTCAGTTAGCCCAAGCTGCAACAGAATTGTCTTTTTTTATGTCTGATTCTCCAGTTTCGGCCTGATTTTGTAAGAATATATAAAGTAAAAAATGAGCTACATATATTCAAAAGACTGAACCGCCTGTTATATCCCAAAACATGCAACCTTTCGTTTTCTAGGAAATGCCTTTTATAGATGGGTTTTACGGTGACGTTATCAAATTCTAAAATCAAAATCGCTTGGTCTTCTGAATTTTTATCTATACGACGTTGAAGATGACCTAGAAATAAATGTTTTTAGAAGTTAGCAGTTCCGTAACGTCTTTCGTTTTGAAAATACAGCATTTTGATACCCAGCGTGACACCAAGACACAAACATGTTTGGCCGAAAAAAATGTATCTCATCATGATTCCCCTAGTTAAAACGTTTCAAGTATATTAGGAGATGTGTTTGTACACATATGTACTGTCTCACAAATGAAAAGTAAGCGCTTCCATCGCAAAGTGAACTCCTAATGTTTTTGTTGATTTCCGGCCGCCATATTTGTGGACCAAAGTGGTCCACAACATACAAAACTCTATAAAGTTGCGTGGCACGCTTCGGCAAATAACTCAGAAACGATGTATCACACAGACGTCAAACCTGGAGAGGTTGTTTATGTATTGGTCTTCTACAACATTTTCACGTTCTTGCATTTTTTTTTTTTTTTTCATTAAATGGCCTCGAATTTATTTTTTTATGGCGTGACAGTGAAAACGATCTATAGTTGTGAATTTTTTCAGTGCTGCACGCAAAGATAAAAGAGGGTGTCACGAAAAGGCAGACAATCTATTAAGTCGTCGGGTTGTGTTTACCTATCAGACTTTGTGTCGTCGACCACCAGAACTAACAAAAGTGAAAACGGATAGTTTATAGTGGCTCAGACATTAGCTTTGGTACGCTTTTGCGTGTGCTATCAATTCTATGGGACTTTCAGAATCCCACAGGTTAACAACGTACATGAAATGTTTTGTACTCGTCATTCAACGTGTGTTTTTGAGGGGTCGGGGAGCGTTTGGGAAAAAAAATTTAGTAAAGTACACTTCCAAAATGACTGTTCCTTTAACCATTTTTAGACTCAATTAAAGGGATGCGGCCCCCGCACTTTAAAAACTGCTCCGCAGCGCGGGCCCTGCAAGTATAAGACGTTTCAAAAACCCAGCTTCAGGACTCCTGATCGGCTTGTATGTTTTCATCTCTGTAAAGCGTTTTATTAGTGAAAATATGGCATTTTGAATTTTACCCTGTACGCCAGAGGTTCTGGTCCTCTTACCAATAAATCCCCTCCATACTAATTTTAAGTGGCACACTTAAGTACGGGATATCGCACCTTATTTTTTCTTTTGTTTATACTGATTCGCAGAGTCCAGTTGTGAAGGACAATGCATCGATGCCCGTCAGTGCAACGGCGCTTTAGTGTTTGTACATCTACCTGGTGCAGCAAAGGATTGCGTCGACCACATTGTCAAGAGCATTGAAGAACGTGGTGCTAAAATTAGTAATTTTTTTCATAGGAACGTTACCCATTTGACTACCTCAAATGACTTTGTCGAGATGACAGGAAAGGGGAAAATAGCATCGAGGAATGTCTTGACTAACTTATCGTCTAGGGGAGCAATGCTTCTTTCAAAGCCAAAAACAAAGCCCACTCCTATGAGTATAGTAGAAAAGGCACAACTATTCGGTGTAAAGGTTGTTTTTCTAGAGCATGTGAACCTGGCCCTCTCAAGAAAGTGCAATTTGGTCGCATCAGTAAAAGACTTTTACCCTGCACGATGCAAACGAACATGGAAATTTCCACGTGCCTTTCATTTGAGCTATAATTTAAAACTACTTGGAAATTTCCATGTTCATGCAGCTCAAATGAAAAGAAATTTCCATGTTCTTTTATTTAGCTCAAATAAAGCTGAGGAACATGGAAATGCCCATGTTCTTTTCACAGAGGGGTTTGGAAATTTCCATGTTCCTTTCACAGGCTTAACGCAGAGGGGTTTGGAAATTTCCATGTTCCTTTCACAGGCTTAACGTAAAGGGGTTTGGAAATTTCCATGTTCCTTTCACAAGCTTAATGTAAATGGGTTTGGAAATTTCCATGTTCCTTTCACAAGCTTAATGTAAAGGGGTTTGGAAATTTCCATGTTCCTTTCACAGGGCTACATAAAAGGAACATGGAAATTTCCACGTTCCTTTTATTTAGCTCAAAGCATGAAAATATCCTCGTTTCTTCTCCTTACTCCAGTGAAGGATAAAAGAGATTTCTTGATCTCTTGTTTCCTTTCTCTGTAATCATTGCAAGATTTATTTAAACTGTTTTCATGTTCTGAAAACTGTGAATGATGATTATTATTACTCCCTAAAAATCTTCATCTCTCTCTATTTGGACGAAAATGGCAGTAACTCCTGATGTACACCATGTTTTCTACACTAATGTCAAGAGACCGCCATTTTCATTAAAATCAGGTCAGTACAATGGTCGTCGAACATGCACAGTTGGTAAAAAGGTTAAAGATTTAATTTTGGATAAACATACTGAAATTCGGTAAGAGTTGGCAATAAACCCACAGAAAAAAACACTTCTACCATACATTACACCAATTAGGCAAAAAAATGATCAAACAAAGTATTTATCGCCAAAAATCTGATTTTTTTTCAGGCACAAATATTGACGAATTATCTCATTTGTTCCAGAAAGTGCGTTTTAGAATATCCCAAATGGTTTTAGAACGCGTTAAAGCAAATTATGCACGGGGACATCCAAAACAGAGAAAATTTAAATCAAGTTGCTTTGTTTTGGATGTCAGAGGTGCTACTTCGCTCTTCAACAGGGTTTTTTTTGTACTATGTGATCACTAACTGCAAAGGGCCTATTAATTTGCAATGTGTGACAGATTTAACATTTATTGCAGGTTATGGCGTTTGCTAAAAAGTACCATTTCCTAATTCTAACGAAGGAAGAAACGCTGGAATTGTAAGAAAAACTTTGTGTCTGTCAATAAAAATTGTTAACTTTCACAAAACAGCTGGCACGTATAAGGACTGAAGTAAGGCACAGCACCTTTTCGTAGTTTGCAATAAATCACGGTTGCAGTTAGCTCTCTCGTCATTTATACCTTTTTTGTGATGTGCATGCTGAAGTGCCATCTACCTTGGTCACCTGACATGTCTTTTTGCTGTTTGACACAACAGAATAGAACTAACTTCATTCACATAATTTTCCTATAATTTATTTGGTGTTCTTTATTTTCAGACTTAATGAAGCGAACATAACGGAATTTGATGATGGTATGGTAAACGTTCCATGATGATCACTGTTAAGCTGTGACCTTAATGGCACCCAATCATTCTATGCGATGTGGCATAGACATTAGTGAGGGAACTTCCACAAAATAATGTTAGATCCTGCGGCCGATTCCTTTCATTCTCGAAGAAATCTATAAACTATCAGCATCATTAAGACTTTTCTTGGCTATGTTTTGAGAACCTTTAAATTGATTCCTTTCAGTTTGACTTGACTGCAGTTTAGCAATCGAAATTATTTTTGTCACGCAATCTTACCTGTATAGCAAGAAATTGCAGCTGAAGACTAACTTATAGTGATTTTCAGTTGAGTATCGAAAGTAAATTGCGTTTGGTTTGGCTTTGCAATGCTTCGTTCTGTGATTGGCCATCAAAACTCGTGCCACTTTTTCAACCAATGAGAAACAAAACCGATACTAATCGTGACATGCACGCGCGCATTTTCCTGCACTTTGTGCCAGCTACGTGAAATTACTTCGTATTCTGATTGGCTCATTGCATGTACTGTTTGCGTCTGTTGTTATTGATCAGAGTTATTACTTTGCTTTTGGTTTTACGGCACTCAATTAAAAACCGCTGTATTCATTTGTATTTCCTTATTTGTTTTGGAAGGATTTGCCACACGCGAAGAATTTGAAAGGATGAATTCCTTGGGACTAAGCGACGCGTTATATGCAACAGGGTTATCACATCCACTTCATAGGGCGAGATTCAGCCAGCAGACGTGGGTTAATCAGAGGGGCATGGGAGACCCGGTGTTAGATAAGATCATGGAAAGGTACTGATCAACATAGCTGATAATAAGGACGCCATGAGGGGTATTTGCGAGTCATGAGTTGTGATAGTCATCTATTTTGTGATGCCTGCTTTCTTGGAATCAAAGCTTGGTTTGAAGGTTGAATTCTGCTCATCCGTTGTCAATATCCTTGGCAAACATCGCTTGCTTTCTTGTACAATGATCAATTCAATGCATAGTATTATACCAAGTCTTTTTTTAGTTTGCAATGCAGATAATACTTGGTCTAGGCCTATCTGATTTGCAGGCGAGTGTGGTGACAGTTTTTTTCAAAGTACACATCTAGTTTTCAGAAACAGGATATGGAATTGTAGGTTCTTCAAAACAAATATGGTAACTGAACTGGTTATGTCAGGATAAAAAATGTTACATATTTGCTGTTCTATTTTAGGGTTGTAGAACTTACAAGGCTTCCTCGTGAAATCATTTACGGTAGTGAGAGATTACAGGTAATTTTAATTAGGCCGATCAGTGGTAGAGCATCTAAACTTTAAGCGGGAAGATCAGAGGTTCGAGTCCTGTCGGGGAAACTCGGAATTCCTTTCTCCGAGTATGAGGAAGACGCTGTTTTGTTTCATTCATTTACCAAGCTGACTTTAACCATTTCACCTCCCTCAAAACAATATACTACTACTCAGTGACTAAACAGTGGAATATATAGCCCATATTCCACTCTAGATCTCTTTATCCAGGTTGTCTATTACGGCGCAAATGGCCACTATCACGCCCACTATGATTCTGAGACTCACAAGAGAACAGACGTAAGGTGTTGTCACCTTCATGATGATATTATGGAAACTTTCCAAAAGGGGGAGGGTTGCAGACTTTGCAGGTGAGCGGGCTCTATAAACTATTTCTTCAGGTATGGACTACTTACTATAAGTATAATATAATAAGATTGTAAACTGCGTGGCTGCAATTTGCGCCTAAAAAGCAGTCTGGCAAAGTCCCCCAAAAAGTGTTGTAAAGCGCTTTTAGCCCTTCGGATAAAAGCGCTATATAAATCCTCATCATTATCATTATCATTATAACAGCTTGCCCTAAATCCCGATTCCGCCCCTCCCCCTTCATAGAAACGAAAATGGTTCGGCTATTTCAGAAATGATGTAACTTATAAAGCGGCTTAAGATAGGATGTCTACATTTTTCTTCTTGTAAACTATTCTATGCTGCTCTTTTTATTATTTTGTTTTTTTGTGAAAAAATTCTGATTTTGAAATTGGTCATGCATACTAACAAGCATCATTAAGAAATGTTTATCTTCTTTTAACTGTATAAATTTTGTTTTAATAAGAAACCGGCCCGACAACTAAACAAAATACTGAGCCTATTCTTTGGCAAAGATAGAGGTTTTTCCTGAACTGAAAAACTTTAACTTGGTCAACGTTGTAATTTTTCAACTGGAAACCAGGCTGTTGCAGAATGACAGAACGTGTGTCCCTCAAGCTGCATCAGAATCTTGGCATTTTATTGTGGCTCGAGTGCTGCTAAAATTATAATGTACCGAAAGATGAATGTCGCTCATTCACTTGATCGTCTGATTCATACTTCGGTTAATTAAAACGTTTTCGTTCAAATTCTTTAGATACGTCACCATACTATATTACCTGAATAATGTCGAGGAAGGTGGGGAGACCGCCTTCCCAGTCGCAGACAACACCAGCCTTGACATGGAGGTAAGTACTCATTGCGGTACAATTTTAAAAAACTAATTATTGTTTATATAGATCAACCGCTTCAGGCTCTTCGGATTGAAGATCCTCAGTCAGACCTAAACTGTACCATAACTCCCCAAAGTTTGAAGGGCTGTCTAAGAGCCAAAAATATGTTCAGAAAAAGAAAAAAAGGCCATCTAGAGTATTTAAATGAGTAGAAAGGATTTCGTACACCACCTAATTAAAATGTGTTGCGTTTGTGTATGTGTGTGTGTGTGTTTTTTTTTTTTAGCAAATGACTGCAAGTCGTGGGGACTTTGACCTCTACAACCTCAGCCACAACTGCCACAAGGGAAATCTTGTAGTCAGTCCTCGGAAGGGAACTGCGATTATGTGGTACAATCATTTGTTAGATGAAGACAGTGGCTGGTTAGGGCCTATGGACGACTACAGTTTGCACGGCGGCTGTGACATACTGAGGGGAGAAAAGTGGATCGCTAACAACTGGATTACAGCACCATACAGGGATGATGCACATATTCCAAGTACATGGCTCAGAAAGTTTGATTTTATGTAGTGCTTTCTTTAAATTATCACGGACGATTACCTCACGTTTGCCAAATATTTGTAAAAGTTTCAACGTGAAGATCCGATCGCGAACCGAACCGCACCGCTGTTTCCGGCGAAACTAATAAAACAACAATTTAACCACCTTTTTACCATCTTGTTTAGACAGGTTTTTAGTGCTTTTACTTATGTCTAGCCCTTTTAACCGTGCACTTATAACACAGCTGAGTGAATAAAAGAGCCTGGGAAATAGAAGGGTATATCATCACCCGCTTCTCACCCGCTACTGCGTGTAGCGGGTGAGAAGTGTTTGCGTCCTTAGAAATGCGTTTAGTTATAAAAGAGCAAAGAAAACAAATCTTCCGTCTACCAAAGACAAATTCTCAGTATTTTTATTTATTCAAATGTTTCCCAGTGCCAAAAAGTTAGGTATATCTTAGCAAAGTCACTAAAACGACATCTGAAGACGGACGTAGCCGATCTTTAGGCCACAGACAAACTTCAGGGGGCTTGCCGTCGACGCCTGTCTGCCACATATCTGTTTTCCGGATATCAATGACTGAATGCCTAATTCTCTATAGAAACAACATTCTGTCACGATCACAGTATCCAAAAGCCGCCCTTTCCACCCCTATGTCATTTGACACACAATCATTGTGTGCCGCTGGTTGTGACAGCCAGCCACTGACCCATTTTAAGCTAACCGTGGGCTCACCTTAAGTGACTCTTACAGTGGTCCCACAAGAGGCCAACCAAATAATTATCATCAGCATTGAGCTTTGTAACTTGGTGAATTGAGTTATTTTTAATCCATAAAACATCGTTCTCTATATTGCCGTGGAATTCAATTGTACTTGACACGCACTTCTCCCTTGTTGAGCCGGAAGTTTCTTCAAGAAGGAGACGTGACACGTCTCGACTTCTGGTGTTTCACACCTGCATGCCTGTCAACTGAGTCAGTCTTCAAAGACAAATATTTCAGGTCCTAGTGTGTACTGACTAGGAACATGGGCGCGGTTCTTGTACGGAGCAGTAATCCAATTGTTTGCAATCCACTTGACTCCTTCTCTTACTGCGCATCCTCCGTGAATTGAATACGGGTCCCTTTCTCCCAGCCAGCCACTCTCAGGGTCCATCACGTGGTTATACCACATAATTGCAGTTCCTTTTTTGGGAGTAAATACGAGATTTGACTTGTGGCAGTACTCACTCAAATTGTAAACATCTTCTTTTGGTCGAATGGTACCTAAAAGCTGCGAATGAAGCACAAAACCATGAGAAAATAATTTCAGTTGTACGTAACTGGAGAGACTTTGCTGCTAGATTTTTCCCGGAAAATTAAGCTTCGTATTCAAACGAATTAAATTTCGTTGATTTTCACGATCCTTTTATCCCGCGAGCCTTAATTAAAATTGTTTGTGTAAGTTTCTGTAATTGCAAAATCGCGAAAATTAAGCCCAGCGTAAAAACTTAACGATAAGGTATAAAAAGCGAGGGAAATGGCAAAGAGACTGTGAAGGAAACTATTTTATTTGATTAAGCTTCATCATTATACCACTCTCATTTAAATAAACATTTCGGTGTTTTTGAATATAAAATAATCCTTGGACTCATTTACAGAAACATAAATCTCCGGTTAAGATCTTGACGAAAATTATGACCAGCAAGAAAATAAAAAACACAAGGTAAAATAAACAGGGGCACAAAACGACCAATTTGTTAAAAAATGTATTATTATACCCCAGTTAATAAAACTAAATGTTATTCAGGCATTTTCAGGTCTTTTTTAATATTGCTGGGAAAAAAATATCTGTTCCTTTTTGCCAGCAAGACACACAAGATATTTCCCAGCCAGCTAGATAAAATTGGTTGGTTTCCCAGCCAGGTGCAAATTGAGCACCCTGCACAACAACAAAAAAGACAATTTTATATGTCGTAAGCCAAAATGCGCGTGACAAAAGGTATCAAATCAAGCCTTCAGTGGGTGGGGGGGGGGGGGGGAAGGAGACAAAAAATTCCTCACAACAATCCACATTTCGCCAGCCAGCAACACTCACACTGCTACCACACTTCAGTAATTACCAACCGAAACCATCATCAGAAGAAATATCATAACCAACCCCGGGAAATAACTGATATTTTGCCAGCCAGCACAATACCTCGGGGGAACAGATAAAGTGAGGAACAGATTCGTTTTGTGCCCCTGAATAAAGTACATGAGGCGTTCAAGGAAGTCGCGGACCACGTAAGTTTCAACAAACCTCTTTATCGAAGGTTGCATTGTCCGCCATCGGAAAAGCTGTTTCTCCACCAGCGGGCACTTCATTCAAGAAATACAGAATTGTAACATATCTGTTAAATACAATCAATTCAAATCTTAGTAAGACCTCGACGAGACAAACTTGGGATGCGGAGTAGGGTACTTTTTGTTTCCTTGGGTGGGACTTTTAATTTTGAACACAGGGAAAAGGTTTAAATATTGTTTTTGCTATAATTAGAAAGAAACTACCTGCATAATTTGCATTTTGTTCCATCTATACCAACATTTGGAGTCTGGTGACAGCAAAGGATCTCGGGATGCTCATGGGTCTCGCTATCCAGGTGGGCGTGGTAATGTCCCTCAACTCCGTAACGAACAACCTGTTAAGTAATCAGTCAACTGAACAAAATTGCTGATTGCTCGTGTGTTGTTACCGCCTAAGGGACGATGACTTACTGTCCCAATAATGAATTCGGAATGTAAAAGGTCCGAAAACCGTGAACACTAGAAATATTTACGGCATGGTTTTGTGTTTCAAGTAAAAAACCAATCACACACGAGAAAACTAAACAGCAAAACAGTAACGGTAATTTAGTTTGTGGGTTCGTGTCACTTCTGATTGGTTGCTGCACAATGGGAATTGTCAAAATCAAAGCCAAGAGTTCACAGTTTTTGGATTCGCACAGTAAATTCATTTGGCTACTTCTGTAAATGTATCACTGGTATTGACGGTTCCCGTTAAATAAACTGTAACTGCTACGCCGTTTGTACGGTTGAAATGACCCTTTCCATTTTGTATAAAAGAGAGGGCACAATTTCGTCGTCAGTGACGTTGCCTTCGAATTCCATAATTCTCAGTTCTGAAGTTTTACTTGATTACTAAATAAGAACAGGCAAATATAATATTTCTAAGCATGGCAAAGGTAGTTTGACCCGTTATCATACCTGAATATATTCACTGCCATAAATTATTTCATCTGGAAGTTTAGTGAGGGCTTGAACTCTGCAAGGTGCATCATTATTCAATGGTCAATTACTAATTGCTCTCGACATGATATTCTCGGTTGTCCTTAAAGGAAACCCCACAAACTACGTATCAATAGAATGCTTTAAAGCGATAACTTTCGTATTATTAGTCTTTTCTATTTGGCTTCTCCTTTCATAAGGCGACTGAACGAAGCCGGTAAACGCCAAAATTACCAACTGACACTCCGTCGAATTAATCGGATCAAATGCGATGGTGGATGCAAAGTAACTGACTTTGTGTGCAGTGTTAATCACAAAGCATCAATCTCTCAAAGGGTGTCAGCATTTTCCTGTATTTCAAACGGTTGAGCCTCTTAAAGTTCGAGTCTGAAACTAGCCGACGCACGTCAGTTTAAAGGGACATCTGATAAAAGAATAGAAAATGTGTATGGGTAGAAATGTGCATGTCTTCTAGTTTTTAATAGAGGGGGCAGTTTCTAAAGAAACTGTGGTGCTGCGTCGGTGGGGAAGTAGTACACAAAAATTTGGTACGGTTGATCTGACGAAGGTCTAACGCTCGAAACGTCAGCTTTTAGAATCCCTGTACGGTGGTCAATTTACATTTATCAATTCTGTTGATAATACCTAGTTTTTAATAGTCCAAAGATATATAACGGAGTAACAGATAAGCAATATAAATGGTTATTGTCGATCGTTTTTGCTCTACCTCAAGCGAATCCTTTGGAGAAGTCCATCCTCATGTTCCTGGGTTAGCCATGTTTGCTCGCTGAACCTTTCTCTGTGGCGTGGATGGCTGCGGCCCATTTCATACATATAGCTGTCAATCAAAAGTGTGTTCAGCTCTTCAAACTCTGCACGAGTGATGACACCTGAATATTGAAATTTTAAACGGCCTTAAATACAATCCGTTGTAGTTCAGAATATCAACAGCTCTTACAAACCTCTACGTTTTGATTGCTATCTATAAAACGGCGTTAAGCTGCGCCTGTCAGCGCGATCTCTTCTTTCACGGAGAATGCGATTATTGTTTCGCAACACGGGAAGGCGTATGCGAGACGTATTGTGACCGTTGTAAAAGCCACGCGTGTCCTAAAATTTCATTTGAACAAGATGAACCTTTCGCGGCAAAGTAAGGGGAAGAAACTTTTCTTCAAGCCAAAACAAAACGTATGTAAAAACAAAGTCGCCCGTTTACGCACAGTCTTTGCAAAACTTATTGGTGCAATCGCGTTGAGGTTAATGCCATTGACCGGATCATTAACTTTTATCGTTTTACGTAAAACAAAAGCAAATCTCCTTTCGAAAGCTTAACTGATACAGGCTCGCAAGGTCTGTGTCGGAGAAAAGACTGTGAACGGGAGGGGGAAAATTAACCAAAAAGGCGACAGCAACAGCTGAAGTTACAAAAAGGTACGAACGCGCGTCCCTTGGAAAGCTGAGTAGCCGGTCATTTATCAATAATTTTGTTCTTCCCGCTTACCATCGTCGAACTCGTGTAAACCTAGATGAATGAACCTGGAAAAGAAGAGCAAAAGGTAAGTATCTTTCTGAAACGTTGTGGTAACCAAGCAAAAAGAATGTATTATAGAATGAGATTCTTTAATTAAGCGACAGTCAGTAGTAGTCAAATCACGAATTTAATATGGATGAAAAGACTTACATTTTTTTCACTTCTTCGTCAGTCAGATAAAGATATCTAAACATCCTAGCGAACTTTTTTATCTGGAAATAGAAACAATATCTTAAGTCGGGAGCCCATCATTGATGGGCTCCTGCTTAAGTGACATCCGGCACTCAAATGATTACTCATTTCGTTTATTTCAAGAGGTCAAGTGCTGAAACGTAATTTAATTTAATTTTTTAACGCTTAGCTCGTTTAGTATCCTGTCTTTTTTCAGTTCTTAACTACCTATTTTATTGTATTTATGCATAAAATCTTAAAACACTGTCAATTTGGTAGGTAATAAATAAAACTTTAAAAAAAAGGCTACGTTGCTCCGTTTCGCCCTCTGCCTTCAATGGTCTTTCGCTTAGATTTGAGAGTAACCTGTAGCTCTTCCAGACCACACTGGTCCCTACGGACCGGTACCTTTTTTTGGTTACCATGACTAGGGGTATTGTTTGTGTTGTGTCATCTATTGTTTCGTTCTCCAATCACAGACCGCGTCTGAGGAGCTACGGGTCTCTCAGATTTGAAGGCTATCTGCGGTGGGTGCCCATGCGCTGTATAGTTCTATGGTTTTCTCGGCTGAAAGCCCATCCCCTCACTCCTTTCTCTTGAAACAAGCAGCTGACAGAACCTGTCCCCTTCTTGCTGAATGCACCTTTGTGATGAGATTTTTTCTTGCTTCAGTTCACCGCTTTGCATTTCATCTCGGAAATTTAAATTTCTCGAATGGTAGGGGTGAAGCCGCCTCATAAGAAACGCTCAATGTGGAATATGTGAGGTTAAATCACCTCCTCAATGGGAAAAGTCAATGGCTAAATTCAAATAAGACTAAAAATATATTCTTATCACCTCCTCAATGGTTATCTTTCCATTTAGGTCTAAGTCCCAGTTCTTGTATAATCCTCTAGGTCCATCGGCTTTTCCACGTACTAAGCATGTAAAAAAAGCAACAAGATTTCCACATCCACTTAAAAATAACTTTGTTTCACCACCAAAACACATTACGGATACTAAACTTGGTTTTCCCAAATGATTTATATTGTTATCACTGTCGGGAAAAAACATTTTTAAAAAAGATGAAATGGTTGTGTAAAATTGTGTTTTTGAGAGACATGTTTTCAGATAGCAGCTTAGCTACTCACCCTACATATACATGCCCTTTATTTTATTGTTCATGTACTTGTTGATCTTATTAAACTATGAATTAAACCACGAGCAAAATGAGTTATCAGTTGAAACCAAATTTAATCCTTAAATTATGACAGGCAGATAAGTGGGTCTGACATATACGTACCCTAAAAATTTGATCACATTTCACTCATAGTTCACTTAAGGCATAACAAGATTAAACGCTTTCTACAAGATGGACAATCAAACATGCTAACCACTGCGACCCGAGCTCGATATTGGGCGTGGGAGTCTAAGCCATGTTTTTTGGATGATCTGTAAGGGATGAGTTGCTAATGGTTTATGAGAATCTTTAAGAAACGGCAAATTACTCACGTCTTGGATCAAACGTCCAGTTATCGGTTTGTGTGAGTCCTCCTTTGGCAACACTTTTGGCCAACTCGTGATCATTAGCCAGCGATATAATATGGTCACATTCATCTTCGGACAGGAAATTGGGGATCTCTGAAAAAAGAAAACGATACTATGGCAAGTCAAGGGATCAAAAAAAGTCTCAGTAGGACGTCTGTAGTCTTGCGAGGTTACTGTAGGGACACCGTAGTACCAACCTGGGTGTTCTCTGCGTTTAATTGAGCAAATGGCAGTTATCGAACAAAAGATGCTAGTAACTTCCTTATACATCCCAGCCGTGGAGCAAACTCAAGAAAAAGAGGACCGTTTTAGTGGAAATCACTTCTAATTAAAAGCTAATTAAAAGTTAAAAAAATTAAAAAATTAAAAGCGGAAGTGTTAATCTTCTGTCCGATTGGGCGTGGACTAGAATTTAAGATCAAAGTGTTAGTTAACACGGCTGAGAGTCTACAAGCTAGTACAAACAATAATTTGTGGTACACGCATATATAAACTAACCAAACAAGAGAGGTTTCATAGCTCTGGTTATGACTTCATATATTCCGTCCTCTCCTAGTTCAACCAGTTGTTTGTGTCCAACCTAAAAGTAAGGGATCATAATGATGTTCATGAGATTATACAACAAACCAAATTTGTACGTATGCAGAAATGTGAAAGATCAGTTCGTGATAAACAATTAGTCAAAACGTTGATTGAGTAAGGCGGGTGTGAGGGTAAATAACTCCGTAAGTAAATAGGAAGTGGGTCAGTGAGTGGATGAATTAAGGAATCTAATTAACCAAATTAAAATAGTAAACAATAAATGGATGATATTCAGCGCCTGGAACCAAGAAGCGAAGCCTAATGTTGATTTCAAATTTCAACTCAGGTATAAATTTGACAAAAATGCTACTTTTAAGTTATTATCCACTGACAGTGTTTTATTTTACAAAAACTAATAATGATAAAATCAGAAAAAAGGAAATCAAGATTCTATATTGGTCAGATCACTGCTCCCCGTACTTTCCTCTAAACACTGCAAAATTCGTGTCTGTGCCATGAACATCAACATCCATGGCATGTGCCAAAAAAGTGAGCGTTTTAATCGTTTCAAGTGTCAGTTTCCTCGATTTCCCAGTCTGAATTTCCCTTACCACTTAACTAAAACAACGCTTCTAGTAAATACGGCGCACATGCGCATTGCTGTTGGCTGGTACCAGTTTTCCGGAGCAGAGCGTTTCAAATTATAACCTCAATCGTATAATTCTAGACTTGTATTTGAATTTTTCATATATTTTACTTTGCAATCCAACTTCAGTCTGGATGTTGTTCCATCCTAGTTAGCAAAATACGGCAATTTGCATTTCAATCTTCATTGATTTATAATGCGTGAAATAAAATAATCAACGGAATGGGAACAATTCACCGGCTTCAATCAGCGGCTTCAAAAGTCATAACACAAAGACGTCTGTCTGTTTCAATTAATTTTGTTTGGCTCATTGACTCCAAAGGAAAATACAAATTACACGTGACTACAACTTCGATAAGAGATTAAAAACAAGAGGACGGGAAACAAATTAAAATCAGGATATAGAGCAACCTACTTTGACTCCATCAAGACGTGTCAGAAGCCCTTTCTCACGTGGGATAAAACATGGTCCGTCCATTGTTAAGCAAGTGTCATCCTCGCAAAATTGCCTTGAGCTGATATCAGAGTTTGAATCAGTGTGCAGATGGCTCTTTACACTCAAGATAAAGGTCAGGATACAGAGAGCAGCTTCCTCCCTCATTTTTCAGTAATTTCGTTTTCTTGAATAATGTGTTGCATTAAAATGTCTTGAGTAAAAGGATCATTTGAGCAATTGTTTCGAGAGCCCTTTAATGAGACAGATGAATTATTAATTTAACATGGCCAGAGACGGTCGTCAGTTTCTTGGCCGCCGCGCACCTGTTCTCGGGGTATGACGTCAACTCGTGGTCAAAATGTTCATCTCGTCGCGCCGTTCACTCATGTCGGCATTTCCCTGTGTCACTTCACGTCGTGTCGCTTTTTAACTCGTCGAGTCGCCTGTCAATTCCTCGTGTCACCCGTCAACTCGTCGTGGACAAAATGTTCATCTCGTCGCGCCGTCCACTCATCTCGGCATTCCCCTGTGTCACTGCTCGTTGTGTCGTTTTTCAACTCGTCGTGTCACCCGTTAACTCGTTGTATCATCTTTCAACTCGTCGGGTTGTGCGCCAAACACTTCTTACAAACGGGGGACTTGGGTACTACAACTGAGCGGTCCAATATGGCTGCCCCAGAAGCGGTATATACTTCATGGGTGAATGCCACAAGTGAACCCAATACATATACTTCATATAGATTACATTTAATCTTCCTTATATGTATGAACAGCTATCTACACTGTCTACAGCAGGAACAGCTATCTACACTGTCTACAGTAAATCAAATAAACTCTAAATTAAATCAAATGTTGCTTTTTGAGGAGAGGGCCGGGGAAACCAGAGTACCCGGAGAAAAACCTCTCGGAGCAGAGTAGAGAGCCAACAAACTCAGCCCACTTATGACGCCGAGTCCGGGAATTGAACCCTGGACACATTGGAACAAACATACTATGGAAGGCGAGCGTTCTCACCACTGCGCCAACCCTGCTCCCAGCTTTTCTCCTAGATTCTTCTATACTTATTACAATCAATGAAATCTTAAAAAGACCTTCCTCAAAGCTTTTCGAAAATCATTGCTAGGCAAGTAGAGGACGACGGGATTAGCACAGCTGTGACTGACTTGTAACATCCGGCATATGGTCTCGACTGTTTCGTTGTAATGCCACTTTCTAAATTCAGGGTACAGATTCAGAAAAGCACTACGTTGAACGGAAAATAACAAATAATAAAGACAAAGAACATTGTGGAAAGAATCCTCATCATTTTAGCGTTTCTCTTTGCGCGGAACTTGGGAAAATCACGTGATGGGCATGCATCACCAATTAACTGAAGATCTTGCATGAGTGTGCGCATAACTCGATTATAACAGTAGCATATAACAGCACAAGAAAGAATTAATATGAAGATAAAAAGCCAAATTTTCATGAATATGTTCACTGTTAAGCTTCTGTACACTGGGTCACAATGGAGCATTCCATGGCCAATTGATAACTCGTACATAAAAGACTTTGGAAAGGCAAATAAAATGTAAGACAAAACCCATATCACAATGATCAATCCTTTGGCAAATTTTATGGGTGAGCCTACGGAGCAGGGGTTTAACAACGGCGCGATATCTTTCGTAGCTTAGTGTCACCATTGTGCCAATCGACACTCCAGCAAACACAAAGAACAACGGACGTGAAAAATGGCAGAAAAACTTCGAAAAACGCGAAAGCGAAAAACTTCGCCGAAAGGCCATGAAAAACACTCATTGAAAACAATAAGGGGCAAGGAGAATACAAACACACAAATATCTGAAATGGCGAGGTTGAAGACAAAGTAGTTGAATGGCGTGTGAAGCTTGTAATCTTTCTGAACAGCAGCAATAACAAAGGCGTTGCCGAACACTCCAAGGAAGAAAATTATTATGCTTCCGGCCAGCAGAAAAAGTTTTTGAAGCAGTCTCAGAAAAAGCTAATCAAGGACTTTTTTCCTGCGCTTCAGTTATGAAGCTAAGAATTTTTTCAGCTGAGGAGTGTGGCTCATCAAAAGAGTATCTGAAAACCAGGCAGGTGCGCACTGAAGAAAGATCTAATTACAAGAGGAATTTTAATCCCTCTAACCATGACTCAGTTTCTTTTCATTGTCATTGCATAATTACTTTTAATGTATTATCTCTGTTGACTCAGGCGTCGCTTTTGTAGCAAAGACCAAGTCTCACTGACGACACCAATGGTTCTGTTAATCAGCCTGTCATATTTTTCCCCTAAAGACGCTGCAGTTGTCTGGTTTAAACTTTCCCTTTCATTAGGCATGACAGCCATATGAAAGAATATGTTTTCACCGGCATCCTTTATCAGCATTGATTATATATAAATAAGCTAGATTTTTGTATGTATTATTACCAAGCTGGGAAGAAAAGTTTTATGAGTTATTTGTAAAAAGAATTAGCATTACACCCAGCGGTTTTCCATTTTCCTGAAAGACTACTCAAGAGCTACATCTGCAAATCACGCTTGGTATTGTCCAAATGTAAGGACTGAGTGATGTGTTATTTAGCCGTTGATATACAGAATCCCTTAAGTCAACCATTATTTATTTCAAAGCGGAAGTCTTCATGTATGATCCATATTCATAAAATTGTGAAAAAAACTTAAGGTAGAACGCAATTCTGAATAAACATTGCTTATTAATTCTACGTGTTTTGCGAGTATTGAATAAATCAAATTCGTGAACTCGAACGCGTAGTACATAAATAATTATAAGTATTGCAGGCATTCCAATTTAATTTCTTTTTAAAGTGGACTGGTTAAAAAAGGTACGGTTGTCTATCAAGTATTAGCAATAAAAAGATCTCAAAAGCAAAAGGTATTAATAATTGTACGCAGATCGAAATTACTCTCGCATCACATACCACCCACGTAAACTAAGCCAAGAAGTCAAATAGTGTGGCTTTTCGAGTCAAATATCATTCTATTGATACAGAATTTATCGCTGCACACATTTTCGTTAAACATCGTATTCCAGATTTTCACATGTACGATTGTTCCTCAATTATGGGGACTGAAATAGTTCATACGGTGCATGGAAACTGACTACAGATCCATTACGAAAAAAGGGATACAAATTCGAAGATAAATATTATTTCAGTCATGAAGGTGGTATTTGAGGCTGTTGGCTTGCATCGATCGAGGACATAAGGTAAGAACATCTCGCAAACATTTTGAGTTCGAAACATTTTCAGTGGTGGTAGATGAACGGTAATGCTTTAAAGAAGCAGGTGTGACTTTGGTAACACGATGGAAAAGCCATAACTTTATTTGCTTTGGAGGAGTAGTGGTCAGCTCTTCATCCAGCGGACGTAACAATTTTGCTAAGTACGTTTTAGGTTCATTGAGGTTTGAATCTACTTTATTTTCTTATTTTGGCGACCAAAGACCGTTTCAGTTCAAAGTCAGGGAAGATGAATCAGTTTTAAATCGTTATTTGGGCTAAAATCTTATAAAAACTGATGGAAAAGCTCCTTAATGGTCAGATAAGTATTTACTTGTTTATGTATTTACTTGATTCATGGAATCATTGTAATTGTATTAATAATACACTTGAAAAAATTTCTCAGTTCTGATTGGCTAAAACGGAGTGCATTTTTCGTTAGCACAGTGCAGAAACGTTTAACACAGTGCAAATTTACAACGATGAGACTGCCGGAGGCCATCCAACGCATTTCGAAGACCCGCGAAGATTGTGCGACACCCTCCGAAGATTGTACGAAACCTTCCGACGATCGCCCGAATACTTCCGAAGATTTCCGAAGATCGACCGAATGCTTCCGATGTTTTTTCTTGTGCAATTTGGAATAAATAAGCTCTTGTAAATTTTTTCAAAGACCACAAATTGCACTCGCCCTACGGGCTCGTGCAATTTTGTTGGTCTTTGAAAAAATTTACTCGTGCTTATTTATTCCAAATTGCACTCGGAATCATGTGATTACCTATACGAACAACGAGACGAGAAAAGGGATGGAATAGGTTTATTCGACTGTCGCCCGCGTTGCACCCAAATGATAGCGATCAGAAATTTATTGTTATGGTAACCGAAATAATAGATCATGCTGATTGACACTTTGGTTCGGCACGGTTACGAGCGAATTATTTACCGTATTGAGGAGCAGAGTCTAAATCGACCTGTAATCACGCGAGTCATTGACAAAATCTACGTGTACACTCTCCGATATCCCTTGCTATCAAAGAAAGAGTTCTGGAGATTCTTCGACAGTACTGACAAAGAATCAAAGCACTAAGCGGCTCTCGTGGCTTTTTTATTGCTATACTAATGAAAAGTCCTGGTTCCATTGAGATTAAGAGCACGCAATTCCACCGGGAACCCTTCCTTGTAGCTCCGCTCTTCCAACTGCAATGCCTCGAGACAAAACGAAACTACGCTGTGACCGATGGATCTTCGGTGAGATAAAGAGAGACTGAACTATACTGAGAGAACAATGGCCGTTTTTATACTAGAGACGCATTATCCGTCTGGACGACTTTGGGCAAACATATGTACTTCTTCTGGTTATGTGTCTCCAGTATAAAGACGGGCACAAGGCGCATTGGCCGTTCCGAAATTCAAAAGGGAACTGGGGTGAGTTTCAAATTTTGAAGTAATCGATAAATTGACACCATCACATGAAAGATAACATTAAGATTGTTCGTTTGACCAAGTTTGAATTTTTTAGGTTGAACAGAGACCAAGTTATGGACCTTGAAACATGGCTCAAAATCCATACAAATATCTCTAATTTTGTGACAGCATCCCCCAAAAGTCGAAACCATGATCTTGGTTACGTAGATGGGTAGTTGAAGAGTACGATTCGAGTACCAACGAAGATGAGCAAGAGTTGTACAGCATAAATTAAAGGTGCATACATTATATAGAACTTGACAGACGGTCTACTCTTGTAGTACGCCGCTACCAAACATTCTGGACGTCGAATTATAAAGATCAATATTTTAGCTTTTAAAAAGTTCCCAAAAATTGCCTTGCCTTGCATGCGCGTGCGCACTCCTGCTCGCTGTCCTCTGACACTCAAACGAATTTTATTTACGAAAATTCAAGAAACTCAAGAAAACCGTTTTGCTAACCCCCAAAATTCCGGATTCAAGAAACTATTAAGTTCAGCGGATCGGTGAACCGACAGACAAGCGATTTGTACACCCGTAAAATTCACCCCTCAGTTACGTGCTGACACGAAATATAACTGAGTCCGCTAAAACGACTAGTTATACCGCACGTATTGACTATAAACGCCCTGTAGCGTTGACAGGTTTCATAAGTATCTAAAGGTACTAAGCCAGAAATTGGCTCACCTTTTCAGCCTACTTATGCAAATTTGCTGATAGGAAATTGATGTTATCAAATCGCTGTTGTTTAAGAGACAAAACGTGCTGTGAGGGTTTTATCGTCCCTTCATCGAAAGCCGCTTGTGCACGTTCTACCTGTCTGGCAACTTTAAACAGAGCGAACGAAATACATCAAAAGAGGTAAAACCACTTACGCGTTTTAATGATTGAACATCTTATTGCTTGAACATTTTCATGGTTACTTCGACCTCCGTTACTAATTGCTAGTTTTTTTTTTTTGCTTGCTTTTATCATTTGGGAATTTTTCATTTTCAGCTCCGATTAGTAGGATTTTAAGTTAAGAGAAATACAAAGTGTTGCCAGTGTTTATTTTGCTGCTTAGTTCGCGGCTTCTCGTCTGCATGTGTATTCTAATCTACTAAAAGGTTTTACTGGAATTCGAACCTAGATACAACTAGATCTGTACTGGAGTGACAAACATTCACATTAACACTCACTTCGCTTTGTTTCATCATAAATAATGTTGGCTAAAAGAGTCGCCTTAACTTGCATTTTTATCGTTGGTTTCTTTAACTGAGATACACTAATGACAGTTACGTGTAATACGTACTTACAATAGAAACGCTCCGTCATTCCGCGTACGGGTGAAATTAGGCAATGGTCCTAAATAAACTTCAATATTCCCAAACTTAGCAGTCACCTATTATGACAGGCAACAGTTACACTCTAGCATTTCAACAGGGATTTTAGGACTGTCGTGTTATAAGCATTCATGTTTTCGATTAATTTGAAACATGAGGGTGCTGCGTTCCAAACATCAAGATAGACCGCGCATAAAATATCGGTCTGAAGTTAAACTGCGTCCCTGGTTCATGCTGGCTTAGTGCCGAAGCCTTTTTTTCCATTTCTGTATCAATTAAAAAAAAAACACTTGGGGGCATGCAAATTTCAGTCGTGCAAGAACAATGAGCATCTATTCTATTTCATACAAATATTGTGTGCGGTAATGTACGTCGCACGATCACCAGATATGATACAGTCAATTACAAGGAAATAAATTACAATCTCCGTTAAAAATACATCGGAAATGAAAGTTACATAAAAGTATTTCTTTGTTTCTTTTTTAGGTTAAAAACTGAGGCCAAACGCAGTACCGCTTACCCAACACCCGGTGAACACTATATCTACACAAAAGAACTCGTAAATTGTGGCTTGAGCAGCTTGAGGTGTAATGAAACCATGAACAGGAACCAATCTATCCACATTGAGCAAAATTCCACCACTGCTGACAACAAGCTCTTAGTATGCGTGTCCTCTTCTTTAGTCATCTTCAGTTTCGTGTTTTACGCTTTTGTTTTCTGCCTCGGACTGTCTGGAAACATTTTTGTTATCACTACAGTTTACCGAAAGTCCAGTCTTCACAAACCATTTAACTACTTGGTTGTCAACCTTGCTATAGCGGACATTTGCGTTTTCGTATTTTCGCTGCCTGTTGTTGTTTTTAGCGAATGTTTGTCGTGGCCCTTGGGCGAGCTGGCCTGTCGTTTGCTACGCCCGTCATTTCTGGTCTTCACTGGTGTGTCTGTGTGTACAATGGTGGTGCTGAGTTTCGAACGACACCGGGCTGTGATGAAGCCCTTAGCTGCTAAAATAACACCTAAAGGTGCATTACGAGTCAGCATTTTGATCTGGATTTTAGCGTCTGTGCTCTTTGGTCTGCCGAGATCTTTCGTGTTTGGCTTAACGACAAACAAAGGAACTGTCCAATGCGACCCAGTTGTGAGAAATGAGATTCTTCGTACGGTGACACTAGCCTGGCGTATTTTGAGCACTGTGGTAATACCAAGCATTGTTGTCTGCTTTGCGTACACTCAAATAATGCGCAAACTCAGACGTGACCTTGATGCTATTGGAGATGCTTACGCGTCACGTGATATAGCAAGGTCACATGTCAAAAGAAACACAAAAATGATGCGCCTTTTGTGCACAATTATAATGATGTTTATGGCTTGTTTTCTGCCATTCAACGTGGTCATTATCGTCGATTATTTTTTTCCTGAGTATGAAGATTGGCCCTACAATGAAACGGTTGAGAGCCTGTTCCGGATGTTGCAAGTGGCCAACAGCTGCATTAATCCCATCATCCTTTGCTTAATGGGTGGTGATTTTCGACAAGCATTGCCGAAACGTTTTAGACAAAGTTTCACGTGGAAGAAAAAGGTTTTCACTTTGCCAAAGATTCAACAAACTGACAGCTCAGTTGCAGTTCAAACTGTTCCTCAATTTGAGTCCAATATGTAATAGCTTGAACAGAATGGAGGAGAACGATTTAGTGACTAACTTCCTTTGCTCTGTGATTGGTTGGCTCGTGCCACTTTCTCGACCAATAAGAAGCAAAGCCAAAACACTAAACTTGCACCCGCGCAAATTCCCGCGCTTTAAGTCTGCTAAATACAATTCCTTTGAACCCTCATAGGCTCACTGCCCTCTTTGCATCTGTTTAATTGGCTAAAGTTTGTTTGTTTTTAACGACACTCAACTGAAAATTGCTCTAAAAGATACAGTTAAGCTACACAGATGTACGAATGCAAAGTAAGGAAACAGGTTTGTGTCGAATTCTTCAAAGGCCTACAGGAGCGCCTCGCAAATAAGACCGCGTCTTTAAAAACCATATAATGTGACAGTGTCTGAAACGACCTAAAAACACAAATGATATCTTTTTTCGAAATTTGCCTGAAAATTTCCGGTCTTGAGTCCCCCTGCAAATCATTGTTTCTCCGAGCAACCACTCTTACAAAACGAAATCATTGGCTATAATTTAGAGCTGTAAACGCGTGCATCTCGAATCTGTACAGTCCAACTTAATTCTCCTAGTTAATTAAGATCGCGGGGCACAGGATAGTGCATTAGTATGCATTTACGTAAAGATATGTGCCAAGTCCGTTGAAATACTCTCCCCGGCCTGCATTACTAATAATCGCAAGGCATTCAAATCGTACGCGTGTCGCGCGAACGTCTTGTACATTCCAAGTATTGAATCAAAACCAAAAAAATAGCAACGCAACGTTCTTTTGGGCGTGCAGCACTACCGATAGCCCGAGGATTAAAATAACCAAACTTACCTGGCATCAGTGATACAGTCAATCGCTGCAGTTCATTGAGCAGGCAAACAATCACCATCCCACGTATCATCTCAATCGTATCTTTTAGTTTTAGTTGTAGTATGTGTATTTCTGTAACTCTACAGATCAGCTTCTGTATTGTTTTGCAATTCTTTAATTCATTTACTTAATCAAACTATCTGTTCCTGTCTCGAATAGCATTTCATGCTAATTTGCAGGGTAAATGTTCTTGTAATATTATTTTAAGTGTGTTTTTAATAAAGTTGTTGTTGTTGTTGTTGTTGTTATTGTTATGTTTATGGCTGAAATCTCCGAAAAGGAAACAACTTTTCCTGGATACCAGCATCTATAATGGCGAAAGATTAGAAAAAAATGCAGCCCTTGACATGCGTACTCATTTCAAGCCTACTGAGACGTTCCAATTTTCACATTTCAGTTCGTCTCATCCACCGGGAGTTAAAAAAGGCTTCATCAAAGAGAGGCTCTTAGACTTCTTAGAACAAACCCTTCAAAAAAAATATGTCAAGAGAAAATTAAAAACTTCAAATTGCACTTACTAGAGAGAGGCTACTTAGAAAATCCTATTAAAACGGCTCTCTCAGAGGTAAATTTTGAAGATAGGAAGGTAGGCCTCCTACCAAAACAAAAAACAAACAAACAAACACACAATATCAACCATCGGTGCCAAACTTAAAACAAGTCCTCATTAAAACTAACATTTAATGGAACAACAAGCGCCCCCCAAAGATATACTCATAAGAGCCAAACTGAAAAGGGCTAAAACACGCACTGGGAAGTCGTGCAGGCCTGTCAAGCCCATTTTACACAAGACTGAAATACTGAATATCTCTAGATATGTTTTACTTGCTCAAATCGAATGAATTGAGATGTTACAAAAGAGATACTCTATATTTTATATGACATAATTGAAAACATTATCAAGAGTTTATATTATTTGTATTTTCTTAAAAAGGTTTTGGATGGCAAAAAAGTTACAGCTTATATATGTTCTGAATATTTTATGTTGACAATACGGTGCTTTGTGTTACAACAGAATTAAAAGAGAAAATAAAAAAACAGGTTATTATTTATGTAAGAAACTATTAGCAAACATATTAAGTACTGCTAAATGATGAGTATTAAATTTTGTTCAATTGTGTTTGCATTGGCTAATGATATTGTTTGTTTTCATTATTTAAGGTACCCCCTTTTACTAAACTCCAGTTTTTTCATTGAGGGAGCCCCCAATTTCTCATCAGTCCCCCCCAACAGGTTTTTGTGAACACTCCCTGAGTAACTGAGGAGAACTACTGATTCGTGCTGACGCGATGTAAACATAAGCACGAGAATCTTGAGACAAGAAAGAAAGTTCTAGACCGTCACGCAACGCCTAAATGCATTTTTTTTTTTACACAGAACAACTGTTTTGGGTGCAGTATGGGCCTTTAAAAGTTAATCCTGGTGAGCTAAACTAATGTTTTCTTTTACCTCATGTAGTTTTATTTTCTTCCTGCAATAAGTTACAGCAGGGTTATTTAGCGTTAATCGAACCACATTTATTATGACGCCCTTTATATTACTTTCGTTATTACTATTAAGTGACTGTTTCTAACTAATATCAAGTTCGAATTCTAAAGAAAGATTTATATCAGATTTCTTTTGATCTCGAAATGAGATTAACTTCAATTTAAGATGGGATTTTTTTCATCCAATTCAGTATGAATATAATTCTGATTATATGTTAAAATTAACGACTGAATGTTATTACAAGTTTGCCCACTGAGTGACTTATGGCGAAGAATTCACAGTCCAAATATATAATTAAATATAATCATAGCCTTTCTTCAAACGATGCGGCTTCGATGAGCTCACGCGATCTTAAAGTTACAGTTTGAGAACTTAGTATGTTCTTGTCGATGCCGATCCTCTAGTAAATGACCCGAAATCCGTGTCAGAGGCAGATTGGCGACGTTTTCCACAGCATATGACCTTTTTGATTGCCACTTTCAGTTCACGGTTGAACCAAGTTAAAACAATAGGATTAATAGCCGAGTTAGCGAACATCAGACACAGAAACAAACGCATGAGAACGGCTGGCACGCGAGACTTGAATTTGCTGATCGTTAACACAATGAAAAACGGCATCCAACACAAAATCCAGATTCCGATCAAAATAGCAACCATTCGGCCTGCCTTCTTCTCCCTTAACGAGTTTCCACGGTCACGGCTGTGCCGTCCAGAGGAAGTTCCACTTACTGGGGAAATTTCCAGGGAAGCTATCTGTCTCGCTTGGCTTCTTGCGATAATGTATATACGGTAATATGAGAAAGAAATAAGAGCTGCAGGTATGAAAAACCAAAAGAACCATTCAGCGCTCATATAGACGACTTCGTTTATAAAGTGCTCGTCCGATGGTTTGGTCGTTGAGCATACGACGCCCTCTGGGCGCCAAATCAGTGGAGGAAAAGCGAGACAAAACGCCGCTAGCCACACAACAAGCACAATAGCAACCGAACGGTGAGCAGTCACGTACTGGTTAAAATGAAGTGGGTACCGAATGGAAATGTAACGCACCAGAGTCATGGCTGTAAGACTAAACACCGAAGCTGCACCAAATAACACGCCGCTAAGCAAGATTATGTAACACACAGACGGGTGCGGTGGTTGAAGATCCACAACAACTTTCTCGATCGCTTGATAAACTACATCAGTGGCAGCCAGCAGCAGATCTGCAGCTGCTAGGCTGGCGACGAAAGCATTACGAAGGTTGTGTAGATGTCGCTTAGAATAGATGACGTACATGAGAAGACCATTGCCCAAAATCGCAAAAACTGTCAAACCAAACAGAAGAACAGCTTCGACGACTTTTCCAATGGGAACACTAAGATCTTTTCTCACAACTTCACCAGACTGAGTGAGATCTGAGACGTTATTATCAATTGCCATGATAACAGTGGCTGCAATTCATCGATCCAACAAAGTTTTCGGGCTCACAAAATGAGTTCAGCTTAATCGCGAAGTGTACGATTTATACCATGGGATCATAAAAGGCCACCACGAAAATGAAGTTGTGGATTGGGTCAATGATAATTTCGCTAGTAGGGGTCATTGACGAAACGAGCCCCATATTCACTGCTTGAGTCGTCAACGTCCACAAATTTGCATGTTTCCAAGTGATGCGGCTTCCAAACCAGTCGGCAGGGGAGCTAAGATTGCCCTAGAAAATGAGTTTTAAAAACGCTTTGGAGGACAAACACTCATGCTAATCTCGACGTCAAACCTTGAAATGGTGATAACCCAACGTGAAAATAAACTGCATGCTCAAAAAGCCCACAATAATTGGAAATCAAACCACAGCGCAGGTGTATTTGTCGTTGTGTCCAATCTCATAAAGGCAATTCATTGGAGTGGCTCAGGCCGAAATGAAGGAAAAAACGTTATGAATTAATATTATTTTCCTATAAAGAACAAATAGTTCTTTTGAATTCCCTCCACCTATAAGTTAAATTAAAAGAATTTTTAATGAAATCAGTTGGACGTCCACCGAAATAATTGAACTCATTCAACTTATGTTGCTGTTTCTATCAAGCACAGTCAGATATTTTCCCTCTTGCTGACAGATGCAGTGTTCAGATCCTTGGGCGACACCATTAATAGAATTTCAGTCCCTACAAATATTCTATTTGTTTCTAAACTCAGTCAACGAGAAGTGAGAATAGCAATGAAGGTCAACCGCGATTAAATTTCAAGTTATCAGAAAAACTTGCGCTCTTCGAACACATTTGGGATGACAATTTTTAAAAAGATTTTCCTTGCCAAATTTAAAGAAAAAGTAAGAACTATTAATAAACACTTGCTCTGACCCGCTGAATTCCTAATTTGCAAAATTGTCTCCATAGAGACACGGTAACTTAGGGATGCCGTTTATGGCGTACCATCGAGGGTCGAGGCCAAAATTCAAAACTGAAATTTGACATTGAACTTTCAGTATTCTTTCTTTAGCTATGAATCTTTTTCCTATTCAATGTTTTTTTTTTTTGCAATTAAACTTCCAAGTTTCAAGTGTTAAACATTGTACTTCACGTAATTCAACATGCAATATTGCTTCTTCTCGATATCCAACCCCGCATCCAACCCCAAGCCAATGTAATGTAAACATCGTGTCCTCAACAAACTTATTTCGCAATTCAACTTTGTGGTTTAGGCAATGGAATATTTCAAGCTTACTTTTTAATATTCAACGTTTTGAAATTCAACATGTTGTACTTTGCCATCCAACTACCACCTTTCGCTTTTAAGTTCCAATCTCGTGCTATTCAACATTCAACTTTCTATCATCCAACCTCAATCCAGTCATTAACGAAGGAGCGCAGGCTCACAAGCTTCGCTAACGTGAGTGAAGCGGTCAGAAGCGGTCAAGTATCTTATGTACGCTGTCTCCTGACCTTAGATGCGGTAACCTCACACTGGGATTAAGAATGGACGATCTCTGGTATTTGTTAGACTGTGTTCATAATATCCTCGACGTTTTAAATAAGAGTTGAAGGCGCATATAATGGCCATGGAGACTTTCAGCTTCTCGTTTGTAAAGTAGATTTTCTGCAGAGGATGTTGGTAAATCTAGACATCGATGATTTCATAACAGAAACAATCGGAAGAGCTCATAGTTTGCTGGTAGAGATTGAAAGAACTGATAATTCATACGGAGGTTATAGCGCTAGCGTGCAACAAGATGGTAGACGTGGAAGACCCTCGTACGTGAAATGTTTCCTCGCCAAGTCCCCGGGTTCTACCTTTATACAACGTCCTCGATCTTCCAATAATCCGTGCGTAACGATTCTGGAAACGATGAAGGAAACAGTGACGTATGATACGCCATTCATTCTTTTATTCTTAACTAGTATCGAAGAATCCTCGTACTAAAAAGGAACCACGAATCACTACAAAAAAACACCAGTTTTTAGAAACCACGTGACAACCGACTTTCTTATCCTCTCCAATTCCAAGCGTGTTATAGTAAACAATGAAACAACCCGTCACTGTAAGAACAACAACACAGGTACTGGACAGTTGGCACAACATAGCGAAGCAGCCTATCACAACAGAACGACTTTGAAATCATATATTTCTATGGAACTGTCAAATCAGAGAAAGTTCAATTTGTAGTCGATGAAAAACACATTAGATCTTACAGATAAGAAATGGTGGTCACTTATGGGGTCGACCGAAACGAAAGAGTCTGTCGGTCAGAAACTTAACCACGTGCTTCTTTGCACTCATTATTTCTTCGGTAGCCAGTTGGTGTTCTGACGATTTCTTATCTTATTTTTCGCTTTTACCTAAACTTATTTCGTAAATCCTAAACTATAATAAAGCTATCTTTACAAACGAAACGAAACGAACTTAAACTTATAAAAACTCGATATAATACGGACGAAAACTAACTTACGAAACAATGAGAAAACAAAAATGACTGGATTGAAATAAATATTTGTCCGTTTTTATAACGATGCTCCCAGAAGGGGCGACACCTATGTGATAAAGAAAAGAAGTCCGATTTTCCCAGTGGGGACGACACCCATGTGACAAAATCAACAGATCCGATCAAATAATAGTCTTATTTGTCTCTTTTCAACAGTTGGTAAGTAAAAAAACTGCCAATTTCTCCGTAAAGCACCAGCTCACAATCAAGAAAAAACAAGTGATGTGAAAAAACATCACCCATAACTAGTTTTACTACTATCTTCTCAGGAATGTCATGAAAAGAAATGACTGACAACCGTAAACGGGAGAGTGAACAACTCTTTTGTTCTCAGACGGTGAAGAAATGTTTCTGTGAAAGCTAAAAATTCGTAAATTATTAATAAGAGCCTGACAAAGGTTATTTTGAATAATAAAAGTAGCAAGCTAATAAGACAAGTTTAGCAGAGTCAACTCTTTGCTTCTTCACGGGTTTAAAGCCCAAACGTTATATTTCGTTCGTTATGGTTGTTTTTGTTTGGCTTTTATCCACTTTTGTAGCATTGTTAAGAGTTATCAGCTGTAAATATGTTGGGAGCAAAGTCAATATGTCGTGTGAAAACGGTGTTTGTTCAAGGGAGGCTGATCAAGGACCTTGTGTAATCGAAGACGATCAGCAAAGGCTTTTCAGATGGGAGCCGATCAAGGTAACATGATTTGAGTTTCAACATTTTGAATTTTTACTGCGAGAGCTAAAATCTTATTTTGCTAAATATACTGTATTCTTCGTGTTGAATCGCATAGAGATGATTATTTCAAACAGACCTAGCGATTAATGGTCCCACGTGTTAACTGTTTGTTTTGACTTTATATCTTTGGAAGCAAAATTCGGCCATTTACGTGGGCACTTGTACGAAAAAAAGGGGGTATGAAGGGGTATGAAGGTTATCACTCATACCTATATACTGTTCTACTTGTTGGCTTTGCAGAAAGGCCACGTGAGAGAGTTAGAGCTGGAACCAGGGAAAAAATTCAAGATGATAACGTTGGCTTCAAAGCCAGCAATATTTGGTAAGAAGTGAAACATGTGCATCCACAACACACGTCGCATTTTGCATGGGCCGGATCTATTTTCCGAATTCAGTGCAGGTAAAATGCGACAATGCGACTTCAGTCGAACATTCAACTGAACGCATTCGACGATTGATTTAAACGTCGTATGTTCCATATCATGTGCCGAATCTAATTACTGATTGTTAGACCATATGTTACTCATAACTCCACCTTTTTATGCTACATGACATGCATGTACTCGTAATTCAATTCGACGGTCCATTTTACAGTTGTGTCTTCAGTAACTTGGTCTTTGAGTAGAGGCGCGGCTGGAGTTGACTTAGTTTTAAGAGAGGATGCCTTCATCCTCTCTTGGTTTTGAAAAAAACCTCTCTACTTTTCTCATGCAAATCATGTTTTTCTTATGCTGACTGGTCGAAATTTACATGCAAACATAGGAGGTTTGTTTCAAAACAAGGTCACCTCCAGCTTCGCTTCTACTCAAAGGCCAGATCACTGAACGCAGAACTGTAAAATGGGCTATTAAATGCGAGGTTGAAATCGATTCTGAAACTTTTTTTATAAATTGGAGTCGGCTTACATCAGTGCAGATATATTAGTAGTGGATTCTGCGCATGTACGTCTTAAAACGGCCCTAATAATACCTGATATTACTAAGTTGATGCCCCGATTGATCTAATGGTCGCCGTTTCTCCCAAGATCTGATTATTAATTCTCCTTTCTAGCTGCCGTACAGTTCCTTGTAAATTTGGTAGGAGAATTTGTGGTTATGTCAAGATACCACCCTCTGGCTGATAAATTTGTCTATTCTCATTACCTGTTTGCTGGACAGTGTATTGATGTTATAAGGAGAAGTTACATGCTAATCAGTTCTGGGGGTTAAAGCCCAAAAAACAACTAGTATTCCCTTAGAGCTCTTGAAGTCAGGCGCTAGGTTTACCTTGTTATGTCTCAGTTACGAAAGACATCCCTAGTAGAAGAATTAATAAGAACAAGGCATATGAATAGAAATAAAAGGACTAAACTCTAAAACTTATTGTCTTAAGAATATCAGCAGAGATAAGCGTTCAATTCGCGTGATCATATTTTGCAGAGCTTCCAGATTTTCTAAGCGAAGATGAATGCGATTATATTATCGACTTAGCTGAAATGTTTGGTCTTGAAAGCAGCATAATGCACACCGACGAATTTCAAGAAGAGCACAGGAGAGAAGTCAAAGGTAGTGTAAACTTAAAAAATCGCTTTCTTCTTATCTAAACAGTCAATATTCTGGAAATGTGTTAAATCGCTTTTCGTCTTTGTTGCTAGGTCACGCAATTGGTGCCGCCGGAATATTTTTAAGCTGGGACAAAAACATGGACAGAATAATTACAAAGGACGAGGTTTTTAAATTAGTTTCATACCTTTTGATTTAAGGCCCTGTTTACAAGCAGGGACGGTAACCCCAGTGCTAGGGTCACCCTAGCAGGCGGGTCAAAGATAGCGTTACCCTACTACCACCTGGGACAACTTGATCGCAACAAAAACGACCGACAAGAGAAGAATTCTGCTAAGAACTTCGATTCTCCTATCTGTACGGCCTGTTATTGCTGTTTTTCAAGTGTTATGGAATGCTGTTATGTTACCTTCTTATTTCTAGACAACGAAAACAAGTTGCAATGTTAAACGCGGCCCTGGCCTATTATACAATACATCACTCGCTCGAACAAACATGTAAAACGGGAGAGTGATTCGACGAAGAAGTATACGAAGAAAACGTGGCCGCACAGATCAGTGGTGGAGAAGTTATTCGAGGGAAGGATGCTTACCTACCTTGCACTCGAAAAGTTTTCACTGTTTCTGAGAGAAAAGGAAGATTATAACGCCTTGAGCGTCGCGTTGTACTCGGTCCACCATGATGGCCGTTTGTTGTCAGCATTCAAAGGGTCTGGAAACAATTAAAAAGTTGTCCCGAGTAGGCGAGTTATCCCTAGCACAGCGTTGACAAGGTAGCTAAGGTTACCCTGGCGACAGGGTAACTATAGCGCTCAGCTAGGGTTATCCTGCTGCCAGGGTCACCCTAGCTGCCTTGTAAACACTTCGATGAAAAAAAGATCCGAAGAAATGTGGGAGCGCTGGGGTAACCTTCTGCTAGGGTAACCTTAGCATTAGGGTTACCCTACCTGCTTGTAAACAGGGCCTAAGTAGTCCTCCATTACGAACCCATATACACGCGCAGTTGATTTCTGTTTTTCGCTATTCTCAAACGTGAGAAAGCGAAAAAGGGTCTGGATAACGCCCAAAATAACGAGGTCAAACAACGCAGGGGACTTCACACCATACCCTCCCTTTCTATTCATCCCGAGCTCCCTAATTTCTCGTACTTTTCAGACGTGTTTAAGCTTGTCTAAAAACTTGGGCCAGTCGTGATAGATGTTACTTCCCCGCAAAGCTGATTTCCCAGTTTTAATGATCGCGAAGTGTACTTTAGAGCTTTGTATATTGTCTTTTGATATGATGAATATATTCCAGTTGAAAAGTACAAATCAAAAAAGAAGTACAATTCATCCAACGACTTACAGGACGTGCTTGACATATTGAATTGATCTCTCAGTCGATGGATTTATCGATCATCGATGCACTTAGACGACTCGTTGACTGACTAACTGACTGAATGACTGAAAGAAAGCATGACTGTCTGATGGATTGATGGATGGATGGATGGATGGATGGATGGATGGATTGATTGATTTCAGTAATTTATATATTGAATGATTTTTCCACAGGTTATCAACTTTTCTCAGAAGTACAAATTCCTTTACATGTCCCTACAGGAAGTGGATGAAATGTAAGCAAAAGCTTTCCCTTAATCGAGACTTTTTTTACTTTATTGCATCGCGGTCCATCGGCTACTTGAAGAAACCTAACCGTACTGCAAACAGAAAAACACATGATGCAGGCCAGTTACTGTACCATTCAGCAATACGAGAACTGAGACTTTTTGTTCATTGCCCTAAACTGTCGACTTATTCATGTACTCGCACGCGCAAGTAACGGAGAGAGAGAGCTTTTTCTAAGATAGCGCAAATGAACGAAGTAGTTTTTTATCAATTACTGACTCCACATTATGTTATTTTTACATTTACTCAGGATAGGAAAATTGAAGATCAAAGCCTTTGATGATGGTACGAGGTGTCTCTTTAAACTGGATGTATTAAACGTAATCGTATAATTACAGAGGAGGCAGCTTTGTAGCGGGTGTCATAGGCCTCCTATAAGATCGTGTGAAGTCGATGAAAAGTTGGGTTGAGGTGCAACTTTACCGCAACTAAGGCCTCTCACTCCTCCGGTATGGGCTTTTGTTAAATGTTAAAGTTTCTGATCATTCCCTTTTTTGTTAAGGTAAAGTTACAATGCAAGAGTTTCGTAATCTTCCAACGGCAGCCATGGATGATTATATGAACAGACTTAAGGAAACATCTCCAATTCACAGAGAACGCAGTAGCAACCAGACATGGATAGATCAAGGAATATTTGCTGGTGACATCATGAAAAGACTTAGAAGAAGGTGAAACTGAATAAAAACAAAAACGAATATGGCTTTGAATTTCCCTCAGGTTTCAACTAAATATTTCAACAAACAAATTATTAAAAACTGCCCTAGACCAATCGCTGCACGTGCCACCCTAAATATTTAAATGAGGCGAATCACTGTGGATTAAACTACTGAGCTGAATGGTGTTCTATGCTAATTAAAATACAAACTGCATTGCTACGCTGCTACTACCACTACTATATAATCCCTACTACCTCTTCCTTTGTTATCTCTCGGTTGACACTAAAGTTTTTATGTCACCTTGATTCTTAATTTGTGTGGCAGAATTACGAAGCTAACCAGGCTTCCCGATCGTATCATCCGTGGAAGTGAGCCTCTTCAAGTAAGCCTTGCAAACATTTTGTATTTGCTAACTATTTACCTTCAAGCGTGTTGAAAATTGTCACGTACTCGGAAAGGGATAGACTGCGAACAGACTCTCCATTTGGGTTATTTTGAGAGATGGTCGCGTCGACTTGCTCTTGAATGGCGCGCGGTCAAAGCTCGAGGTTTGGGGCGCCCCAATCCCCTAGCTATGACCGCGCGCCTTTCAATTCAAGAGCAAATCGACGCGACCATCTCTCGGAGTAGCCCAAATAGAGAGCATGTTTGCAGTTACCTAGAAGCGGAGCGTGGCTATAAAATGTTTTTAAAGAATTTGCAAAAATGAGGTTTAAGCTGCCATCGAGCTTTGAAATTATATTGATGCGATTTAGCGTCCCTTTTTCTGCATCAGTTTACCGCAAGTTTTACTGCTTACTCTGAACAACGTGGTCTTAATATTTTTACAAACTATGATGAACAGAAGAAGCAAAGTGCAATCTTCGCTTGAGCACAAATTTGCATTAAACATAAAAACATAGCATAAAATGATATTTTTATGTTCCCAAGGTTGTCAAGTATGACAAGTTCGGTCATTATAACGTTCATCATGATGGGCAACCGATAGCAAGCCACTCACACCTCAACTGCTGCCATTTGAATGTCACCAAGGTGCCCAGCTGCAGGCTTTGTAGGTAAGGGATGCGGAAATCCCGGAAATGTGGATTTAAACATTGAAGACACATGAGACCGTTTAAACGTTTAGATTCACAGGAAATGTAATCTTATTCTTTGACCATGTGGGGCGTGAGGACCTTAAATTCCTTAGTGCCCCTGAAGGTAGACCGGAGGGGGAGGGGGGAAAGTGAGAGGGAAATTAAAGACCAAATTGATACCTTCGATATAAAACCTTCATAACCCCTCCTATGGTCAGCCAAAGTCAATTACAATGCATGTTATGGGAAATGAGGGGGGAAATAAAAATACACTAAGCTAGGGAGAGTCCGTGTTGTACCTGTCAGGGTTGAATTTAGTAATGGGCAACTTTCTCAGTGCGCATCTTTCTTGATACATCATGTATTTTGTTCCTACTTTTTTCATTATAGGTTCATTACAGTGCTGTATTACCTAAATGATGTAGAAGAGGGAGGCGAAACCGCTTTTCCAGTCGCTGATAATGAAACATTCGACCAGGAGGTTAGTAAAGTATGAGTGGCATTCCAGTGAACATCACTTAAACTATGCAACCGTTAGCTAGTGTCGACGTTCGACGGTCATAACACCACAAAGCGCTTGCATTGTTTTTCTGCTCCATGACGATTGCGAAGATCTTGGCACGAACGCCAGAATTTTAATTCATAAGACATAGATATCTCAACAGCTTGAAATTTGAAAGAAGCTAGTCAATCATGATTACCATCTTTTGTCTTTTAGCTTTACATCAAAACCATGGAAAACGACAAATTTAACCTAATGGAATTTTGCTACGATGGCAACCTGGTAGTTACACCGAAACGAGGCAAAGCTATCATGTGGTACAACCACTTTGTCGATGAAGAGACCGGCTGGCTGGGAGAGAGAGATGACTACACACTGCATGGGGGGTGTGGGGTGAGGAAAGGAATCAAGTGGATTGCTAACAACTGGATTACAGCCCCGGATGTTTCTCTTGCGCATGTCAAAAGCAGCTTTGAGGTGGCCGAGGAGAAATTAATAGGAGAAGATAGAAAAAGAAATGAACTGTAACTGGTTTAACTTATGTCGCGACAATTGGATCACCGGACAATCAAAATCATGTCAGAACCGTTATTACCCATCACAGGCGCGCAATACGTTTAAATTGTGCACTTAACTGAATTTAAGGTCTTTGTTTTAAGTTAGACCCTTGCTCGAGGATAACATAAATCACTAACGTTTTCTATATTTTTTAAAATAAAATAGAACGTTATGACAAATTAATAATGACTGATAGTCTTGCTCCCCCAAAGTTATAAGTTGTGGAGGTGAAAATCAAGTAGCGGTAAAGAGTTTGTGCAAGACAAAAAAAAAAACGATTTGTGCAAGACATTACAATACTTCAACCAAGCCTGTGCACCACCCCTTAGATGAAGACCAGATGAAGTCTGATTAGGCCCAGGCAGGCTGGGTGTGGACTTGACTACGGCTTCCCTAGGCATACACCTGACTATAACGCATTCGCCCTTGTCACACGGCGGCCATATTGTCCCGGGAGACCAAAAAGAGCTTTGTTTTACCACGCCAAGCCTCGCCCCCACGGTTTCGACTGCGTGGCTTGGCGTGGTAAAACAAAGCTTTTTTTGGTCTCCCGGAACAATATGGCCACCGTGTGACAAGGGCGAATAGCCCATAAGTAAGAAATTTATGATCAATTAAAATTTTTAAAATAAAAATATTAAGAGAGCCTGACACAGGTCTATATTTTGACACAACGATGTTGACTTCATTTCTTTTCGAGCGCCAAAAATGTGAGTGCCATTTAAGAACTCTTTTTAGTGCCTGAACTACAAAACGTGCCGTATTCTTGTTACCCTGGGTGTCAGAGGTCATTTTTTTCGTTTGGTTGAGGGAAATTACGCGGCGCGGATCGCCGAAAGGAAAAAAAAAAAAAATTTCCCTCAACCAAACGAAAAAAATTACCTCTAGGACCCAGGGTATATTCCTGTCGAACCGGACGACAAAATGGAACAAAGGACTAAATTATTAATCATGACAGTCGAAAATTGTGTCAACGATAGCTTTGGATAGACCGGAGAAAAAGAAAGGCTAAATGTTTTATCGCCGGAAAGTTGTTTTGCTGATTATAGTCACTCAAACCGTGCTAGCGCTTTGTGATTTGCAGAAACGACTCGATAAATCATGTGAAAATGGCGTTTGTTACAGAGAACAGGACCAAGGACCGTGTAAACCAGATAACGATGAACCACGACTCTTCCGATGGGATGCTGTTCAAGTATGTTTCTCGTTTAATGTATTTTTGTCGTATTTTTACCGTGAACTGAGTAATGAAGGTATCGATCGAAATCACATCTTAAAAACAGAAGGCTTGATCTCAGGCGCATCTGCAGGCCTTGCACTAAAAGTACATTTACAAATAGATGCTCCTTTTCATTCTCTTCCTAGGTTCTTATAGAGTTCATTGAAAAGGGAACAGCCGATCATAAGCGATTCTTTCTTATGATAATTTTTAGTGTAATACAGGTTTTGTCTCTCTTGGGTAGTCAGTACTTGTCTGATTTGCAAATATGTTTTAGCTGCTTTCAATCGATTGCATCTGCGGAAATCAAAGACTAGTCAACCTCGGAAGTGTTTTGCCACCCAATTGAGCTTGGTCCTCGCATGTTTAAGTCATATCTAGGATTCAGTTATTCTTTAAAAGCATTCAAGAGATGGAAGTAACTTAACAACTCTGAGCACTAGTCATCGGTAAAGGTAATGAGCAGTGTTAACTTAAAGTAAACAAGCAGCGCCATTTTGATTGACGACAGAATTTGTCGTCAGAATACCTGCCGGGTACCCGTTTTATTCTCGAATACAGATTGGTCTTCACTAAAGCAAAAAAAAGCTTTGTATCAGCTGTATCAATGGAGGTTTTCCGCTTTTTATCTCTAAAATATATGTTGGTCGTGTTGGTCGTGTGAAGAGGAAACCTTATTGGATGGCAACTGTCCATGGGTTGACCGTTAAATTACTAAATTTGCCGGCTGTAGTACTTTATCTCTCATAATGTACGTCAGACCAGGCCCGTAGCAGGGGGAAGGGCAGGGGGGCTCAAGCCCCCCCCCCCCGTTCGTGTCCTTTCAAACTTCATCGCGATTCTTCCAACTCACTTAATTGCAGGTGAATTCTCCTGCAGTTAAACTCTAAGGAATGGTTCCAAGCTTAACAAACTTGTTGTCTTAGTAAACCTATTGTTCTGATGTTCTCCTTGTTGTCGCCGTCGTGCCACCTTAAACTCTCTAATATCTACGAGGGAGGGGGGAGGGTGGAGTATTGGGCAATTTGCTGAGCTCCCCCCCCCCCCACCTATTTTAGCCTTGCTACGGGTCTACAGGCTGCCTTTTGTCGTTTCTCTGATGCCAGAAAACTCGAACGAATTCGTCTTTCAGAAAGGTCACGTGAGAGAACTTGAATTAGAAACAGGGAAGAAATTCAAGATGATAACGCTAGCATCAAAGCCCCCAGTGTTTGGTAAGTTTGTTTGTAATCTTAAATTTATAGGAAGTCTTGAGATGCCTGCCTAATTTCTTCTTTAAAGATATCCCAGTTACACTACTTTGAAAAAAAAAAACAAGAAAAAACCTTCAAGCCAGCTTTACACACCACATCTATACACCGTATAGGCCTATACGGTGGACGGAGTTCGTCGGGTACAAATGAACGTTTGAACCGCCGGTATTGAGTTTAAGAACAACCAACTTACCCTTCCAAGACAAAATTGCTTAATGTCATTACGATGCAACAGAACACACGGTGACAATTTGACACGGTGACAAAGTGGTTAGAGCGGAGTTTGACTAGACCTCAGAGAGTGGATTTTGCAATCCTCTCGTCATCGTGGTAAGTCATTAACGTGCCACGTGACCTCCACTACAATTTAAGACCCGGGAAACCTGGTTCAGGGAGGCAGGCCCAGCAACATTCCACAATGTAAGAGAGAGATTTATAAATTCGCTCACAGACGCATGCTATTTCAAAACTGAGAAGAAATGTCACTTGATTACAGGAATCGATACTACACTTCTTCGATCTTTTCTTCTGCACAGAAATTCCAGATTTTCTAAGCGAAAGTGAATGCAACCACATTATCAGTTTAGCTGAAAAGGTTGGTCTCCGTGGAAGTGATCTGCATCTTGATGAGGAACTTGACCAGCGTAAAGAATTTTTACGAGGTATATCGTGGAAAGTTGTTTCTTGGTATTTGCCAAAGTAAACTAAGAGGGTGAAAAAGCTCTACCAATTATGCCCCGTACAAGGACAAAATTATAACCCTAACTGAAGGAACCTCGTGGGGCCTTACTCAGGTAATAAGAAAAATAACCATCTCATAGAGATAACTTTGTAACATGTCAAAATACCCAATCGGGTACCAATAGCCAGGAAGGAATTTTTCGCTGATAAATACGTACCTTAATTTGAACAATGCTATGTATTACGGTCCTACAAATAAAGTTCATGTTATACTTTATCCGTCATCTTCTACATATTTCTCAGGACATGCAAGTGGCAAAGCTGGTAACTTCCTTAACTGGGACAAAAACACTGATGGTGTCATAACCAGAGAAGAAGTGAGTCTGACCGTTATGTACGATAACTTTAAATGTGAAAATGTCTTCCAAAGCAGACACATATCGTACCATAAGTCTACACCAAACAAGGAAATCGGGAGCAGGGTTGGCGCAGTGTCGAGAGCGCTCGCTTTCCACCAATGTGTCCCGGGTTCAATTCCCGGACTCGGCGTCATAAGTGGGCTGAGTTTGTTGGTTCTCTACTCTACTCCGAGAGGTTTTTCTCCGGGTACTCCGGTTTTCCCCTCTCCTCAAAAACCAACATTTGATTTAATTTAGAGTTTATTTGATTTACAGTCTCCCCAATTTATAGTAGAGCACTCGTGTTTTGCTAGAACGATTTGAGACTTAAAGTTATTATTATCAGTGTATTTGTCTACACATATGATTGCACTGAACTTAAATAAAAATATGCAAGTCCTTTTTTTGGCCTAGGCTTGTCTCCCACCTATTTTCTCACAGCAGGCACTAGCAGTTGGGGTGTTTCTTTCGCTTCCCTATCCTCAAAATAAGGACTAATCGCAGTATATATAGGTACATAACAGAGTTGTATGCGCTGGCTGGCAGCATACACATGTTTCAACTTCTGGTGAGCAGTGTGTATTTCAATAGTCTTCAAGGAAGGAAGGAAGTCAGCGACTGCTCATCGTTAAATTTCCGCCTATCATCCAGTTACTATCGCGCTTATGCAGAAAACATCATCAAATATAATACATTTTAAAGCAACGTCTCAACCATTTGGTAGAACTTTGGTCGAGGTTTATAATTAGTCTTTACTGCCAATTTTCTAGCACCAAAATAATTGTACCACCGTCTTCCAAATAACCTTTGTGAATTTTTTTTTTTTGTCCTCAGGTTATTGAATTTGCTGAAGGTTTTAAATTTCTCTACATTGATCCGACGGAAGTGGATGACATGTGAGTATTGCAAACCAATTTTTATTGCCTCTGACTTCCACGATTAAAGCTCCTTCAAGTGCTGATTATGGACGGTCTCTTATTTTTAGGATAAACAAGCTGAATATAAAGGAATTTGATGATGGTAAGATAAGCACGCATTATGAGGACATCTCTCAGGATTCACCTATGTAAAATCTGAGGACAAATCGAAAATGACACTCAGTGAAAAAGTGATTAAACTGAGTCGTTCTACCCATGCGGTATCTGAATTTGGAGTGACAGCATTTGCCTTCTTGCGAGAAATCAAATACGTCCATCACCAACCTTGAATTTATCACTGATCACCTTGAAGTTAATAATAAAAATAATAAAAATAGCAAAAACTAATGTTCTTTGTAGGGAAATTAATAAATTCATTGACGATGACGATGACTGGGATGCTATTAACGGGGGCCTCGCGTGAGAATAGAGGAAGGCAATGAGATGTGTCAAAATTCATAACTAATGGGGAGTCATTTTTTGCCTCACCAAAAGGACTGTTTTTTGAAGTCCCCGCTTCCAATGCGTTTTGGTTGCTGTGATCCGGCTTCCCTTCCCAAACTACATGTTAGGGTGGTAATAGCTAAGGAAAGATGTTATTTGAAGGTCTTCCGAATTTTATCTCCAATTGACAGCATTTTGTTGTGCCCGTTACAGATCAAGTGACGCAAAAGGAATTTGAAGCCTTACCGACTGCTGCCATGGATGAATATATGAATAACGTCAAAGAAACTCACCCAGCACATAGAGAAAGGTTTAGCAACCAGGCCTGGTTGGTACAAGGGAAGACCGCTGATCAAGTTTTAAAACGATTAAGAAACAGGCAAGTCATTCTTTTTGGCCCAAGCATGGTACCAGCAATCGCCCTTGTATGGGTACATTAGAGTTAACCTGAGTTACCTAAGAGTTAAAATAGCATGTCTATTTATAAAATAAAAGAGTACTTTTTAAGATGTTTACTTGACATCAACTCCACTACTCATCAATGAAGTGTGTTAACCATTTGTCCGTTTCTCCGTTTTCGGTAGTACAGAAGGAATATATCAGACACTTTTAGACTAAAAAGGATGGCAAAAAATTCCTTACTTAGCACCACCAATGCTACGCTTTCTGATTTTTTCAAACATGTAATGCATTCGCATTTTATTCTAACAGGGTTGCCAAGCTAACAAGACTTTCAGATCGAACCGTAAGAGGTGGTGAACCTCTCCAGGTAGTCTTTGCCTCAATCATTTCAATTACCACCTCCACCTCCATGCTGATAAGTAAATGTATACAATAGAATAAGGCACTCATTAAATCTCTTGATAAAGAGCTTAGGCTTAATTACGATTGTGGAGCTGTGAGGGAATACGCACGGCTATCTCGTCTTTCATTTTCGATCTTCATTCAAACTCGCGTGTTGCCCACAACAGAATGAAATCTACTGATCTGTGTGCCTGAAAGAGGGAACTTGCTTCTGTGCCACATTCCAATCACTAAAACCAGTGCTACTTCGCTTGCCTCCAACAGGTTGTGAAGTATGAAAAGAATGGTCATTACAACGCTCACTACGACAGCCAGTTTGTGGCAAACATGTCACAGATCAAATGCTGTCATTTGGACCTGTCTCTTTTACCCAGCTGTCGAGTATGCAGGTAACACGTTATAACATTTTCCTTTTTTGCTCAGAAGAATTATACAGAATAATTGGATCATCCACCGCGGAGATGATCACCGGTTTCAATCAAGGGCTGGGCCTTGCGGGAATGTGGAATCTATTCTATTCGGGACACTGCTTTCGTGTGCCCAAGTTGTAATAGCCTTAGTCTGGCTGTCCGATCATTGCCATCGTCACAGTAATCACCATTACCCCTACCAATTACAATGTCAACGTCATTATCATGATCACCACCACCACCACCACCATAATCATCATCATTTTCATCGTCATCATCATCCTCATCCTCATCATATCATCATCGTCATCGTCGTCGTTGTCGCCGTCGCCGTCGTCATGATCATAATTTCAAACTAAACGCAAGAACAGTATTTGTGCTATCATGGAGTAAACCATAAGTAGGTACTAAAATGTAAGAATATGTTGGAATCCTCTTTCGTTTACTGCAGGTACGCCACTATCCTGTACTACCTAAATGACGTGGAAGACGGAGGGGAAACAGCGTTCCCTGTGGTAGACAACCCCACATTCGACAAAAAGGTTTAAGAACAATTACCTACACAATATGTTTGTCAGATATAACAACTTTTGCAGTCTAGTTGGTGAATAACAACTAAATAGTCTGCATCAGAATGAAACAATGTCCCATACCAGTGAGATGAATGTACGGCCTTTAACCGACAACAGAAAGAAAGACATAAAGGAAGGAAATTTAAAACACATGGCTGAGGGGTAAATGAAACATGTGTTTTACAGTAAGCGAGATAAGCGCCCATCATTCTCGTCCCCAGAGCCTCCGTTTCTTTTGTGGTCGGAGAAATGGGGTCGTGAGAATGCGCGTCCATAGAAAAATGAATCAGTCCGAGTTCTCCCATAAGGAGTCAAAGTGTATGAACTATGATAACTGGCTCGGACGCTCTATTAGAGCGGTTTTCAATTGAGTGCATGACGAAAGTGATTCGCGTTTGCTTTGGTTTTACTTTACCTCGCTCTGTGATTGGTTGACAAACCTCGCGCCACTTTCTCAGCCAATCAGAGGCAAAACGAAAATCGATGGTTGCAAGTGCGCATTGCGCTTGGATCCAGTTCCATTTGGTTGCATGTAATTACTTTCCAAGATTCTAATTGGTTCTCTGAGCTGATTCGTCTGTTGTGATTAGTCAGAGTAATTGCTTTGGCTTTGGTTTTACGACAATCAATAGACAATATTCGTATTCTCGGTATTGAACTGGATCTAGCATGAAGTTGAGGCTCTTGCGGAGAAATCCTTTCATATGTAAATGTATTTCCCCGCAAGAGCCTCCACTTCATGCTAGATCCAGTTCAATACCGAGAATACGAATAATTTATTGTCTATTGAAAACCACTCTACGGAGCTAGAGGAGGTTCGTGAGAGCCGAGCCATTAAACTAAGTTCAATATGACAAGGGGTTTATCTGTATACTATTATAGCAGCAACCAGGGGGCAGCTATGATTTCAATCTCAACAGAGATGATTTGCGCGAGTGGGGATGAATACGCTGTTTTAAGCAATTTCTAAAACAATGTCAAGCCTGTTTAAAATGGCGATCGATGTGCTGCAAATAAATTTTTCAAACATGCTGCTATCGTTAGAGTTTTGAAAGAGTCATCAGTGTACTGTGTTTAACATCGTTTAAGCGGCAGTCTGAAGTGAAACAGCACAGATATAAAGTAGTACGATCTCTTCCTGCAGGCATACATAGAATCGATGAGTGATGACAAGTTCAACTTGATGCAGTACTGTCACGATGGCAACCTGGTGGTCGCGCCGAAGCGAGGGAAGGCTATCCTGTGGTATAATCATTTCGTGGATGAAGAGACGGGCTGGATGGGAGAAATGGACGAATATTCCCTGCACGGCGGCTGCGGGCTGTGGTCGGGCGTCAAATGGATCGCTAACAACTGGATAACATCCGCTGATGCCCGGTGGGCTCATTACAAAAGCGATCATGATGTGTAGTAACGGAAGACAAATTAAGAATTGCTAACTGAATGATTTATGATAACTGAGAAACTACAGAGTGATATGAAAAGGGCTCGATCCATAGGCAAAGAGATCAGCTGCATATTTCTAGGTATTACAGAGTTCACAAAAGAAACAAAACGACCATTTTGACAGGGAAAGATGCTGTGAACAGTCGTGTATGAGGCATAGGTAGAACCTTTCTTCTGTGCCGAGGAGTTCTTTGCTTGGACTTGCCTCGAGTGAGTGCGATTAGGTAGAGTTCAAGAGATTTGCGGAGCTAAATTCCACATAGCATGTGTTCTTTTGATTTACTATGCCTCTTTTTACGCAAAAAAGTAAAAATAGAACAAAAGTAAATATCGTCTCCCTGAGCCGAAGACAGACGCTGATAAACGGAAACCATTTTTTTTTTCTTTTTGTTATACTTTCGTGGTCCCTTCTAGTTCATTTATAACTTATGCAGTAAATAAACTGCACCGTTTTATTAAACATATATCTGTTATTTTCATTTCCAAAAAGCTGGATATCAATGATCATATTTCCCGGGTAGATCTAGCCGGACATGCAGTTCCTCCCACGGCACACATGATCTTGCCGTCCAATCTGTTCAACAATCGACTTAACGGTTTGAACCAACGACTCATAATTTTTATAATAGCTAAGTGAAGTAATATCGTTCGCCTACCAATAACATCCCGACTTCGTTAAATAATCAAATCAACGCCCAGAGTATTTATACCATCTACTGACTTTACACAAATCACTCTGATGATGACTTCCGCTCAGGATGTCGAAACGTCAGTCAAAGTCACCACAGCTTGTGGAGACACAGACTGAACAGTCCTTCTCAGAACGACAATCAGCCGGCCAATCGTAGTCACTTCGTTATAATAGGCCATATTCGTATTCTCGGTATTGAACTGGATCTAGCATGAAGTGGAGGCTCTTGCGGGGAAATATATTAACATATGAAAAGATTCCCCCGCAAGAGCCTCCACTTCATGCTAGATCCAGTTCAATACCGAGAATACAAATATGGCCTATTTATACACAAGACCCAAAATCTTTAGCCGACAATATTTACGAGCGCTGCTTTTAATTCTGGGAACTTAAATTTGTACCCCAGTTCTTGTGTTCGTTTGGGGATGACCTTCTGTCCTTCTAATAGCAGCTTAGCTCGCTCACGGCCATACACTAAATTGAACACAAACGATGGCGCTGGAATGATGGCAGGCCTCCACAGTGCGCTTGCGTACTCCTTGGTAAAACTTTCGTTTGTCGCAACTTCCGGTGCCACTCCATTCAGTACACCCGACACGTGATCGTTATCAAGGGCGTGAGTAATAAGACCTGTCATGTCATCAATATGGATCCAGGGAAAATACTGTTTTCCACTTCCTATTATACCTGGAGAACACAAACATTAACGAAATTGAGCTTGTGGGGAGTGCTCGGCAGAGAATAAATTTTGGCCTGTTCTTTATTTACAGTTTTCTTGGTTAAAATGACGGTTCTGAATAGCCTATAAACGGTTAATAGACTTCTGTTAAAGCTGTAAGCGAAGGGCTTACCAAAGAGGTAAACGCGACTTATCTGAACACCATATTTTTGAAAACTGTTTCTTTGACCAAACAGTCGTGTAATATTTTGGCCAAAGAATTACGCAGGAGTTGTACGCCGGACTCAACCGGTCACCAAGTGACTTTAATTACCGTCAGAAGCCCATAAATATGGGCTCCTGTTGCCGTTCGCTACAAACTTTCCGTGTTCCTTGTAGTCATAACTAGAATTTTAATTTGTTTAAAAGCTTGAAGCTGAGTTAGTTTTCTCGGAAAATAAAACACTTAGCGGTACCGGAAAGGGCACCAAAAAGAGTCATAGGCACAGGTATGATAGATACGATATTGATATTGATTTGATTTTGATTGACACCACTGAGAGACAGTCAAATGACTCAGTAATTGTCACAGGATCAAGAGATGGTCACGAGACTGATTAACACGGGAATTAAAAGCCGAAACTACAGCAATGAGCCGAGATCTGCTTAAAGAACGAAAATCACAGAGATCCCCGAGTTTGTTCAAATTTATATAATGAAAGCGATCACTGTTGAAAAACGGAAAAATGGCCGTCGAGGACGATCAGATAGTACTATCCTCTGGTTTTCTGCAGTTAAAGTCGAGTAGCAATCGGTTCAAAGCGAAGAGCAAGGCGCGAGAAACATCGGCGAACCCAGCAAGGCCTGTCGCGGCGCCGAATTCCCAATAAGAAGCTCATAAGAAGCCAAGGCACATACAGGTAATACTTTTCATTAATTACTTGCTGAACATTGCAGCTTGAACGACTCGCTTAAGGCTTTGTTCCATTCTTAGAGAGTTCATCACAACGAAAAAGGGTGGAAAATGGCCGTCGACGTGTCGCTTTAACGTTGCTTCTCTAGTAGTCTACTAACTATGCTCTCGCTGACGTAGGAATCGACGGTTATAACTGCGAGTACCGAGAGAAGCAGATGGATTGGAACTGTGATTAAACAAACAGTAACACTGAATGGAGAGGGATGAATGATGACAGTCTCGGTGTGTAAACTGTAGTGGATTTCTGTGATTAGCTGTGTAAGAGCTCGTCAGAGAGTCCGAATAACCAAAGATCATCTCATCGTTATCTTCGTTACTCTCGCGGCTTCACCAATTTCATCCATATCACCTCTAGTTACGGATTGAACCAGAAATACTAAGAAGCTGCTTCTACTAAGGTCTGTTAACAAATGAAATTTCTTTATTCTGTAAACTGAACTGAACGTCCACGCCCATTCTCTCAAATTCCCTCTTGCGGGATAAAGAGCGAACACAAGTAACAGTTAACGCATCAAACATAATTATTCGTACAGACTAAATTGCCCCATAGATATTTCTCTATTCCCCCATTCCCTGTAAAAGGTTTCTTACCTTTTCCTTCACCCTAGTAGGAGCGGAGTAAAAACACCGATACAGGGAAAGCGGGAGTCCAACATCACTACCCCAGTAAAAATAATTATACATTGCATAATTGTTCCCCTTTAGTTTTGGGGAATACTCTGTCTATGGGGTCGTGGAAAAGCTGGGAATTTTCGGTTGTAAATAAAGAATAAAGAAATGAGCTGAATATAAGTTAACTACCTCCAAGGCCAAGCCAGTAAGGCCAGATTGTCTGCTGTATCACTCCTCCGTCGCGTCCCAACACGACTCCGATTCGGATCGTAACTAGTCTGGTCTCACAGTCATCAGGAAGTTTAGCACTGTCTTCCCAATCATTACAAAGTCTTGTCAGTGTGTCAGCCGAGCTTGGAGGAGAATCTTCTGTATACTCCACAGTATCGCTTGGCGGGTAGTAACCTGTTTAATAAGGAGTTTGTTGGTTTGTTTACTAACTTAGTTACACGTATAACAATATTATAAAAGAGAAAAAGGAATCATAAAAATTAGTACAGTATTACACAAAGCAATAATGAAATTTATGAAACAACCGCTTACAAACCATCAGCCGAGACATTTCAGTGGCTTAACCATTTGGAGGAAATTGAGAATCAGCAAAATAAAACAGCTTTACAGGTCTCACTTTAGTTTGTATGGCACTACAGCTGCAACATGGTTTTATTTATACTTGTTTGGCTCTTATTGACAGAAAAATAACCTTTATGTATAGGCAACTGGGCATGTTAAGCTACGCTCTAGCAAAAATGCTGGGTTAGTCAGAGAAATGAAAGCCAAATTGGACAAAAAGACAGAGCAAAGCTGACTGTGAGACTGAATACAGCAAAATGGGTTTTAGAGGGATCTAAGCAATTTTTTTTTCTACTGAAAATAATGAGGGCTTACCAACAGCAGAAGAGGAGACAAACACCTTGGGTGGCTTTGTTGCATCTGCAATTTTCCTTGCCAGTGCTTTGGTGCTTTCTACTCGGCTTTGCCTTAATTCCTGTATGAAGCTCTCATTCCATCTGGTTAAGGATTTGCAAAAAGGTACCTATGACTAACATAGCTCAAATACAAATGATGTCTCCACAGCCTCAGACTGGTTTAAATCAATCAAGACCACTGTGCTACGTGACATTTACTTTCAGATCTGTTTTGGCATGCCCTACAGTATGTAACTCACCCCTTAAATGCTATATAAGTAAATTAGTAATAATAATAATAATAATAATTTTCATGCCGAGATCACTTTAAATGCTGCAATGTCTCACTAGTCATGTACAAATTAAGCATTTCTCTTACCTTTTGAGGGGATTAAGAATGTTTTCACCAGCAAGATTAACAACCGCTTCACATTCTGGCAAAGGTGACTTGGAAATCTCACTCTGTTTGAACATTGCAAAAAGAAGACAAACAGTCAAGAGACTGGTTTATTATCTTTGTTTGATTATTATTACTTAATCTTTGAAGTAAGTTCTACCTTACAGGGACCTAAATACCTAGTAATGTTTTTATCAACTAAACTTATACATGTACATGGCCAAAAAACATAACTGATTGTGAGTTAACAGGGGTTTCAAAAAGAAAAAAAGTAGCATGAGGATATTCAGAAGTATCTGGAGGACTATTGCGCCGCGATGGCAGCACAGGGCGGCGGAGCCGAGGTTTATTCCAAGTATCTGGTGCAGATGCTTTAAGTAGTTGGTGACTTGCACTGGGCGCCAGCTTAAATTGAAAACCCTGAGTTAATTTAGAAGCTTCAGTTGATGACAACTATACCAAGACTACTGTATAATGCCCTTGGTGAGAATGTATTATCATAAACCTTTGGCCTAATGGCCAGCAGCTCGGTTTTGTACTGCAAAATGCAGCATACCCCAAACCTTTAGATTGTTAGGTATAGTTTTGACCTTGACTATCACCGACTTGAAGAAACTAACATGTTAGTTGCCTAACATATAGATTGCCAACTCATTATCAAATCAGATTATTGAACAAACAGTGGAGGCTTTTAAAAAGGCCATCACAAACTATGTTTGAAGTGACACTGAGGTGACACTGAACCCCTTGAAACTTAAACCTACTTGAATCAAGTTGTATATTTTTTTACTTAGTACCTCCACCTCTGCACATCTGCAGTGATGGGCTATGCCCTTTGCAGATTATTCAATTAGAATTAAAATTACAATAAGCCTAATAATTTTTTATAACCCTTGACATGACACATGCCAATTCCACAGAAAGCAACTGTAAATGTGGTCACTTGTAGATAATTATAAGTGAAAAACAAGTGAGGAGAAAATGTTTGATGCCACTGACCCATGTAATTCTTCCAGGAGCTTTCGATCTTGATATGATGGTAACCTCATGTCCTGCTTGCTTCAAGCTTCTTACCAAAGCTTTGCCAATGAATCCAGTACCTCCCCCTGTAGAAAAATACCTTTGATTACCACTAGTAGTGTGCCAGTTTATAACTGACATACATTGTATGTACAGTGTAGCAGCGGGAGGCAGTTAGAAGGGATGACCTGAAAGGACCTTTTTCCAGTCACATTCCATTGCTTTCGCTGGCCAGGTTTCTCACTTGCCATAACTGACTTTCAACTATGGCACTTTCCGCGTGTAATAAGGGAATTGAATTGAACTAAACTGAAATTCGCAATCACTCAGCAGCGTGTGCACCCTTGTCATCCAGGCAGGCTACAATAAACACCAGGCCTAGACGCCTTTCAACTGCCAAAACAAGCCCTGCAAATTAATCATTCTGTTGTACAAACCGAGCAAAAATTTCTAAGGTATATTCAAGCAGTAGTCGTGTCCAACTTCAGAAGTGTATGCTCCCTTCTAAGCTTAAGTTACGTAACAACACTTCGAGTCTCGAAGTGGAGCTTCAAGAAAGTTACAGATAATTCAATTAAACGCACCGACAAGAACTCTCATCTTCTCTCTCCCTAAGAAAAATGTGCCACAGTTCGAACTCAATAAGTGAAAGATCTCTCGTTATCTATGGGTTCTGAGCGAAGAACCGGCGGGTATCTACAGCTGTTACCAAAAGCATTTGTGTGAGGGCCTGGAGAAGAGTGTGAAGGGCATGCTCTTTGAAACAAACCGCGGTTTCAGGATTAATTCAAAATGGCGCCGCTGGAGAAAAAAAGTCGTTCATGCTAAAATGTTGAGGTTTGTTAGTTGGTATACGATGAATTAAGAAATAGGCGGTTCTCGTGGATTCTGTAGATTTCTTGCCTCGCCTACAAGCTGCAATGCGTGCAAAAGTGCAAACAATATGGAACAACTCAAACAACTTTAGCAAACGGCCAAGTGTTTACAACAGCTGACGTCGTGGAATGCCAGTATCGAATTCAGCCATGGATGGACCCTCCGCTTTCTCTGTAGCTGAGGATGGAGGTAATCTTTACCTACTGCCATTTAGTTGATTTCTCGCCTAATTCGAAGAGTTATAATAAAGTATGCAAATCAATAATTTTACAAGTCCAGTGATGTCTTACAGTTGCAGTGTAGACCATGGCAACGGGCCATTCCATTTAATATCCACACCCCCCCTATGGATGACATTTTCTGAAGGGGGTGGGCAAAGCCATTTCTGAGGGGGTGAGCCAGTCGGCATCCTCTGATCTTGCGATTTTTTCCGAGGGGAAGTACAAAATTTGACTTATTTCTGAGGGGGGTATACAAAATTTGGCTTATTTCTGAGGGGGGGTATTGTGTCGGCACTTTGATCTTCTTTTCTTAGGGGGTAAATTCTTGGTGACCTCATCCATAGGGGGGGTGTGGATATTAAATGGAATGGCCCAACCCTCACATCACGAACTGTTATTGTTGCTTTCTTTTTTGGGCATGCGACTGAGAGCTTTGCACAAAACTATTAATGCGTGTAAAATTTATGCACCTTGTTGTTTTCAGTGTAAACTCAATAATTATTAAAGTCAGTAATCTGATTTAATGGTTCAAAGATCAAGGTGTCAATGCATGTACTGTACCATTTTTACAATGAAAAACTGATGGGGAATCACCCTTGATTTCTCCGAACAACGTAAAAATGTACTGAAGAGCACAAAATCCATTTAGAATGTTATAACACCTCTTCTTATAAGGGGACTGCAAGTGTCAACTGAAAATATTAATAGTTTATTCTTTGATTGTAATTGTTTTTAATTTTTTAATACCGGTACACTGCACATGTAAGTGGCAGTGGATAACTCCACAGCTTCTCCAACCAAGTTTACACTTCCTGGAATCTTCTATCACCAGAAGAACGTAGTAATGGGCTTTTTACCTGTCTATCTACATTGCCTCATCTTATGATGTTCCTACTGGTAAAAGGATTATTTGTATGTTACAAAAATTAATTGTGATCAGTAGAACTTACATTGATCAGTAGTACATCTTTGACTTGGAAATTACCAGCCAATCACTGGGAGAGGTTTAAATGACATAATCCATGAGAGAAATTTTGTTAGGACGTCACAAAATTATGATAAAAGGACATTGCATTAATAAATAATTTAGTAGTATCTTAAGTCAGTGGTTTTCAGTGATTTGAACATTCAATGCCTGTGTCCTGCAGATGGAAGACCATTTAGTGAGATTTATGCACGCCAGTTAATCTCCAAGATAAGTAGAGAAGAACTTGAAGATAAATATTTGAGGCTTCAAGAAGATAACCAGGTACAAACTACCTTCTGTTTTTTATTACTAGGTGAAGTTCTACAATGTTGTAAGAGTGTTAGTAGAACCTTACGTACAATATTGGTAGTGCTTTGAACATTGTTTTTTTCATATCTCACTTCAATAACTCCAGGTTAAATTATTGGACTCAGAACGTTCAAAACGTGTACATAAAAGTTGCCAGAGATGTAGGTTGTAGTTATTTAAAATTAAATTCAGGTAAAAACATTTTAATCAAGGTTGAAAATTTATTCCCGTTGTCTCGTAACCCTAAATACATGTACCGGTAATTGATTTAGAATAATTAGCATTAGGAGACAAGGGGAATACAGATTCAACCTACAGTATAGGTTAAATTTTTTTTTTACCAGAACTTAATTATTTTTTACCTACAACACAAGTAAAAATTATCTGTGTAGGGGTGCAAATGGTAAAATCTGAGACTTGCCAAGACGCCAAGACCCTAATGTTTGAAAATCTGAGCTCAAGAACAAACATGCAACAGTTAAAGACCAAATAAATGCACCATAAACGAGACTTCTAGACTCTTCACAAAGGCTGTTGAGATTTCAAGATTGCATGAAGAGTTTACGAGACCCAAGATTTTAGAGGTACCAAATGTTTGTCACCCCTACACGTACATGCACAACGTAGTATTAATGACCTGTAGTCAAATTTATATGAATGGAGAGAATTAATTTTTAAATCTTATTTGAGAAGAGGACTCTTTTGTGGAGTGTCTGACTAATTAGGGACCTTCAGATTTGAGTGAGAGATTGAATACAAGTACACTGTACTATTAAATTTCTAATTTCCAACCATTTGCCTCCTCTAAACCCTCTCTCTTCTTTGTTGTTTCCAGCAGATCATGAGATTGTAGAAACAAAATTGATGTCACTAGTGATCATCAGAAGCATGCAAACAAGATTTAAAAAGTCATACCTGTACTTATACTAACCTTGTACACAAATCTGAAGGTCCCTAACAACACTTGATGTGTTTTACAGGAGTTGAAGAAATATGCAAGAAAGCAGGAGGAGAAGATCAAAAAGTAGGTTTGCAGTTTGAGAATGCATTACTACATGTATATAATAATAAAACTAGCTGTCAGCAACTATGAGGGCTTAGCACTGTAGCATTTGACTGAAGATTAAGCCAGCTATTTGGAGTATGTTTTAAAAAATGACTTAAAGACAACTAAAGTAGCCAGCAACGTTGTTAGCATGATTAACCGGGGGTATTGTTTTGTTATTCAGCACATTGATAGCAGTGCACACTTAACCTTAAGTTTATTGCTGCAGCAGGAAAGCTGGAAAAGCGACCATATTTTTCTGCTGACACAAATGTTAGGGGAAATGGTGTTGTTACCCCCTGAGTGAAGTCTAATTCCTAGATTCTCCTTCTACCTAAACCCTGTCTAATAATGTACACTTGCACAGCATTGAATAATAAAATGGATTATTAATCTTTGTTTTGTGGGTATCAGAACCTAGTCTCTCCAGAAACCAGCTTCTGCTCAGTGTCATTCATTGTAAGAGTGAGCATGATTGCTTGAGTAATTTGGTTTTCAATCTCTCTCTACAAGGATGGCAACCAAGCTGCTTCGACTGGTCCATGATAAGAAGAAGGAAGCTGCAGAAGGAGGTACATGGGACTGATAAACAACCCTGGAATGATTACTGTTCTAGAGTTAAATAGCCTGTTTTGTCTTGTGGACTTTTTAAATGTAAAAAAAACACAGTTACACAAAGTAATTATATAACAGAGTATGATGTACAGTAGAGTCGTTGTCTTTCTTCAGAATTTTTCTAAAACTTCCACTTTATTTAAAAGCATTAATGTGCAGGGTTGTAGCTAAGAAATTACTCAGCCCGTTTAGGTAGCAGTTGAGCCAGCTAAAGTCGACATGGGGATGGGTTACCTTGTGTTCACTGGCCAAATCCAGCCGGCAATCACCAGGCTCTTTCTCAGCCAGCAAATTTGACCAGCAGCCGGCGCTTAGCAACAACCCTGAATGTGTAGTTGATCTAAAAGACCAGTTCTACTGCCTTAGTCATGCTAACCCTTAAATAAACTAAATATTACATTCATCTTTTGGTTTAGTCTCTGATGTGAAAGAAGTGGATGCCAGGGAGAAGATAGTTGATATGGAAACTAAGATTGCTGAACTAGAGAAACAAAACACTGGGTTAAAGAACAAGGTAATTTGCAGATAATTATTTTATAATGCATGTTCAGCTAATTTATTAGTGAGCATACAAAGTCAAATACCAATGAAGCATTAAATTTGAGTATTTTTTCTTGCCTATTCTTTAGCTTATGGTTGCCAAGCAACAGCTTCAGACTCATGGGAAGCGTGCAACGCCTTATGATCATGTCAAACCTCGAGTTCAAACAGTAAGTGTTTTATTTGAAAAGGTCATAAATACAAGTTATAATAATGCTGTTGGCTGGCTAGCAATCATTTTATTACCTCATTATCCACATGTAAGATTAATATCTACAGCAGTGTCTGATCGAGAGCACACAACATTGTGGGATTGGCATGGTTTGAGCTAAATTGCCCCCTTCCAATTTATCTTCTTGGCCATTTCAGCACACATCGATTTTTTTTAATAGAAGAACTTAGTTAATGTCCTTTTTTTTTTAACAATAAACAGCAACCAAAATGCAAATAGGCCAATTTGGACCCAGTGCGAGTCAAGGCAAATGTAACTCTGATGCCCACTCTGATATAAACAATGTGGCTGCCAGTCTTGAGGTTCCTGGGAACTAGTACATAAATTGTAACATAACTCTTTAGTTTTAATAAGCTAAGGTTTTCATATTCACTATTTAAAATCATTGCAAAAACACTGTCCCACAGGCCAGAAAACTGAAAATTGTCTCCCGTAAAGATGTCGACTGGGACAAAATTAATTGCCTCATCTGATATATACCCTACAGTGTAGATCAGTCACTGCTACAGTTGATCTTTTTTCTACATTGAATAAAGAAGCACAACAAACAACAAACTAAGTTAAAATATCATAATTTGTTTATTAAAACCACAATATTTATTTTCCCAACTAGAACTTTATTTGGTACAAAAATTACTGCTGACAGACCACTGGACTGAGAATGTGCATTTTTGGTAGTCCCGATAAATTATGATTGTTGGGTGAGGGGGATGAATAGGGGTATGCAAATCCGCCGATCCGCTATAATTTGATAACCAAATCCGTCAATCCGTTAAAAAAAAAATTGTTAAATCTGAATCCGTTCGCTACTTGTCACATGAAAAGGTGACAAATTGCACCTTGAGCTGTTGTCTGTAAGCTGCACACTCAGTTTTTTAAAAACGTTCTGACACTTTTTATAGGATCTTTAAGTACTAATAACTAAAAGATCTACCTTTACATTAGAAATCTGTTGTTGATCCTGACTTGTCGCCCAAAGAGTGTCCTGGCTCCTAACAGGAAAGTGGACCGTCTAAAAGCGCCAATGGTGAAAACCACAAAGGAAAGGGTTAATGACCTCATTAACCGTCCTCACCAGGGCAAACACATTGATGACATGACTAAAAAATGGCTCTCACAAACTCCCAATCCTCCTAGAACACCAATTTTCTATACGCTTACAAAAATCCACAAACCTAAACCGGTTGGTAGACCCATCATCTCAGGTTGTGACGGCCCTACTGAGAGAATATCCTCATTATTTTGTGGAAACATTGCTCCAGCCTATCGTACAGAAACAACAATCCTTTATTAAGGATACAACTGATTTTATCAACTTCATAGAGAAAACAAAGATAGGCCAAGACACAATCTTAGTGTCAATGGACATCTCTAGCTTGTACACCAATATACCACAAGAAGAGGGCGGAACAGAAACAGTATGCAAGGCATACGAAATGTTCCACAACTACAACCCACCGGTCCCAACACGCTTCCTAAGGGAACTGCTTGGTCTAATTCTGAAAGAAAACTCAGTCGTTCCAGTTTAATGGGGACAACTATCTCCAAACACACAGAACGGCCATGGGAACTAAAATGGCAGTATCATTTGCCAACATTTTCATGGTTGAAATTGAATCAAAGCTTATACGACACTGAAGCGAGATCAAGCCTAAAGAATGGATACGATATATCGATGATATCTTCTCGCTTTGGGACTGCAATAAAAAAAGACCCACGTCTTTTTTATTTTGTATTATTGAACAAGCTAATAAATTCCACAGTACCATCAAATTCACGGCCGAAATACAGAGAACAAGATCACTTTCCTCGACACAGTGGTGTTCAAAGGGGAAAGACTCGAAAACGAATCCATCCTGGACATAAAAACTCACCACTAGCCGACTGAAACCTTTCAATATACACACTTCAAGTCATGCCATCCCCCAGGCGTAAAAAGTGTTCCATTAAAGGCGAAGCAATGAGATTGCTTAGGACTAACTCTTCGAAAACAACATTTGAAGAGAGCCTTGTGAAATTTAAACAACGCCTGAGAGCACGCGGCTATCCAAAAACAATCATAGAAAGGTCTCTGTCAGGGGTCAACTTTGCCTATAGAGAATCGGCTCTGTTACGAAAAATTATTGTGTGACTTGCGTTACTGTCTGGAAGTGTCTAGAATCTTCTGCATATTTAATTAGTGCTGTGTCATCGTGGTTCAGTAATTCTATTTTAAGCCGTTTGCGTATTAGCTGTAAAGAGTTTCTAATTGTAATGTTACTTTATTTAGTCGAGTCGGAAAGTTCTAGAATCTTTTGTTAGCCGATCGGTGTAGCTTTAGAGTTTTCTTAGAGAGAAGAAAGTCTTAGAGTCTTAGTGAGAAGAGTGTGACAGAGGTCGTGTATACATTTGGCAGAGGCCGTGTTTATTGAAATGTGACAGAGGTAGCGTGTACATTTGGCGGAGGCCGTGAGTATTGGAGTTTGACGGAGGTCGAGTGTAATTTTATAAGCCTAGTGTGAGCTTATTGTGAAGTCTTGTGCGGAGTTTACTACTTTCGTTTGGAATAAATAACCTTGTTGCTGTTCCGACAACCCTGCGTTCTGTTTAGTCTACAAGCAACCCACTTCTCACTCATCAACACAACGAATTCGTAACAGGCTCCAACACAAAACAAAAAAAACTAACGCGAGGGTTCTGCCTTTTGTGACTACGTACCACCCAGCAGTTAGCAGTCTTAAACAGACAATGATGGAACACTGGGGCCTTATACAAAATCAGCCATTATTAAAGGCAATTTATTTGAAACCTCCGATAATATCATACAAAAGAGGTAAATCTCTTAAAGACATGCTTGTAAGGGCAAAAATATAATCTAAGGCTCTAATGCGAGGCGACCACAAAAACCGCATGAGGAGCCCATGCGGGCCTGTTACTCATTTCCTCTCAGATCCATGTTCCGAACCTCCTCACAAGCAAAATCCAAAATCCGGACCCAAAAAATCGATGAAACCGCAAACCACTGCAATTTCAGGATCCGCAAATCCGTTACAATTTCGCTCTGAATCCGAAATCCGGGCAAAATAATTTTCAGAATCCGCTGATCCGTTAGCCTATTCACCCCCCTCTTGGGTGGAAGGGTTTGAAGTTGCTACAAAACATGTGACAACTAATTTTCTGTTTTCTAAAAAAGTGAAAACAATAATTATGCACATTCACCTATTAGTTTCAAGACATTTAACTGTTCAATCATTGAAATCATCTTATCAAGACGGTCATCAGTCCCATCAATTAATATTAATGAATTGTATACACCCTATGCATAAATGGCTGCCCTGCCATTTTTGGCTTGGTTAAATTTTTAAAAACAAGAATTTTACCTGATTGCCAGGCACTACAAAATATGTTATCTTGGGTAGTTTCAACATTTTTTGTTAAACAGCTGCAAAGTTGTGGCTCATTCAAATTTAAGAAATTTGTATGGGAGATGATAACCTAGCCCAACTAGCCTCGCTTTCATGTTTTAACCAGAATTCAAATTTAATGCTTATACATGTAACTTCTTGTCAAATGAGAATGTGACCTTGAGACTACACACAAGGACTCATTTTTGACAAGTTTTTTTCCTGGTATTCACTTCTTTTGTAAGTTGCAGACATTTTAAAATTTTCAAAATTACAAGGCAGCCGTTTATGCATAGGGTCTATGTTTTACCAGGGCATTCATGCAAGAACACCATCTGGAAACAGACTCAAGAAGGATTTGAGGGTTCAAGGTCATGATATTAAGTAAGCGATTCTTGGCCAGAGAGTGATGTAATATAGTTATTGCAGCAAAGTATGATGTCCTAAAGCTTTCACGGAACTGTGCTGATTTTTCATTTTCAAGGTGTTAGAGAAAATTTTTTAATAAGAAAACAGTTAATTATCAGGATTATGTATTCTTGGTTTTATAGTACATTTGTACAGTATAATAGGTATTTGCATAAATTGCTTCCCATTGCACTGCAAGTGTTAAGTAAACATAATGTTAAGTATTAATTGAATTCCTCCAACACGATTCTTTGACATCTACCTTTTTTATTTGACGTTTAGACCTGGAACACGAGTTCCACCACCACTTTTACCTCAACCAAGGTAAGAAAATGAATTAGCACACATAGTTACATTTTATAGTATGCAGCATTTTGTTGTCATCTACATGACATATAATAATATAATTCGTTATTAGTACTGTTTTGTATTCATAAGTTAATGGTCAGATTACACTCATTGGCTTGTCAATATTTACAGCTTGTGTTTACTAAAACATTTTACCAAACATACAGTCATGATAATTGTAGTCAGCAAGCTTTGACCCAGGATTTCAAGGATCTGTTTGTCCCCTAAGTGAAATAATGAGTTAATTATGAGTTAATTTAATGCCTAATTGTTTCATTCTTTGTTCATTTAGCTTTCTGAATTCGTCACACTCAGGATGTACAATTAATTTTGCCCATGCTGATTGTGGCTTCTTCAGACTGTCGCATAGTTTCATGTCAAACAACCCATTATAATGTAATGAACAGCACAACGGCCTCCTGCATACGTGTAGGCAAGAGGTCTAAAAATGTCAGCTTTTGTTTATTAAAAAGAGTAATAATGGGTTTCTTAATGATTGGTGAGCAATCTCTGTTACAATAACACTTGACATTGTGAAGAATTAAAAATGAACATTGAGTGAGTTGGTGATTCTTCACAACAAGTGAATAAAAGTCGTGCAAGCAGGCAAACTACGTGTAATCTAGTCTGTGACAGAACTTTGTTTTATTTGAATCACCTTTGTTTAGATTAAATCTCTGTTCTTGATATATAATAAAAAGGAGTTATTCAGATGTTTTGGAGGGAGGGAGTATTAAGCTATAACAATGCTGACAATAAATTATTTTTAATTATTTTAATGAAAGTACCACAGGTACAGTGTATGCCCAGGTTGCATTTTTATACTGATCATTAATGTGTGAACAGGTCACAGGTCACTCCTGTGGACACTACAAACCACAATATAACATGCTTAAAACTGCAGGCCAGCAATGTTAAGAAGAATAATTGGTAGGCCAGACAAAACTATGTAAGCTAAACTGTACCTTTATTGGCTGCAACCTGGGCTTGATAATCCCTGAGGCCTCCTCTACTGACATTACAGCCTAAAAAAATGCTGATTACCACTGAGACTTTTGTACATAATTGGTTTATGTATCAGTTAAGCCACTAAAATGACTGTGAAAAAGAACAGTGCCTATTTTGTTTTGTTTTCCTTTTAGATATGGTCACAGTCTTCTTGAGGAGGCCAGACTTGAAAAGAGAGAACTGTGAGTTCATTTCCAGGAAGAAAATCTTACTTAAATGACTGCATGTGCAATAATTTATTGATTATGGTGGAAATTTCATTTCAGTCTGCATATTAAAATAATTTATTTGGAATTTATTTTAATAAAATTGATAATATAGCACTGTATATTTATTCTGTATTGGTGGATATGCATATGTTGTAAGTCAAAATGACTGTTCCTTTGGGGAAAAATGAATTTTGTTTCCCTTCAAATCTCAATGTTTCCCGTGACTTTGTCTCACGAGACACTGAGATTCTTGGGAAACAAAACTCACTGTTCCCCTCTGGACCAGTCATTAAGTGTTAATTATTATTCATGTATGATAAATAATCAGGATTAGGAGACAAAGTAAATTTAGAACCAAACTAAGTTGAAAATTAATCATTTCAATCTGAATTTCATTTTCACATACAACACTTTGATAATTAAATATGTCCTGTTCAGTACAATATTTTAACAGTATGCATTTTGCTATGTAATTCAGTGAAGAGCTTATTTCACAACTGCAAGATCAAATTCAGTTACTTGATGAAGATGGAGCACAACTGAGGGACCAGGTATTAAATCATCCATGTTATTTCAGTTGCTACACTCAATAGACAAATTTAGCACTGTGTGAAATCCAAGTAAAAAACACCAGTAATGTACCAAAATGTCTCTCTTTTTGTACAACATTTGACTTGCATAACATAATGTCCATTTTGAAAACTCTGGATGCAATGATTATTACTGACAGTACTGTGCAAAAGAATGTAAACGAATTTCGCTGCTTTTCCTGACTTTTCGGTGCTTTTCAACGAAATTTGACGAAATTTCGAAGGAAACGATATTTCAGACGAAGTTTCATGAATTTTCGAAATGACTATTGTTTTAACGAAAACGAAAATTCACGCTGTTCTTTGCAAGACCTCGCGAATATTCTAGCGAAATATCGCTGAGTAAAACGATCTTTCGCGAGAAGAAGTTCGCAGAAAGTTCGCACGAAAGTTCGCACGAAAATTCGCTCATCAAACGATGTTCGAAAACAGTGATACATGTAAATATCCTTTAAATTTACAACTGTAACTGATGTTTCGCACTTGTTTACAAAATATGCAACCCTGCATGTATTAATTTTGTAACCAGAAATACATGTATCACTTTCAAACATCTATTGGTGCATTTAATTCTACATTACAGTTGTATTTAAAATGGACTTTGAGGAATACAGAGGAAACATAGAACCTTATGCCAGAAGATTCTGACATTTACAGAATTGACCACAGGGATATGCTGAGCTGGCCTTGTCCAGATAAGCCACTTTTATAACCAACTGCAACAGTAATATTGGTTGCTTGGTTACTATGGCAACAATTCAGTGAAAAACAGGGAAAACATTTTGCAATTCAACTAGTTAATTAGCTAAATCGGTTGCACTTTTAAAATTGGAGGTGTAGTTAGAAAATTATTATCTCTCTTTGATTAAGTTATGTTGCAGTTAGAAATTAAATTCAGGTAAAAAAAATTTAACCTCACAAGCCTACAAATAACAGTTGGTCATTGGACAGAGAAAGCTTAGCCTGGTCGGACACTGTGACCGGGAATTTCTGACCAGGCTGTTCTCTTGTGCGACCAAAACTTGACCCTGCTCTGACAAATGACCTACTTATGGACAACAGTTATTTGCAGGCTTGACCTAGGTTGAAAATCAGTTTCCTTTGTCTCTTAACCCTAATTTTGAATAATTAGGCTTAGTAGACAAAGGGATTTGTTTAACCAGGCTTTTGCTTTTATTTGCTGTTCCACCTACGTCGATCAGATGAGACAAAACCAGCTTCGGCACGAAGATGAAATCATGAGATTGAAAGAACAGCTGTCAGATGCGCAAAGGTTTGTGTTAATTGTAATGTGGAGTTCCAATCAATCATAACAAGAAGAGGTCCTTTAAAATAAATGTCATATGTAGACTAATACCCCACTTCCCGCTCAATTTTCTTTCTTAATCTTTCACTAACTCCATGTATGTGAGAGCCTGGTTCAGTGTCTGAAATCCCAGTCTTTGATACTGTTGCAAGTATTGTTATCTAAGGTTAAATTGAATGAAATTATAGCATTCATTAATTTTCTATCTTTTCTGATTTAGGTCCAATATTCAAGAAAATGTGGACTTAATCAAACTTCAGAGGGACATGAAGGAAAAAGCCACTAAATTTGAGGCTCTGCAGTCCAAATATTTGAGTTTAGAAGAGGTTAGCAACTCATCCATGCTGTAATAAGTGAATCTCTTCCATTTTTCCATTATTCCTGTTATTATCATTTTTTATGTCCGTGGGGGTTGGGGGTGGGGGTTGGGAGGGTGGGGGTCTGTGAGGATACATGTATCTCTAAGCTTAATCAGTATTACTGTTACATCTGCTTATAGTTTGTTAAGTGTTAGCAGCAAATCATTATTTGATTGTCACTTTTTTTCCCTAAGGGTTGCAAAAAGACAGTCTACACTCATACAATATATGTTGTGCCGCATAGCACTATAAACACATAGAAGTGGTGGAACAGAGAATTAACTCTGGAGTGTAAATTAAAGTGCTAATAGAAACCCATGAAACTCCAGAGTTAATTCTCTGTTCCACCACTTCTATGTGTTTATACTGTGCTACGCGGCACAACATATATATGTACCCTTACTTTCTCTTCGCCGCGATTTACCATCTTAATCGTCCTCGACTTTCTCTGTCCGACCTCATAGCTTAGTCGGCAGAGCAACGGTAGATCTAATCCAGAGTTCGTGGGTTCGATTCCCACCGAGGTCATAAGAATTTTTTCTTTGCCTCGTGTGGTTCCCTGATACCCTTTACTAGGGCTAATGCCCAGTGGGTTTTCATGGGTTTCTATTAGCACTCTAATTTACACTCCAGAGTTAATTCTCTGTTCCACCACTTCTACACTCATACAATCTTTATCATGTAGTATTAGTGTGGGATGATTTCAGTAGCAGCTAAGTGCAGTTACATGCAAAGTGTACATGTACAGTATCTTCAATTTTTGAATGGTGTAACGTTATAAGTATTTGTCTTAACAATCTCCCATGGAATCCCCACATCTGTCAGTTTAAACTTGAGATATCAAATACTTATTCTTTTCTTTTATTATCTGTTGTAAAAGAAATTGTTTCATCCAGTATACATTTTGCCTTTGCTTAGAATCTTGCCAAAGTCAAAGCAAGTCATACACAAGTTCTTGATGAAATGGAGAAACTTAATGAACAACTGAAGGAGGTAACTTTAAAGTACAACCAATTCACTTTATAATAACGTTGAGAAGGTTAAAGCCTTTCACACACAGTGTAATTTTGCAGGGTATAATACCAATTAGTTAAGAAAAAAATTCATTGTAATCAAAATGAACAGGAAGTTTGTTCTTTATTATATACATGACTTGTGCATGTACATGTAGACTGTAGTTCAGTGCTTTGAAGGAGCTCTATCATGGGAGTTTTGCTGTTTTCCAGGGAAAACTACACAGAAATGCTACTTTATGACCTTTACTCATGCTGAGACATTCCTTGAAATAAAGGAGAAAGATGCATTGTATCAATTGATTTTTTTGTAGGAAGAGTCATCCATGGTACATTTCTTGCCATGGCTTAACATAATGCGTGAGAATTTGAAAATTTTTTCAAAATGCAATCCATTTCCATCCTTGCCATCCGTAATAGATGAAGACGGTACAAGTATTTAGTCTCGTGCAGTAACACAGTCTTGAGTGAATAAACTGCTTCATTATTCTCCAGGTTTCGCTAATTAATTTTAGTCTCATTCACTAATACAGTGAATTAAATAAATGGCTTTGCTATTTTTGGTTTTTTCCTGATTTAAAGATGTCTTTGAGCATTTCACAGCGGACCGAAATAGCATCACAAAGCTGCTTTACGATATTTGTTTGCCTTGCAGGAGCAAACTAAAAACTTGGTAATGAAAAATGAGCTCAAGACAGGAGGAATCGCATCAAAATCTTTGTCAGAGGTATAAGAACATTACCAGGGCACCGTTTATTCAGACATTAGTGTAAATTCCTTTCACTGCTGTTCAACCAGTGTTCACAAGTGCAACTACTGTACTATTTACATCTTCATTCTTTAATCTGTAGTTCAAGATGTAATTTTCATACATGAGTATATTCATAATCATTTATTTCATCTAAGTATAATAATATTATCTCTCGTGTTTAGATTTAAAGTTTTAAAGTACAGGTCTTCGTTTCACTGGAGAGCCATGGTGAACAGGCAAAGCATTACTTGTCAAATTGTCAGTTTGTCAAAATGGTTGAAATTATCACTGGTTGTCATCAAGGGCTGGATAGCGGGAATTGTACATGTAGTTTAGGATCCCTGACTATTTTTATGGACACAAAAAGCAGCGTATAAAATACGCCACAACTACCAAAATCCATGGCAATTTTAAGCATTGATGCCAACTTAACTGTGCACTTCAAACTTGGTAATAAACAAATGATCACCCCACACCTCAGTTATCTGCTTTAGAGTTTGCAACGATGTTCCCATCAGCAACTGTTACATGTACTATGTATCTGTTGTAAACTTTTTGTTTTTGCTTTTGTTATTGTTATTGTTGTTCTCTTCACCCGCTCCTTCATAATCCTGACGAATTAGCAACTTCAAATGATTGGAGACCTGAAAGCAGAGAATGCAATCTTGAAGGAAGCTAATGAGAAGTTGGTAAACAGGTGAGGTATTCTAAGTTCTACTACCTTGTTCCCTAACGCTTAAACGCATCAAGTCCTGAAAATATTTAAAGAAGAAAACGTAGCTTATGTTGAGGTTAAGTTCAATAAGTTGCTAATTTTATTGTTCTGTACTACGTGTGAATACGCTTTTCAGCTCTACAGAAATGACAGGCCAGGGCTGTGCTCTAGCGGCGCCCGGTCGCCCCTGGCGACTTACTTTTGTCATTGGGCGACCAGGAAATATTAGTTTTTGCACCAAACTTATATGCTGGACGCCCTAGATTTCAAGGGTTTAGAGGTTTGGGCGCCCAACTACTTTTCTTAGAGCACAGCCTTGACAGGTCAAAGTACTTGTACATGCAGGGTTCGTACAGGTCCTGGAAATCCTAGTCTAGCATTTTTTAGGGCTGGAAAGCCCCTGAAAATGAGAAGAGGTCCTGGAAAATCAATTTTCAAAGAGACTGAGGAGCAGCCAGATGGGAAGATCGAGCAGCTGAAAAATACCTATTGGAGCATTATTGGTCCTGGAAAAACTTTCTGATGCCTGGAAAACCCCTGGAAAAGTGCTAGAAAAGTGTTTCTATTTGATCCCTGTACCTGATCTTGTTGTCTTCCCGTGTGCTTCTATGCAAGTGTCCATTTACAGTATCTTCCCCAGCGTCTTCCAGTTTTATAAGTTCAAATTTTGTAAACAGACTCATTATCTGAAGAACCACCAAAAACACTGATACAACACAGTACTTTACAAAACATGTAAGAGTTTACTTTCAGTTCACTTGGTTTTTGTTTTCTTTATTTATTTATTTTATTTTATTTTTGCAGTGCCTTTGATGCAGAAAGAGAGAGACAGCACAGGGCAAAATACAGGCAAATGGAGGTACAGTCAGGCCAAGCAAACTCGGTCTTCTTTGAGATTGTTTGAATTTGTTATGTATTTAGGGAGTCTCTTGATTTCTAGTGGCATTTGGAAGAAAATTAAGCACGAGTAAATTTTTCAGACTAACAAAGCGAGTGCAGTTTGTGCTGTTTGAGAAAATTACAAGTGCTTATTTTTCCAAATTGCTATACATGAAAGGAATCGCGTAAAGGAAGTGAATAAAGGAATTGAGCATTTGACCGCGCATATAAAGGTACACCTTATTTAACGTCGGTAATTCCTTTACTCTCTAAATCGAGAGTATTCTCCCAGGAAGCCGACGGTGCGCGCATTTTACCCCCCTCTTTCCATCAGTGCTCCGTTTTAAGGGTATTTAAAGCTACTTAAGCTACACTGAAAGGAAAGAAGTCGAAACAAGGATGTGAGATCCGGGGATCGAACTCGGGACCTTATGCACCAAGGCCGCGCACTAACCGACTGTGCCACCCTTGCCCCATATGACACTTTATTATTTTACTGATTAACTGATTAAGATCATAATACAACGCAGTTAAAGCGGTTCGTTACATGCACATGAAAGAACGTTTTCAATGACATTAACAAAACATTAGACTGGTGTTACTCTTGAACTGCACTGCTCTTAGCCAATGAGAATCGATATTAGTTTCCTCGGTTCAAGCGGACGAAACAGAGGTACCAACTGAAGTAAATTACCATCTGCTGCTGTTTTAGGTGGAAATGGAGCAGCTAAGGGCCACCTTGAAGTCAGACTTGGAGGAGAAAAATGAGATTCTTGACAAGCTCACACATGAACGAGGTACAGTGCTTGTTTTGAGGGTCCTATTACGATATTAAATGCGTGCCCTTTACGATTGGTAAGTATCGTTTATTTGGATATGCCGCGACTCCTAATTCTGCTTTAGATTGGATTTCCAAAAGAAAGAAAACTGTAAAACGACAACGCCATCATGCAGTATCCATGGGCAAAGGGGTGTCGGGTTGAAATAGCTGACAGCTGTACTGTGCAAGGGGCGACAGTGGGTGTCCTGTGTGAGCGTCCTGTGTGAGCCAGTGGAAGGGTCAATAAATAGCTGTCATTACATGTACTGTACGTTATGCATATAAATCTAACTGTCCTAATTTCTACAATAAGAAAAAGAAGACTTTGTTCCAGTCATCACGAACTTCATATACCATGCCTGCTGTGACATGAGTTTTTTAAAGAAGTTAGAAGGGGCTTTTGATGAAGATAAATCAAATAATTTATGCTTAACGCCTTAGAAATTTAAACTATCTTATTTACATTTTGTGGTAGAATCCGGTGAAAAGCTCCAGGAAGAGGTTCGTGATTTAAGAATCCAGCATTACACATTAAAGGAACAGCACGACGACTTGAAGGAAAAAATGAAATTTTTCACCAAGGTAATTTGAGGGCAGGAGTTTACCATCCACTGTTATCATACTAGTGAACACTATTTGACACTTAAACTCATCGCCAATAGAAGAGCTTGGGGAAGGTGCCAAGGGATAGGTGGTGTCACGCGTGATGCGAGCCGAGCGTGCAGATATCCATGGCAACCCTGAGAGCGGCAACCCCCGTCACACTGATGAATCAATGGAGACACTTACCAACCCAAATACTTACCCATCAAGAAACCACAAAGGGGGTGGGAGGAGTGGGAACACGAAAGCACAGAACTTACAGGAGAGCGAAGCCAAACGCCCTAAAACATAGCAAGAACGCAAAACATAGGTGCCCCTGCAAAACCCCCCACATATGCTACCCTCATACGGGTGGCCACCGCGAACAGCCGCTGAACGCATTGGCTCGAGTTTAACTTAGCCCAAATTACATTCAGCCACATTAAAACGGTAAGCACGAGTCCTGTCCTGCGGTGAAAGTCAATAAAACCTCGCCTCCCTATGAACTGTTGCGCCAAAAACAACGCGGGCCTTAGAGCAGCGCGCAATGGTACTTTTCTCTCCTCCTTGCGCGCGTTTTTCTATTCGCGCACCATTTTTTCCAGCTTCTGCTATGCAGGTTAACAGAAGGCGGGAGTGAACCATCTTAATGGTCGTGGCTAGCCCAGTTCTACTTCCTTTCTCCAAGGAATTCGGTAAAAGTGGATAATTTCTAGCCAGATGTTTTCTAAGTTGAATAAATTTTCTGGCACTTGCTTCTTGGTACAATGGTGCCCTCTCGAAAATTTAAACACCCTGTTGGTGTAGCCAATCACATCGCGAGTTTAGTCGGTCAATTGGCTATGCTATTGACGGCGCGTTTCGACACCAACTCCAAACCTTTTTTTTTTTTTCTTTTGCAGGAAAGTGCAGTAGACTTTCAGGAAATTGAGGAGGCACTTGTGTTAATAAAAGTAAGTCAAGCATTCTTCAATAGTACACAAAGGGATAGAATCTTGTTTTTTAAGCATATAAAACGAAGAAAACGAGAATTCAAGCAACTAAAGATATTCAGAAGAGGAATGTTTTTCTTTCCTTAGCATCGAAAAGAAAAAGGCAGCCAAGACTTGGATTTCTTGGAAAAAGTTGACGATGAAAAGAGCAAAGGTGAATTTCATTAATGAGTCTGTCGTGTACAATGAACTGTCTGAACTGTATTTCATGCACCCTGTTCTTCTGTTTTTGTTTTATGCTTCGTTTATCTTTATCACTGATGTAGTTGTCTGAGTTGGTCTCTCTCTACTAACTCTGGTCTGAGTAATTACTATTCTGTTTCAGATTTACAGAGACACGTGACAGAATTACAGGCATCCCATGCCGACACCATCAACGAGCTGGAAAAAACGAGGAACATGTTGATTATTCAACACAAGATTAACAAGGATTACCAGACAGAGGTGAGAGAAGAAAAATGTCGGTTAAACCGATATCAGACAGCTTACTCTTCATGTGATTGTCCAGTATCTAAAAATTATAGTAGGTAATACACGCCCTGCTATGCTATTTACATTTACCCTAAGGTCTAAACTCGTGGTAAGGTTTAATGTCACACCAGATTCTTTGTTCTTCTCGGTTCAAGTATGCGCGGTGTGAAGCGAAGACTGTCTAAACGACATAGGTTACATGTAATTCCACTTCAGGTTGAACGAGTGACAAAAAAGATGACTGAAGACAAGAAAGAGTATGATCTGAAGATGCAAGAGTACGCACAATTGCTGGACATCAGAGCTGATAGAATACGGGTCAGTAATCTTATAAGAACTGTCAATTTTTTTGTTTACCTTCTGCTCCACTGGTACAGCCTTGGGCAACTGGAACAGTGCGGCCGCGGCGGCAGTAACCAATCATTATTCATCTTAAGCCGATGAATTTTAAATTGTCTCGTGTTTTTCGCGCCTCCTTCGGCTGTTTTCAGCGAAACGCAAGACGTTTTTTCGTTTATTCTAAGGCCGATCAGTTCACTACCAGAATGAATAAAGTTAAGGGCTGGTAATGTGGCAGTTGTTTAGGTCAGTCTCGTTAAAATTGCGCACTTGCCTTTTGGATAAGTGGAGCTGTGAGTGGAGCACTTCATTCGCAGTGTGGTCGGTTAGTTCTTACATCAATCAGTCGTTAGCACGTACTGTATATTGAGCACGTAAATTCTAGCTGACTGTAAGAAAGAAATGAAAATAAATGAGTCCTGAAGCCCACAGCCGTACACTTTATCGTTTACGGTTCTCAGTTTTGATTAACAACTGAAGTACACGTAAATGAGGGGGAGGTGGATTTTTCCTCCTAGGTTAATTTCAACTTGATTTTCTTTGTTTGATGTGATTGCCTTTCGCCATTCGTTTCAGAAATTGGAGAGTCAGATGCGGGACATAGCGTATGGTACCAAGCAGTATAAAGCAGCTCCGACCGAGGTAAAACATGGGCCGTTTCTTGGCAAGATTGACGTGAAATCATTTTTCTCCCATCTTTTCTGTTACATTTCGTCTAATTCTTTTTTCCCTTTCAGCAGGAATCTGAGTTTGAAGAAATGGATAGCACAGTTGAGTTGGAACGAGGGCAAAATGTCTTTGAAATTCATATTGATACGGTAAATGAACGTTATTTCCGAATCTCGTTGAGTTCAAGGTTCTTCGCATCCATTTTCGTGGGACAAATTTCTGTCGTGACTGTCGGCAGAGAGAGATCAGAAGACTTGGTATCCGATACAAAATAAACGATTTAGTCATAAGGAAGTGGTTATTTCTTACGGGTTAAGAAGCTTTTCCCCTTCGTGTCAGTCACAGTTGCCATGTTCTTGCTCCCGTTTTTCCTTGGGCGGTGGGTACGGCTACACGTGGGCTTCATGTATGTTTGGCAAGTTATCTCTAACTGTTATATTATAGTTAGACGACGTGTTTGAATTAATTAGTTCAATTGTGGTAATCAGTTATGGTAATGCATGGGAGCAGATCGGTTTATTTGGTATCTGATCAATAAAACATTTATAATTCCACTCCCTAATAAATTTTCTGCAATAGTTAACTAAATCGTTACGAACCAATGAAGTAAGAAATCCGTTATACAGAACTTTATTCCGATGGAGTTAAACTGTGATGAGGCAATTTTCAGCTGCGTTTTTTTACATTTGTCCAGGTCATCTTCTCGCAAGAATCTGTTAAGGAGTTTGAAGATGATGAACCAGTGACATTTGTAACTTTCGAGTTCTTTGAACATGAGCTTCAAACCACGCCTGTTGTTAAAGGAACAAGGTAGGGCAGTTCTTTAATTTATCTCGGGTTATATTCAACGCAGCTTTCGGCAAAAGGGTAGCACTGCTTAAAATGGGATTTGTCGAGGCCAAAAATATTTTAAAATATTTCTTCAAAATGGATGGCAACGTGTATCTTGAAGTTTATAACCACGTGTTTTTATCATGTTAACACGACACGACGTTCTAAATTTAAAAAATTATTACAAGGGCGAAAACTATGAGCGCGGGAAAGTTTGTTAGGAATATGCGTCGTTGGATTGATTTCCAAGTTACTGATAATGAATTGTTCAAAGAGAGTATTTTCGTTCACATGATAATCGAATGCCATTTCCTCTACCTCTTGCGTTTCTTTCAATGAAATTCCCAGTTGGCTCCTAATAATCAAAATCCTCATCGCTGATGCAAATTAAACTTGAATGCAAAAGATTAAATTCAATTCATAATCATACACTCTTTAGCTCAAGTCTGACGATGGTTCTATTTCTCTTATTTTTGTTCAGGCCTGAATTCAATTTTACTTCTCAGTACATAGTGAGAGTTGATGACTTCTTCCTGCATTACCTACAGAAGGTAAACACATTTCATCTTTGGTATTTTTTTTGCGTGTTGATGATAGCCCTTTTCCTTAAGAACGTTTGCGACATCTTCCTAATTACACACCGCACAAATCCACATTAAGTTATAATTCGCTTCGATCAAACGAGCGTAAAATATTTCACCCTTTGATTTCCGAAATTACACCTGAATAATCTGACTAAAGCAAGAATATGGTAGGATGTGCGAGGGAATCCAAGAACATCGGGACATGTGTGAATCTGGTGTGGCAGATGTCAAAGCGAAAACAATTATAACTATACACTTGAATACCAGCGGTAAATACGTGATTGAATAAACTCCATAACACCGAACCCATTAAACCTGTTTCAGGCACCTAAATGGAGCAGAAATTGAGACGGAATGACATATTAAAACTCACAGAATTTATAGTTAAAAACATAGACTTGCCTCCCCGTTTCGCGCGTTTTAATATTACGCGGATTTCATGTCATCTATAGAGCGGTAGAAGTAGGGCGTTGTTTTTTTTTTTATGCCAAACAAAGTATAAAGGTTTAGGTATACATGTATAAAAGTCTGAAAGACCCACACGTAAGGATTCTCCTGAAATTTAGGCAAACACATGTTTACTAATCACTGTAGTCGATATTTTTTTAACAGGAATCCACCTTATTAGAGATTCACCGAGCTTACGGTACTGATTACAAAACTGTAGCAGCTTGCCAGATAAAATTTAGAGACCTGCTTGAGAAACCTCATGGAAGGGTGCACAGCACTGCCAAGCTTATAGGTAGGAACCCTGTTATAGCAGTTAGAGTAATCTTGCCCTAGTTAAAGCCAAATGGAAGGAAAATCACACTTATAGGAAATTCAAGTAAGCTGGTACATCTGGGGTGCTTACCATTTACACGGAAAACCGGGAAATTCTGGTTGGAAATTCAAATGGTACATACCATTCCGTTTGGAACGTTTTAGAAATTATGGGCCATCGGACATCGGCTTAATCATTGCATTTTCTCTGCTGTTTTTCAGCTTTCCAATTGATACTAGTACATTTTGTGATTTATCCATTTTGCGTTTGGACAAGCTGCACCATTAAATATTTATACCTAAAATTTCCACCCGGATGGATCGTGTAAATGGTAAGCGCTCCTGGTTAACGGTCCTATCAAAAAACGGTAAGAGAAGAAGCACAACGTTCCATTCTTATTTTATGACGAAAATTTAGGACTCTTTTTACTAAGAAGTGATGGGTCTTACTTTCGTTTTGTAACTAGGCACCAGACCTCCATGTCAAGGAGCAGAGTTTGCGACCTTAGAGTACTGGGTACGACTTAGAGTCCCCATGGACCAAGCCATCAGGTTATATAGGGTAAGTGTGCTTCTCTTTGTTGTGATTAAAACGCATTCATATTCTTCAGTAGTATTAACGGGTTTACGAATTTCAAAGTAACCTCCTTCTGGCCCTAGTTGTTGAGAGAGTGGCAAGCCTTATCCAGGGGATAACAAAATGTACAGTTTTTGAACAACTGGGTCCTGGCGCGCGTTTCTCGAAACTACCGAAACTTTTCGTGCGCATTTCGGTTGCCATAATATCTATCGTATCTTAAAAAGGAAAGCGTTTCCAGGCATGAAATTTTGCAACCGATTCGCCCTTTCGTATCTTGAAATCATAGCAAAAGACCAGCTTTTTAGGATAAGGGGATCGCAGTTTTACAAATGGCTTTTCGGGCCCGAAAAGTTTACGGGACGTTCGAGAAACGGGCCCCTGGGCTTTTGCATTGAGTTTTTACAGGCTTAACATCTGAATCTTCCCGTCACATTTTAGGAGCGTACAAAGGCGCTTGGTTACATGAACTCTGGAGCGTACAAAGCTCTGGAAGATGCTGGTCACGTGTCAGATAAGCCACCCTCTGACGTCAACGAGCTGGATGTGCACGTGATCAGATGCAGTGGCATTACACCGAGGAGACCAGGTGTCGATTTCGAGTTTCTCAGTAGTATAGCAGTTACTGTAAGCTCAGTCTAAATTTCATTCCCAGTGATAGTGTTGCATCTCTATTGTTTTAGGGCTAGGGTCCATTGTTTGTGTTGTGTGCTCTTTTGTCCACCTGAATGGTTGCAAGCTAATCACGTGAGACCTTACGAGAGGTGCAACATGACCCATTTTACACGCTTATGGCCATCACGGTTCTTTGACATTTCTAATATCAGTCTTGCGTGTTTCTGGAAAATTGACACGCGATAAATGAGCACATAGCAGGAGCAAATTATGAACATCAATTGAGTGTCATAAAACATAAACAACCATAGCAATTACTCTGACCAATGACAATCACGGAAACAGTGGAATAAGCCAATCAGAATTCCAAGCAGTTATCGGCGTTAAGCGCGGGAAAATGCACGTGTGCAAGTCGCGATTGCTTTTGGTTTTGCTTTTCATTGGTTGAAATAGTGGCGCGAGTTTTGCTGGCCAATCACGGAGCAAAGCACGGCAAAACAAAGCAAACGCAATTGACTCTCGACACCCAATTGAAAACTGCTCTTCAAAAAAATAGGCGTAAGTGTAGATCTCCTTGGTGAAAATTTTATCTCTCCCAAAATAAATGTGCAGGTATTTTTATTAGTATACATATGAAGCAACATCAAACATATACACGCATATACAGATAAATTATATTTAAATAAAGACTAACGCTCGCTATTGTGTAAAGAAGCCTGAACAGGACTTCAACGGAGTTTGAACCCGTGACCTCGCGATAACGGTGCGATGCTCTAGCCAACTGAGCTATGAAGCCATTGACATTAGGAGTAAGTCAGTTGTAGGTTCATATGTTCCTCTCAAGGTGAACGATGTGAGGGATGTATGTGAAATGAATCATATGAACTGCGGAATGGAAATCAATTGAAGACTGATCCATCTCTCACATACATCTCTCACATTGTTCACTTTCACGGGAACATATGAACCTACAATTGACCTGCTCCCAACGTCAGTGGCTTCATAGCTCAGTTGGTTAGAGCATCGCACCGGTGTCGCGAGGTCACGGGTTCAAACCCGGTTGAAGTCCAGAATTTTTTTCAGGTTTCTTTACGCAATTGAATATAATTCCGTTGACAACTGTGAGGATCAGTCTTCATTTGATTTCATTTCCGCAGTTCATATGATTTATTTCATATACATCTCTCACACAAATTATATTCAATCACAACTATTTCTTACTCACTAACAGGTCACTTGTTGCAAGCTAAACGTTGTAAAATGTTTATTTCTTGTTAGGAATACAACCCAGTCCATACGTGGTTTATCGTTTTTTTGACTTCGCTGATCATGACACAGATATTGTGCAGAATACTAACACACCTGAGTTCAATGACATCAAGACATTTCCTGTTCCCATGACACCTGAGCTGGACACCTACCTCAGAGCCGCGGTAAGAATAATCAGATAGCTGTTTTGCATGCATCACAGGGATGTGAGGTGGCCTAGATGAACATCAACCCTGACCGTCGGTCTTGTCTTGTCTTATCGTAGCATACTTTCTTCAAAGCGTTGCTTCTCTCACAGCAGCACCATACAATAATCTTTTTTTTGCCGTAGTCGTTGCCCTCTTCATTGAGCTGAAAACCTCCTTCTCTGTCCTTTCCCATCTGATTCTCGGCCTCCCTCTCCTTCGGCGGTTCCCAGGAAGATACGCTAGCTTAAACCTCGATCTACGGTCAGTAGTTCGAGATTAAACCTAGCCCGTTGTTTCCTTGGGTAACATACCTTGCTGTACGTTGCCTACCTCTGCCTAACAGTTCGAATATCAACACCGAATAGTTTTCGGTTTTTTGTTGACTCTTCGTATTGTCTCCCGTAAACTAACCCCCCGCCGCCCACCCCTCCTTCTTGAACTAACTTTGCGAACGTAAAATTCTTTTTTCGTGAGTGCAGAAATGTTTTCAGTAAGGTGGTGTTGTGTTTACATGATACCGGGGCGACTTTCGTCCCGGTCAGCGAGTTCACCCCGGTTCCCTCTTTTAGCTCTGTATGCGTTTACATGATACCACCACAAAATGTCATACCGGTGCGAGTCATATCGGCACGAGTTCACCCTGGTTCTTGTGCCGGAGCGAAATTTTCATCCCGGCACGAAAATTCATTCCGGTGTCACGTAGACGCGGTATGACTGTTCGTTTCATATTCATTGAAGTTTCATCAATTTTAAGGCTCTATAAGACTCGCACCCCAATAAACACGGCTATATGTAAGCACAGTGCAACTTTTCATCTCGCCCCGGAAAGAACGTCGCGCCGGTATCATGTAAACACCCCCTAACTAAAAAGCAGATGCCCCGTTTTCCTGATAACTGACACTGAGTAAACGGTTTAGTTTGCTTTTCGGTTTTGGTACGAAGTCCTTTGTAGACGTTATTGTTTCCTCAGCCAACATTTTATAGCTTAAGGGAACTATGTCATGCTATTTCGGTCCGCTGCAAGATGCTAAAAGACGTCAAACCAAGGAAAACCAAGAAATAATAAAGCAGTTTATTTACTCAAGACTGTGTTACTGCACTGGGACTACATATTGCCTTCTTTTGTTACGGATAGTAAGGATGGAAATGGATTGCAGTTTGAAAGATTTAGGCTAAATTAGTAGTTTTCGCCGCAAAACAGCAAACCTCCCATGACAGTGCCCCTTTAATTAACCCGATCTAGACTAAAAACAAACAGTTTTCACGGAGTCAGTGTATTCTGTAGCGAAATGACCAGTTACCTGCTCGTAAGCTGACTTGACCGTTTCATTTCAGGCGCTGGAGTTTTACGTGTTTGACGATGCTGATCCTGAACCTGCAGCGTACCTGGGGCTTGCTAAAGTCCCGCTAATAACTCTGGCCAATGACAAACCTATCAAGGGAACCTTTGAAACGAGAAAGGTTAGATCTCGTGGCATTTTGAACTGAGACTGGAAGCCGTGTGATTTGATTCTGTGAAAACCGTGGCATTGCGACTAGTTGGTTTGAAGTCTGATTTATCCGAAACACTTCAAGTATCAACCATACTTTGTTGCTACAGTTGGCCAGGCTAACAGTAGATGGCGTATATATCGAGGATGTTTGCATGGCCAAACTGTAGCCAGTTCTTTCATTTTCTTTGTAATTAGTCATGGTTTGCTGTCTCGTCAAGAATCGGTTGACTTATTTCTCTCAGTTTTGCTTTAGGGAATCAGTTTGTCACGGGCGAGGGTGCTGACCAATAAAGTCATTAGCTGAACTGGGATTTTTTTCCTCATCTTTCAATTTTCACAGGCCTCAGGAGGGTTAAACGGCACGATTGATGTTTACTTGAAGTGGAGATATACATACTTGCCTGCTAGTGCCAAACCACGTAAAGCACCTCAAGTATGTATGTTATAATTCAGCTCTTCAGCAGTAACTGTACCACAAACGAATTTTAAAAATTATCCGCTGAATTATTAAGGTAAATTGAGCGATCGATTCTTAGGATCAGTCTTACGGAATGATGGGACAGTCACTTATTACGTCTGACAATTTTTTCATTCACTTAAGACTGTCTAGCTAAGGACAGATGCCCTGCATGCACGTTCGAGCCAAGAATTTTTGACACATGACAACTCCGTTTCAGAGACGTGTACATTTTTTAATCATCCGGTTACGACTGGTTTGAAGAAATAAGGAAAGGGTATGAATCCACAAACCAAAAACCTATGTTGTTTCGTTCTGTATGGTGTTTTCTTTTCTTGCTATAATTATGAATAGTTTTGCATTTTATAAGTTTGCAAACGTTAGCTCCTAGCCTTCGTAGAAATTTACCAGTTCTGTGTTTGTTAGCGAGTAATGAAAGTTCCCGAAGATAAGGAGTCATTCAGTTCTGACAGTGAACCAGAATCCAGAGCACCCGTCAAATCACCACAGAAGAGAGAGAAGCGGCCGTCTTCACCCATTGACGCCTCCACTCCAAAGCAAGATCCGCGAGAGGATAAGGTCCCCAGGCGAGAGTTGACTCAGCTGGAACAGATACAACGTAAACCATCGGACTTGATAGAAAAGACTGGACCGAGAGAAGACAAGTCTAAAAAGTAAGGAGTCGTATCCTTGGAGACTCAGAGGAAGTGTGGAAGAAAATAAACAGGCATTAATCTGGCGAGATGAGATATTAAGAATAGAGGGAATGTGATCAACTTTGGTTGGCTAGTCATTGAGATCACGAGTTAATCAATTCGGTCACTTGTTAATGGAAATTTGAATTGTTACTGAAGTGAAGGTTTCCTTTTCAGTAACGCGTTCAATTTCAAATAGAAACACAAAGAAAAAAACCAAGTTCCAGGAACCAAAGGGAAGAAAAGACAAAGCGAATCAACTTAATTAATTGGATTTAGTCCCCACAGTTTTATATTTAAATATCAAGTTTTAGTACAATGTCAGAGCTGAACTAAGAGTTTCCCCGCAATCTGATTAGTTGGCCGGTTCCTTGTATGACGTTATAGGGCAAAACTAAATGGCGGGGCCCACGCAGGCACATGACACCGGAAATAAAATGTGCTGATTACCGATTTCTCTGTTGTTCAGATCTGAAATTATGCTACAGTGTAAAACCGTTTTTCGTCCCAGAGTCAGTGAATATTGTCAAATAATTCCCTGGGCGATTATTCGACAATACTCACTTCGCCTTCGGCGAATAACTGTCAAGTACTTTGTTTCACGGCAACGCCTTTTAAATGGCCTGTTTACATTGTTAATTGATTTATCAGAGAAAAACCACCGGATGAGATGTCAGTGGACGAGTTGGTAGAAGCAGCAGCTTACAAACCCCAGCCTGCACCGCGCACCCGTAAACACGAGTCTGAGAAGCCTCCAGAGGAAATGTCTATTGATGAAATGATGAAAGCTGTTGAAGAGACGGAGTCTGAGGCTAATGTCAAGTCGACTGGGGAGATAGTGGAGTCTTCCGAAGAAGAACCGGTATAGTGACTATGCGTGCGCTAATACCGTGGTGCCTTCATTCTAAGGGGTGGACCATCAGAAACGTGATGGGAGGGGTGGGGGCCAGGCCAAAAAAAATGATGCAAGGAAAGAAGAAAAGAGAAGAAAATTCGCTCAACGAAGAAAGAAAAAAAATGCAGAGGGTGTCCACTGCCCAAAAAGAAAAATTCCTGCATAAACAGATGGCCAGGAAAATTTTATGCAACACTTTTCTAGTTGTCCATACCTAATAATAGCTTCAAGCTGCGTCCGTTTTGTGCGGGATAACAATGCAGTATAGATTGAATGCTGTATAGACTTCGAAGGATCGTGGGCATCTTAACTTTTCAATTTAGTCAATGATGTCTTTCCTGGCTTTCTCAAGTACCCTTTAAGTGGCTATGAAGTAACATTTTTATTTTTCTTAAATTTCGTCCTTGGCTGCCTCTGTATGACCCTGCAGAGGAAAATGGAAGGAAGCAGTCAAAACCACTTTGCGTTTATGTCTTCAGTTTCTCAAGATTTTGCCACGAGAAAAACTTGATTCAGTTTCACCGATTCCTTTAGTCTTGCGTTCTGTTACATGTTATTATCGTCTTCTTGTCCTTAATCCTTGCTGCTGGAAAATTTCAAAATGCTGAGTGTTTTGAAACAGGGCAGCTTCCTCACTAACACTATATTTTCTTGTCAGAATGACGAGGATCTTGTTGCTGAAGAAATGAGACGGACCACTGAAGCTGCTGTTAGTGAGGACACCATGTTTGAGGAACCCGCGTCAGATAATGGTCAGCGCCACTCACTAAATAAGCATTTAGTGCTTCGTATAAATTACATACACTTTAACATCGCCTGATTTAAATCAGTAGAATTTTGCACGGGGGACACTCACGTCATACATCGGTGATTATAAAATGTACATCTCTTTTCTTCAGTGGAGCTTCACTTCAGGAGCAATAGTACGTACTCTTTTATGGTTCGTTTAGGATTTTCATTTATTTGACTGTACGCTTCTTAGGTCGCACTTCATCGACTTTACAGGAATAACGATAAATTCGACACTAATTTAATTTATTATTTCATTGGATGAATTAGGCAAGCTGTACCTCGGTCCGATCATTTCCTGGAAGACGATATTCATGAATCAGGAGCTATTTTGTAACTCCAATGATCTCTTTTTAACCATGTTCGTATTCTAAAATAAGGCCGAATCTAGAACTTAGAGTGGGGCATTTTTCATCAAAATGTTGAAAACTTGAATGTGTAGCTCTTCAAGGAGGTATCGCTGGGGACTGTACTTATTAATCTGCGTTAAGATAAAATGTTTGGTACATAATGGTAATTGAACTGAGTGGAGTGCAATTTAGTCTGAAATCACAAGTTTGATTTTAGACCAAAATTGCACGACACAAAGTTCAATTACCACTTTATTACACCCATTTTGATATCACACAGTTTTTAGTCAATATTAATATTTATTTAATGTTCACTTCAGGAAAACCAGTTTTGAATTTTGATGGGCCTAAAAAAAAGGATGTGATTTAGAGCAAAAAACTGGTGCAATTTTGGAATAAATATCACTGTCGGGAGCCAATCAGATTTCACGCATGACGAGTGATTTCAAAATGGGTGTAATAAATAGACTAATTATGTCCTGTGATGTTGTTCATTTTAGAATTTGACTCCACAAGTGGGGATGATGTTGATCTACCTCTCCCCGCTGCAGAATCCAAAGAGGAATTAGATGAAGAGGTTGAAGAGGACCTCGAAGGGGAGGACGAAGCAGAGCGGGAAGAAGAGGAACGGCGCGAAAGTGGAGCTGAGACCAGTGAGAGCGAACAAGTTGTTGTCTCTCCGAGACAATCACGCGCAAAAATGGTCACGAACGTAAGAAGTTTGGTTTTCATCTTTACGCCCGTTTCGTAAGTCGCATTTCCAGGGTTCGCACCCGCCTTACAAGTCTTTGAAAGTCCTTGAATTTCAAGACAAAACTTCAAGGCCTTAAAAGTCCTTGAAAATCGCAGTCGGTGTTGGAAAGTCCTTGA
>OX419339.1:9048001-9068001 GCA_948470475.1 Galaxea fascicularis
ATATGTGGCGAAAATGGGCTCAATTACCAGCCGCTGTTCGTAAAAATGAGCCCGTGCTCACCACTCCCTTCCCCCACCCCGAAAAGACGGCTGTTCTGCTCGGGGAGGAAACCCCGGACCCGAGTGAGCGGCGGAAATCGAACCTGTGGTGAAAATACATCATTAAACTCAAACTTCAACTAAACTTAAATGTAGTTTCTTCTCTCTACACTTTCTCCTTATCACTTGTCCACCACTCACTGGGAACTTTTCAAGTTGTTACAAGTGGTTTCGTGATCCTTTCTCTCGTTAGATATTGAATGAAGGAAATGATTTCATTGACCAAGATATTGATGGTAAGTAAAACCTTTTTTTGCTACTTTCTTTTGAATGACTTTGGGTTCAATTCAAAGAAACATGTGCGGTTTACATGCAAGGTGTTCGTAAGTGTTTTAACATAGAAGCGTGTAGTGATGTTTCTGTTTTCCGACACCCACGTATTCATTTATGAGCGCCTGGCCATTGGCTGCCTTATGAAATTTGAGGTGGATATCAACTTGTTTCTGTAGGTGTTAAACCTTAGAGAATTTTTACTGATTGCAAATTGCTCACCTTATGGGGAAAACAAGGCATTAAAATGCCACGATATGTTCCCTGTAATTAAACAAGGGAATGTGCCACTTGGGCTCATACGCACACTAAACTCAATTTGTGACACGAAATAGTGAAGTGTTGTGCTTTAATATTTTTAACTGGTAAGTCGTTCTGTGAATTTGCCATTCAACCACGACTTCGTAAGAACCTGACGGGGAGAGCAAAGAAATCGAGGTAAAATACACCTCAAGATTAATGCCCAGTCAAATCGCTCGAATAAACCAATAACCTGCGAAATAATGGGACTTGCGCAACAGCTTTTTCCGATCTGCTTACTTGCAGTGTACGACATCGAGACTGATTCTGAGATTGGAACTTTGAAGGTCACCGTGGAAGCGTTAGAGGCACTGTTGGACTTATATGGCGACGCGGAATAAAACCGGTAGTCAAATTTAAGACATCATCGACGCCTTTCTCTTGACTTGTCTTTTCTTGAAGCAAGCAGAAACGACAGAATGGCCGCTTTTTTCCCGCCCACAGGCTTGAGTACTGCTCAACATTTTCACTGAATTTTTTCATTTTAATTTTAGTAAATTGCTGGTCGCTCTTAAAAAGTACACTCAGCATGCACTATTTTTGAAATTCGACAGTAGTGCGACGTCTAAAGCGAACCTCGTTAAATTCGTCCAAGACGCTTTATCCGTCTTAGGAATAAAAGATCGGTAACGCGTGTTAAATTTATACGTCGCATTAGTGAAGCGTCGAATTAAATGTATGCGCTATTTTAATGTATTATGAATTATTATTACAAAATGTAACCCCTGATCCGAAACACTACATCACAGAATTAAATTCGACTGTATTAATTTCGACGTCTAAAACCACACAGCGATTTACGTCGAAGGATCGACGAATTTAATGTGAACTTAATTCGTCTCAATTAAATTCGATGATAGCGCGACGTATAAACTACAGGCGTAACCTAGCGACCAAAAAAAGTGATCGCAAGACACCAACTCGGCCGCCCTGGCGGCATACCCTCTACCTCTCGTCGTTAGAGAAAGAAATTACTAGCCGTCAACACATTGCCGGAGTGTCCTTGCGTTAGTTAGTCTGGGCAATAAGCGCTGTATTTCGTGGTGTGCTTGAAAAGGTGTTGCTGAATTATATATTGTGTTCTTATAAACTGCAAAGTTTCTTGACCTCCCCTTTTTTGTCTTGAGTCCTGCTCACGAGCTAAAGATATAAATACTGTATTTTTACGACAGTGCGGTTTGTATAATAGTAAAGAATGATGTACAAAACTTGTAAATAAATTAGTTAAGTTATTTCCTTCACAATTTCAGTGTGTGTGTTTTTTTTCGAAGGATTTCCACACAGCCCCATGCATTAATTATACATGCATCACTGTCTTGCTAAGCCTATTAGAAAAACGAATAGAGTTTGAGTCACAAAATAAATAAAAAATAATAAAAATAAAAAAATTACAGAAATAATATAATTTCTACATAAACGAACATTTAAATAATATAGAACGCGACAGAAAGTAGAATCAAAGGAATGATACACACCAGGTACGAAAACCCGGATAAAAAACCCATTGAGACAAAAAAAACCGGGAACGTACTCCTTGATCGAATGCAGTGTATCGAGCTCCGAGGATTAAAGCGTTAGACTAACTAAGGAACTAATAAAACGTTTGGTTACCGACAAGACAACGGCTGTCCAAAAGGCGAGATAGCCAAAAAACGCTCCTACGTCGATATTCCTACGAATATTCATGGTAACCTTTATTGAAAAACTGAGTAATTAAGAGCAAAAGGTTGACACAGATGTGAAAAGAATGCTACGAAACGTAATGAAACAGCTTTTCAACTACACTACAAGCATTTATTCTCAACAAGGCGTATGAATCCGTGCAGCGGCAGGTCCGAATACGCCCCGCTCGAAAGATTTAAGACCAGTATCAGTATCCGACAAATATATGTGGATCGTCCTTCTTCATGAAAAGTTTAAAAACTAGTCAACAAGAACGTGAAGGCGCTCATCCTTTGTACTTGTAGTGCATGTAAAGTGTTACCGGTCCACTCACTCCTAACGTCCTAATCTAAATTAAAGAAGCAAGCTGGTAGACGGAAGGAAGAGGGAGGTAAGCCATCAAATGGGGCCCTTCAGTGTGATGCAGATTGTAATGCTATTTAGTATACACTAAAACAGTAGATAGCCATGGCGTTTTTCACGCGGTTTGGTTGGCTACTCAAAATCGAGTGCTATTCTCCTCCGAGCAACTCGCGCGAAAGTCGTAGTTGTTGACTGGGATAAACGAGTTCAAAATCATCATTTTTGATCTCTATTATCTCGCTGTTTCGGAATGTACTAAAACAATTATTCACCTCCATGTCGGTAGCCAGTTGTGGATATTTATCTCGCCGCGAATATCCACCACTAGCCACCTCCACTTGCATGAATAATTGTAAACTATTCTCTATGGATGCAGATGAAGCAATGCAGGATATCAAACTAGGCCTACAGCTATCTTCTCACGTGACTTTCAGCCATATTGATTTACTGAAACAAGAGAACCATTTGCATAAAAATAGAATGGGACACCAATAGGGCCACCCTTTCTTTGTTTTGGGACACCAACATGGACGCCGTGACGTCTTGTGAAAACACTCTATTGTTTATCGATATTTGAAATTGCTGGATTGCATGTGACGTCGTGGCGGCCATGTTGGTGGTCAAGAACAATAGACTGTCTCTGCTGTTAACTAAACTCTATTTTAACGCAAATTCTGCAAAACAAAATTGTATTGATTTGACCACCAACATGGCCGCCTTGTCACGTGAGTGAAATCTAGCAATATAGGAAATTAAATGTCTTGTTGATTTTATTTTTTTTTGCCTTAACCGCGACAGGCGTAGTTAAAATGGGGCAGTCACCAGAATAAATCAGTTTAGTCTTTTGGCAGCAGTGACTCTTGAACCCCATATGATCCCCTTTTGCGGTACTTCCTCACCATCAAAATGATCAAGAGTATCAGACACAGGACACCAAGTACACCACCAATCACAATAGGTAAGAGGTCAAAGTCCTTATCAGAACTCGGGTCCTCTTTATCTGAAGGCGACACCTAAAAAAAAGATGACGATTACTGAGTGAGTATAACATTTCGTCGTAGCAGTCAGATGTGAGGTAGGATCAGAAGAACCAAGCCATGGCATTTTACTATACAGATTAAAGTTTGGATGACCCTTGCAGTTTGTAAAGTAGGTGGCGGTGGTCATAGTCTACGGCTAGGCCACTCCATCAATCCCTGCAGCACTTCATTAACAAGGGTGAGTGAAAAACGGGTCCTTAACTTAAGAAATACAGTTGTAATGCAGCAGCAAAACCAGAATATTAAAAGAAGCGTCCGATAGAATGTACTGGAAGTTTTTAATCTGGAAGGTTTACTTGCTTAATGGTAAATTTAAGGGGTAAGGTGGCTTCCACCTTACCTAAACACATTAATTTGTCTGGTATTCTTGTCACTCAAAGCCACATCCCACAAGCTTCACATACGATCACGGCCGAATCTGGCTGTTGGTTTCTTACTGTACATCGTTTTGAAAGCCGAGTTATTACTCACCTTCACCATGGAATTCCATCGCTCACCCCAAACTTGTCTGTCCCGATTCTCCAGGTCTTTGACGTCGCTACACGAAGATACGAGCAAGCCATCTTTCCCGACCGCGTATCGATCGTACTCGTGGACCGATAGGTCGTAAACGGCAATGACGCTGGCTTCTTTAGATGACGCCGGCTGCTGAGGGGTCTTTGGATGATGCTTAAGCTTCACTACTTTCCTATTCAATCCCTGGAGAAAATTCGAGGTCGTTACATTCACGGCACTTATCCACGACCTGTTTCCAATTTCAAAGAACAGGTGGTCGGGCGTGACCCAGATATCTTCGTCGTGCATTCGAAATACGACGAGTTCCTGCACAAGTACAAGCCGTTTCCGAACCTTATCGACGCGACGGAAATGCGTTACAGAAGGATCCTCGCCCTCATAACGAGTCGCCACCATGTCCCCTTCCTTGATACTTTCAATCGGTACCATTCCTTTGGCAGTGTGCACAAGAGTGTCTCCTCTGAAGCACGACTTTACCAAACAGCAATCGTGATGCCAGTTGTCGTGACACTTGAGTTTGTTGGGGTCGCTGCAGTCGCAAGTCTGCGGCGGGCAGCAATGTGGACACTGTATGGTATCGCAATTAGCACCCACGTAAGGCGGAGTACATTCACAGACATAAGGGTCATTTGGACAGCTTCCATGGACACACGGCTCCATACAGTACGTGACCTTCGTGCAGGGCCCGTGAGTGGGGTCAAAGCCAGGAGATCTGTATTGATTGCTCCAACCAGAATCGCAAGCGCATGATTTGCCATGTTGACCCAGGTAACAACGTCCATGTACGCACCCTTCACACGTTTGAACAGAGCACTGTGGACCCATGTATCCTGCAGAAAAGTGAACATTGGTTTTTGTCAACAACAAAAATGCCTTGGTCAAACAGGTCCATCAAGGTGACTGTAGGGCAGAGGAAAACTGCTAGAATTAACTGATGGTCCAACAACTTTAAAGGATATCTCCATGAAATTGAAGTGAAAACTCCACTACTTATTCTCATGCAAGAGTAATAGCCTGAGACTTACAATCACCCACTGAGGATGCTCAAATCACTTAACAGTGATATGCGCTAGACGTTTCCGCCGAAACTTCTGTCAGCGTCGGCAAGACCAGTCCTTCTGGGAACACAAACCAGCTGTTTTCCCGAGATACAAGACGACTGATCAGTTATAACCATTCAAAAGACAACAACAAAAACAAAGACAAAAGGAAGAAGACTGTCAATGTGGAGTTCTCTCAGTTGTACAACGCTGTTAGCGTCCTCTAATGCAAATGAGCATTATAAGTATCATTTTAAACCATCAAAAGGAGGTACAGGTTTTAGAAGCATGATTCTTGTTTAAGATGTATCATTAAATTCCATTATTATCCTAGTTGAGTTGGTGACGTGATGCCAGCAGCATACATGATGTTCTGTCACGTTATGTCTAACCTGGTTTGCATTCGCACGTGTTAGGGCCTTTCTTACAGGTCCCTCCCACAGCTGAGCAGTTAAGGCAAGGTCCCTCGTATATGTTGCAGTTTCCAGTAAGGCCCCAGTTGGGCTCGCATTCGCACAAATCAGGCTTGTTAGGACACCGTCCGTGCTCACATGGTACGCTGCACCCACTTACCACTTCACAGTGAGTTCCTATTGTATTGAAAACAGGGGAAACGTTAAGTTCTTCATTCCTAGAATATTGCACGGGCAAACAATACAGTTAGCGCTCGCCACGCCTATTTTAATGGCGCGAACAAGCCGGCAGTATAATGATTTACCCTTGAATTAGTTCATGGTGCCACAAAATACTTATCATACAGTGTATGATATAAAGTATTTTGCGTCGTTTACTCATTTATACCCTTGCTTGGCAAGGGACGCGGTGGGCGACGTTTCTTGGCCTAGGCAATAGCATCACGTTGCAGTCACGTCTCGTGCAAACCTTACGCTAATTAATCGACAGTTTAGTTCGACGCCTACGACTCGGAGAACGACGCCTACTCATTCAGTCGTCCAGTAAACTCGTACGTCACACTTAGTATACTCGCGCAGCGTCGTTTGGCTATCAATCAGTAACTTAAGTTTCTGATTTAAAGAATCGTCCAGTTACCATTTAAGACCCCTTCAGTCACTTTCCATAATGCACCGCGGGCGTTCTAAAATTTGCTGTAAATTTGCTGAATATCCGCTGCACCTCAAAAGGTTATCTTCAACAGTCAGCTGTGTTGAACCAAGTTCGAAGAAGCGACGCAGTCAAAGTTTCAGCTTCATCACTAATACAACTGGCAAATCAGTATTGTCGTAGTGGAAACTCTTGGCCTTTATTTAGTTTGTCAGGTCGTATTTTGTGACAATAAAGTAATTATCATTTGCAGATTGCGGGCCGTTATTTGGTCTACCCCCAACAAAATAAACAATATGCCGAGCTTAAATTAAGGAGTATTTAAGCGAAGTGTTTGCTTAATACGCAAACATCCTCTAAATGTCTTTTCAAATCGTTTAGTCGAGATAATTCTTGTTTTTGCTCTCTGTCCCATCTTTTATCTGTGACCAGCAGCTATCAGACTTCCCCGGGCAACAGTTGACAAAGGAGGATTTATTCTCTCACCTGAGTAATAAGGAGGGCAAACGCAATGATGGCGATCTATACAGTAACCTCCGTTCTGACATTCCCATCCCTCAGCACACCCAGACCTGTCAGTGAAAGTCGAGCCAAGTAATGCGATGATTAATGTCTAATTTCTTGCCTAAACGTGATTCGCAATCAGGGATGTAGGTCAGGAGGAGAAAACAACGGATATATATCGGTATACAATATTTCAACCTGAGGGAAGCTCCCTTACAGGTGATAAACAGAGAGGCCCTTGACGAGTAAGTGGAATACTGATAGCCTAAGCAACCGAAGTTAACCAAGGCAATGAAAAGCGACCACTGTATTTGAGGGAATTATTCATCATGGTGCGCCTAACGTGGGATACTTGTGAATGAAAGTTTGAAGCGCAAAATCAGTGATGGGATAAGATCAAAATCGTTTCAGAGCTATGAATTGTTTACACCGCTTGTTAGGAATTGAACTGGTAACCGCATATCAGGAGAAAAAAATGCTGGAACTACAGCTGTGAAAACAAGACGGGTAGATTTTTGACAGTTAATTACATAAAACGTAGCATCCGTCTTGTTTCGTGTCTAAAGCTTCTTGTCCTTCTGGATCTGGTGTTCCACCAAGAAATGTTATTCCTCTATGTTATTAATTGAAGCGTTCGCCATTATCCGTCCTCAACAATGAAGACCCTTAATAATATTACTAACAAGTCTCGTACGACATGCACTGGAAATGAAGCAAAATCTAAAGTGGTCAGAAAAGATCAAAGAATTGATGAAATAACGAAGCTTCAAGAACGCCCGAGAAAAAAATACGTTTATACCTGTCGCATGCAAGGCCAAAGAAGTTTTCGTGGCACTCGCACTTGTCTGGGGTATTTGGGCATGCGCCAAACTTGCATGGTACTTGACAGATGGAGCGGTCGCACAGGTCTCCCACCCAGCCAGGTTCGCATTCGCAGTTACTCCTTGATTTCTTGCAAGAGCCATGTCCCTTACAAGGAAACCAAGGAAAGCATGACGTGACGTTTTCGCAGTTTGTTCCTTTCCATCCTGTCTGACATTCCTTGCACGTCAGGCCATCAGGGCCACAGTATCCGTGTTTGCAAGTAGCGGTTGGTTTGCAGCCAATGCTCTCGCAGCATTCTCCTGTGTACTGACCTGTTCTCGAAATCGAGATGCATTTACACGTTTGGGTTGCTCTGTCGTAATTTCCGTGTCCAAAGCATTCAGTATCTGGGGGACAAAGGCCTTGAACCTCCAGGTTATACATCACTAGCAAGCAAAGGACGGGGATTGCGTTATTTTGCATCGTGACTTCACACCAAATCTGTAAAAGCAAATGCGAGAGGTGGAATCACGGAGGTATCGTTTGGTTCGTATTATACAAATATTTAGTCAGGTTAGCTTTCATAAGGTCCAGTTAAAGTTTGCCGATTTTATTTGTAAGGCATCAATCCTAGCCAGGTCAGTGTGTTTGTATCTTTCCGAGTGTCACGCAGACATACTTGGAGGGTCGATTATTTAAACAAAGTCTAACTTAGACCGTGATTTAAGATAAGTAATTGATCTCTACAATCTTATTATAAGTGGGTCATTTAAAGGAATTAATAAACGTTTTGTATAGTCTGTGACATATCCCTGCTTGGCTTTTATCATGGTGAAGAACGCCTATACCTGCTCAGGTTGGGTTCAACCTCGGTGTAAGAACCTGTGAAACTCACGAATGACGTAAAACAAAGACAACAAAAGATTGGAAACAACAGCCTACGGCAAAACAATAGATCACAAAACAAAGAAAACAACGTCGGGTTTCTACACCAAGGTAAACCCTTGGGTTGGCCATGTAGGATTCAAACGCGCATTTTTGCGTACTGTGCCCAGTCACGCGCATAGTTTCTTCACAGTTTGTTCGCGTGGGCTACGTATATTTAAAGATTTTAGCGCCTTTACCTTCCTCTTCGGTCATCAGTTTTGCATATCACTCTTGTCGGTGAAGTTCTCGCTGTACAGGAAGCATTTGTAAGTTCACTCGTTTATCCACTATTCCTTTATACTGTCGTTCATTTCCACTAATCAGTTTTTATTTATCATTTCTTTATTTCTAGTCGAACCATCACAACATCGTAATCAACAAGTCAGTTAGTAGTTCATTGTATTCACGGCCTTCGCCTGAGTGCAACTTAGTTCGATGCGTTAAGTTCGAAAATCGTGTTAGAGTGATACTTTGAACTTTGTTTGAATAACCGGCCCACATTTTTTTTTTTTTTTTTCATCAGAACGTTATGGCTGAGGTTTAGCCTAAATTTTACTGAACATGCTAAAACATACAAAGGCAGAGAGTCAGTAAGAACGTCTTTATTTTAATCATTTGTTTTTGTGGCGGCGTTGTGAACCTCTGTGTTCAATGCTTTGTGTTAAGCCAAATTTTCCAACAGTTGGTTGGCGCGACATCTTCAGTTCGCGGCATTAGAGCAAGCCACACAAACATGTGACATGCAACTTGATGTTTCCTTGTCGTGTCCGCATTGAAATACTAAACCATGTAACTTGAGTCAGGCTAAAATCACCTCCAAAATTAGTCGTTCTTCAGTGTACTCGGGTGAAAGGAAATCTGAGTTCTCCAAATGACGGCAGTGAATCTTTGTACTACTCACCAACTAATAGGCCATTTCCGAGTTCATGTCTGCCTCCTCTTCAAAGCGAGTCTAAGTGCGAAGTTTTTGTGATGGTAATTGGTTCTACTTTACATATGAATGAAAACTAATTTTCGCACTTAGACTCGCTTTGAAGAGGAGGCAGACATGAACTCGGAAATGGCCTATTCGCCGGTGCTCAATCACCGAGCTAAAAGGAGACTTGTAGGAGCTAAACACCTCAGTTGCTAGCCTTGCGTGAGAACTCCTTATCCATATAACCCGAATGTCCGAAAACTTTCCCGCGATATGTCTTCGAAGATTCCCGAGCATATCCCGATCACATCACGAAATCTCAGCGCAACCTTGAGACTTAAACGCGACATTTAGAGCCATGTACTGGACTATTTTCAGTAGAAATCCACATAAATGGTAACTGAACAAATAGTCCGGAATTGTGGGTCAGGCGTGAGAAATTGCCCTGTATATGTGTGATGGATGTTTTCGATCTGCAGGCGTTTGACTCACACGGCAGAAAGCGCGTGACAATGTTCACATCATCAAATCGCCGAGAGGCGTTGAAATTTTGTAACGAACTACTTTGCTCCCTACTATAAGCCTTAATTTTTTTGGCTACCGTTACCTCCTAGCAGGATTTCTTTTAGATCACACCCTTTAAACCGGGTGAGGCCGTTTGTTTGTGAAAACAGACAGTGACTCACCGGCACGGGACGATAGGAAAGAAAATTCCCGAAATAGACTTCTGCAAGGGCAAGTGTAGAGCTTTTACCTGCCTGACCTCGCAGTACATGCCACAGACCTGCACGATTCATGAGATCCGAGTGTGCCGCTTGAAGGCCACTGTCGCGAGTAAGGCAGATTGGCGACACGCATCATTTTAATTTCTAGTGAATTCGACCCGTTTCAAAGGAAACTTGCAAGACAGTTTCCACAACTTTTGTCCAACTGTCCCCTCCAAGGTTTCTCTACATACGAAATTTAAGTCATATTTCATTACAGGCACCATTATCATAGGATTTAGGTAAAGGAAAACAGGTCCCACCTAAACCTTTAAAACAGCTACAGTCTAACCTGTAATAAGCGGTCACCCTTCCCGAAAATGACTTCCTTTAATTTCTGTAGTTTTTTTTTCCTTTATCAAGCAGTCGTCTCTATAAGTCGGTCGCAGTCGTCCTTAACTAGGCCTCGCAAAGAGCTGTTTCTATTGTCTTGACTTGTATTTACGGTCACTTTGTGAACCAAAATCACTCGCATGTGATACCAAATAGTCTGCCAGGCAATAGAATTCGCGATAAGTTATTTTCACAAATCATTTAAATGGGCGGGAATTGACCTTTCTTCTTTGTCTGGCCTTAATTATTGATGAATGTGAGACCATCATAAAATGTCGTCCTTCTTGATTTCGTGTATTCTGAGGAAGTTGTATGAAGCAGTCATTTCGCCATTCCCCGAGTGTGACTGCTTAATACATGTAATAAATGTTTGACAATATTCCTACCAGTTCAGTGTTTTCAGAACAAAAAGCCGAATTTGTAATTTATATGCATGGTTTCTGTAAGTAATCCTGACAAAGGCAAGTAAACAAAGTTACCTCCAAAATATGCTGAAAGCTGCTGAACGCCTTTGAACACTCCAATCAAACCAGCACATGCATTGAAAAGGCCCGAGAACACGACTGTATTTATGATAAAGAACATATCCCGTGAACGTCTGCTGAGATTACCATGTCGTCCAATGACCCCACGCCCAGACCTACAACCGCTACGAGGGTCCAGCACATGGCACCAAGGAAAACTGCCTTTGTTGTTGTTGTTGTTGCTGCCGATGTTTCCTAGTTTGTTTTCTGTCGTTCGGTTTCTTTTGTCTTGCATTTTTACTTTTTTTTTTCTTGTGCTTGATCGTTGACCATTACGCACTCTCGGTGGTTGCTTATTATTTATTTAGTTCACCAACACTGACCGGTAGTTAGCTAAACTGAGGACCCGGACGTTTCTCGAAAGTTCCGAAAACTTGTCGGGCCTGATAAGCCGTTTCGAAAACTGCGATCTACTTATTCTAAAAAACTAGACTTTTACTGTGAATTTAAGATAGCAAAAGGAAAATTTGTTGCAAAATTTAATGCGGCCTGGAAACGTCTTCGTTTTTGAGATACGTAGAAAATTATAACACCCTAAAAAGTTTCTGAGATTTCGAGAAACGCTACTTTTTTTTTACGGGGAGAAACGTGAAGTTAAGCGGACTTTGCCATTCTGAGATGAGGAATAGCATTCAGTCTGATGTGCAGACTCTGACGCGACGCTTCTGCCTTTATTTCCGCCGAATTTCTAAGAAACGACCGGTGGTAACATAAACTTAGTTTATTCAACGTAAGCTTTCTTTTTAATGTTGGAAAATACGCAGATTTCACTGATAATGTGAGTTCAACTCAGCCGAGACTTATCGGTCGTTACTGCCGAGCCACGTCTTGAATTGTGGCTCTGTGTGTTATGCAAGTAATTAAACCGTCAAATGAAATCTATTTTTTGTCTTCACATTTGTCCACAGTTTCAGCGCATTCAATTCCGAATTTTCATTAAACCACTCTTAAGTCGGTGGTCGCTGTCTTTAAATTCTTTTCTTTTATTTGCTTGCTTGGTTTGGTTTTGCACAGATATATTTATGGGAGCAGCATACCTGAACCTTCTGCGGCTCATGACGTAATTTGTGCGTAATCACAAGACCGTTCTAGACCTGATGAAGACGCGACGTTAGGTCTCGCTTAGTACACTGTAAAAAGGCCTGGAGGCACTCAAATAGAGACTAGCTACTGAGTAGTCGTTTTCCATGATAATTTCTAAATTACCAGTTTTAGAAAGCAACTGTCAGGTAGTTTCAAAGCGCACATTTGGTGACGGGAAATGTAGTTGGATTTTTTTTTCTTTTGAATACAAAAGAAAATACAAGATTCTTTCTCATGAACACGAGCCGTTGCATATTCTGCGGTATGCAGCGGCTTGTACTCACGGATGCTTCCGGACTGGCTCTGAGCCCTGTTTTTCTCCCTCAAACTGGCAGCATCGCGGGCCTTTTAGTGGGGCTTCGTTCCGAAACACGATAGAAGAAAAACCAAACTTTAGTTTAGATTTTAATTTCAATCTTTTACACACTACAGCCGGTGATCATTGAAATATTTGCATTAATTCTACAAAAACAGTCTCTCTAATAAAATGTGTTAACTCTAGTTGTATTTACACTGAAGCATTAACATTACTGTGACCCGGTCATGTCTTTTGGCATGGGATAAATTAGTATTACAATGCTTTCTTTCGTGGCATACCGTTAAACATCGTCGATTCACTCCTATTGCATCGCTAGCATGCCGGTTTTCACTGTCACACCGTCATCAAAACCATTCAACAAATGAGGTCAAGAACCAAAGAAATAAAAGAAGATAAATCTCGCAAAGATTCAGGTCTGTGTGAAGAAATGTACTCAAATTTATAAGCCTTTGTAAGGAGACGCCAAGTTTGTGTCCGTCTGAGGGGCACAAACATGGCGGCTGGAAGCTAACAAAAACATTTGTCATCGAGTTTTGCTATAAAAAGCCTGTAGTCGTCAGGTTCAGATTGCGAAATCTCAGCGGATAAGTCACTTTTTGTAACCTACGTGACAGCATTTTAATATCGTGTCATGCCAAAGCTTAGAAATTCAACCTTGCTTCATCAAAAGACGAAAGACCCTATCAAACTGAAAATTTGTAATAAGATAAGTCTTCAGCTGTTCTAATACCTAACTAAACTAAAACTCAAAAGGGTTAATTATTCCTTATTTTTTTTAATTTTGATGACATCACATGAAAACCACTGGAGAAACACAGACATTTAGGTCGTTCGGCTGGAAACTTTGGTAAGTGCTGTCTTGTAAATAAAACTGACTTGTGTCTCGAACTTGGTTTAAGGTGTGTGGCTTCAAAAGCTCGCAATTAAGATTCCTCCACCAATGGCCTCAACTCCCCACGTCGACGCTTTGGCTCTGCCTTCATGATGACAATTACAACCAGCGCCAGACAAATAACACCCAGAGCACCACCGAAAACGGCAGCCAACGACAGGCCTGAGCCCGAGCTGCTTGTGTCGGAGTTCTCGCTGTGCGAAGTCTGCGCCCTCTCAGCCTGGAAGAAAGGATATTTTATGACAGTCAACTGATGTCAATTTTTTGGGCCAACATTATCTAACTGATAATCAATATACAATCAAAGCCAATGACGGGTTCAATGCTTCGTTGACTGCTTTTCAAGTTGGACTTGGTTTTTACTGACAAACACACAAAATGATTTGCCGCGATGTACATCATTAGAAGTCTGTTACAAGGATACCACTTTTAATTACTGGAGTAGTACAGTAGGGTAGGGTTTTCATCAGGGTACAAGTACAGAAATGAGAACAAAATAATTCAATACTAACAGACAAACTTCAAATTTCCAGGAAAAAATATGTTGGGAATTTGAAATGCACTCCACTGAACTTTGTGGAATTTGCTCTTTCGCTCAAAAAAGCTTCAGAGCTTCTGTTGGCGACTTCGAATAACAAACTTATACATTCCCCTATACCTATGACTGCGTAGCAGAGTCGAGCTAATGTCTTCAAATGCATAGCTTTCATTGTTGAATGAGTGGTCAGAATTGAACGATAGTGCCCACGTGTACTTATAAGTAGAAACACTTTAGGTTCGCAGGGAAGGGAAAATAACCAGCCTTTAGAAAAGAGTTTTATCACACCTCGACTGTCTGTTTACCGTCCCGCGAGCCACCAAGGAAGGTAGGATGTGGTACTTCACCCCAAACTTGTTTGTCCCGTGTTGTAAGATCGTTGGAGTCGTTGCACGCGGAAACAAGCAAGCCATCCTTTCCGACAGAGTATCGATCGTACTCGTGGACCGAAAGATCGTAAACAGCAACAACACCGTTCTCTCCGGATGAGTCGAGCAGCTGAGAAGCCTTCAGTCGATGTTGAAGTTTCACCATCTTGCCATTCAATCCCTGGAGCGAATGTGAGGTCGTTGTGTTTGCGGCACTTATCCACGACCCTGTCCCTTTTTCAAAGAACATGTGGTCAGGCGTGACCCAGATATCCTCGTCGCCCATTCGGAACACGACAAGGTCCTTTATTGGCACGAACTGTTTCCGGACCTGGTCAACGCGGCGCAAGTGCGTTACAGAGGGACCATCGCTTTCATGGCGAGTTACCACCATGTCGCCTTCCTGGATATTTTCAATCGGTACCATTCCTTTGGCTGTATGCACAAGAGTGTCTCCTCTGAAGCATGACTTAACCAAACAACAATCGTGATGCCAGGTGCTGCGGCACTTGATATTGTTGGGGTCGCTACAGTCGCAAGTCTGCGGCGGGCAGCAACTTGGACAGTGAATTGTGTCGCACTCTGCACCCACATAAGGTGGATTACATTTACAGACATAAGGGTCGTTCGGACAGCTACCGTAGACACACGGTACTACACAGTACTGGACCTTCGTGCAGGGCCCGTGAGTGGGATCAAAGCCAGGGACGGAGCCCGCGTTCAACCATCCGTAATCACAGGCGCATGATTTGCCATGTCCGCCTATGTAACAACGTCCATGCACGCACCCGTCACACTTTTGAACAGAGCACTGCGGACCCATGTATCCTGCAGGAAAATTGAACATTCCTCATTCTATTTAATATACACAAAGTTGTGTTGCCTCATATGCAAATTGCCACTTCCTTCACAAATGCATTAGCAAAAAGAGATCGGAAAAAAAAGTGAGGCAGTAATGGTACCGCAATTAGCATGTGAAATGCATAACAGCGGCTGCAACCATGCACAAGGGCTTAAATTATGCTTAGTATATTAACATCTTGTGCACGTTGTAATTCAAGGCTCGAATTTTCATATGCATTGTATTCCTAAGTACAGGCACGGTGCTTAACTAACCCTCGTTCATCACAATCAAGAAATAACAAACCTGGTTTGCATTCGCACGTGTTAGGACCTTTCTTACAAGTTCCTCCCACAGAGGAGCAGTTGAGGCATGGTCCCTCGTATATGCTGCAGTTTCCAGGAGGGCCCCAGCTGGACTCACATTCACACACATCAGGCTTATTTGGACACCGTCCATGTTCGCATGGCACGCTGCACTCGCTTATGGTCTCACAGTATGTTCCTGCATGTAAAATAAGGGAACAGTCATGTAACGGTCCTCACTTGGGCTAAGTAGCTTGGGAACATGTTTCTGAAGACAGTCTTTGCCATAAGTAAAACGTTTACACGTTAGAATGCACTCCCGCATCACTAAAAACGCTTAAAATACACTCTGGTTTGTGAAAGTGAAGTCGCCCTGGGGCTCCCATTAGTAGCCATCCGGCCGGAACAGACCCATTATCAATATTCCACGTACGCCACTCAAAATTTCGCAACAAGTCGCCAGTTTTCATAACATGCGGATACTCTTTTAAGGAGGTTCACAGCAGTTGTTTTTTTCTTGGGGGTGTCCCTTTTGAAATTAAAATTTCTTATAGAAGAGAAGCTTAGATTTCCTTGAAACTACAACATCTTTTCGACGTATGACCAAAGTTTATTTTCTCATCTGTTCTAATTAACAGCTGTTACCATAGCAACGGTAACGCAAGGCTGCTTTTTAAAAAAAAAACCTTAGTTATCCAGCCAGACACTTCATGACGTAACTTTGAGATTGCAAACCACTCTAGTCCCATAATTTGTTGGCCAAATTAGGAAAAAAATCTATAAGAGCGTTTTCAAATAAATTTTTCATTTCCGTATTTTTCTTCAAGGTTTTTGAAGAAATATGAAACTTTTACATCACTTTTTCTCTGTTCAAAGAATTATCATGATAGAAAAACATTTTCAATTCACATTGAGCGTCCTAGGTGGTTGTGGTTGAAAGATATTTAAGTTTTAATTAATGCAAATTACGAACTTCCTTAAATTCCGGTCCAACAAGGCTGACACGTGTTTTAACTATTATTGCCTTACAAACTAAGAGACAAACGCCCCAGGTGAAACGAAACACATGGCACCATTTATCTTGCTATGTGGAATAAGCATCTAGTTTATGTACTATAAAATGGCCTTTTCCTTACCTGAGTAATGGGGAGGGCAAACGCAGTGATGTAGATCTATACAATAACCCCCGTTCTGACATATCCATTCATCCGCACAGACAGACCTGTGAATATCAAGCGAAACAAATCACTTATTTACTAACTCCTCCTCAAAATGCTGGTTACGCAGTCAGGGATTGTGTTGCCTGAGAATGATGCTTGATGAACGTCATAAGTTACACGGTAAATGTTCAGTATGAGCAATAAGGCAACAGTGGTTAGCCAATAAACATAAAATTGTTATCAGAAACTACAAGAACAAAGCACAAACTAGGCTTTTACCTGTCGCATGCAGGGCCAAAATAGTTTTTGTGGCACTCGCACTTCTTTGGGTCATTTGGGCATGCGCCAAACTTGCACGGTACTTGACAGAGAGAGCGGTCGCACAGGTCTCCCACCCAGCCGGGTTCACATTCACATTTGCTCCTCGATTTGATACACGCACCACGCTTACAGGGAAACCAAGGAAAGCATGATGTGACAGTTTCGCAGTTGGTTCCATTCCACCCAGTTTGACACTTCTTGCATGTTAGGCCATCAGGGCCGCAGTATCCGTGTTTACAAGTAGCGTTCGGATTGCAGCCGATGCTCTCGCAGCATTCGCCCGTGTACTTACCGGACCTTGGAAGGGTGTCACATGTACACGTTTGCGCTGCTTTGTTATAGCTGATACCGTGCCCAAAGCACTCTGTTTCTGGGGGACATATACCTTGAACGCCCAGGCTGAACAGAATCAGCAGTAAACAGACAACAGATGCCTTCTTCATTGCAGGTTCCTACAAAATCTGCAGAAAAAGGCATGATACATTTAATAAGAAATATTGGTAAGTGAAAATTACTTAACACTTAAGCCGTGTTCACACTTAACGTTAATTACATTCAACTGAATTATAATTCAATCTATCATACTCCATTCAATTTTATTCAATTGTGGTTCTGTTCATATCTGCGAAAATTCAAATGAACTAGGCAGGGTAACCGCGCAATGTGAAGTTGAAAACAAAATGGCGCAATGTGACACCTCCATCGGCCATTCCTTGGCTTATTTTGTCCCATTCGAGTTTCTTGTTGTGCATGGTGTTCAACTCATGTTGCACCGCCTTTTCACTCCCCAAAGTGATCAGAAGTTTGGTTTCCTCAAACTACCACGTGTCCGCCATTTCGTTCAATCACGCACTGCAATTACTTCAAACAACCCCCTTGAGGCTGTTTGAAGTTAAGACTTTGAGTTAAGACAAAATATGGCTCTGAAATATTGTGTGTGAGTAAGTAAACGTTGGCAAAAAGATCTGCCCCCACAAGATGTAGCCTAGGTTTTCTGAAATGCAATCCACTAGTTTCTACCTTGCCATCCCGGTAACAGAAGAAGACAGTATTTCGTCTTTATTTGGGCTTTCCCTGGTTTAACCATTTTTCAGCAAACCGAAATAGCATGACAGAGCTACTTTCAACGGTTAGGTCACGAAAAATTTAAATACGAGTTTCTAGGAAAAAATGTGAGTTCGACGTATGAGCCTGTCTACACTTCACTACGGCACGGAATCATTGTGAAATAAACATAAACATTCATCGAAAATTACTTGACTTGCAAATGGCAAATTTTGCCTTCAAGTGGCGTTATGCATGGTTTTAGTGTCTATCGTTATTGTGCATTGTCTGCCTTGAATTTTCCATATCTTTTACTCAAATTGGACTACAGTCACAACGATTGGGGACAATTTACGGCTTCCGAGATTGCTGAACACCGAATTACAAAGCCGTGGTTCTGTGATATCACAGCGTACGTACCTTATGATTAGGTGGTCGACGGTGACAGGACGCGTGCAGTCTCCTAGCGCTTTCCAAAAGCTCCGTAAAGTGACCATGGAATATACGTTTCTGTCGCAAAAAAGGTTTCGGGGAATGTCATGTGATTTTATCGTCGACCAATCGGGGCGTAGAAAGTTAAAAATGTTGTATTACGTGGGGGAAACTCCCCTTATATTTCGCGGAAATGTGTGCAAGCTAATTGTTTAGATATATCTATTTTTTGCATCCACGCAATGGTGTCTTATGATCGAGCTAAAGAGGGCAAATAAGCGAAGGATAAAACACCTGGAAACGTGTTATGGGACAAAGTTAGGATATACTTCAGAAATGTAACGAGAATACGAACTTAAAACCAGTGCCCGATAGAGTTTGTAAAGTGTGCGTGGAATTAGGGAAACCCCCTTTAAGCAAGTTTCAGAGAAACTGAATATTTTCAACCAGATACAATAAGATTCCAAGACTTCGCATATTTTCAACAGTTACCTTTTCCGGTTTCTCTTAGCTTTTTAACTTACTGTTGAATCGAATGGGCTAATTTTAAGGTGCTTTTATTTGGATTATGAAAAAAGGGATCGAAAAGAAAGCAGCTTAGGCCCGGTTCAAACGTCGAACTTCACATGTACCGAATCTAATGCAAATGAGAAAAATATATTGTTTTCCCTCATTTGCATTAGATTCGGCACATGTGAAGTTCGACGTTTGAACCGGGCCTAATAAGTTGGTCATAGTTGGATTCGACTGCAAAGTAAAAAGTATAAGCAAGACGTATGAACGTCTCATCATCAAATACAAATTCTTAGAAATAAAACTTCATTGTATGATTTTCAATCAAACCGAAAGCGTACCGGTCAGCATTCTTTTGATATTTATTTCAACCACTAATGATTCATTGCAAATCGTGTTTTTAGAATCACCGGATGTTTTGTGTTTTTTTCGCATTGTCTCAGGCGGGGAATCCCCTCAAACTTCAATTTCGGTTTTACAATCTTGGACTGAAATAAAATGAGAAATAACCCCCCCCCCCCCCCATATCAATGTTGAGTGCGCGCGCAAACCAAACTGCGCCTTTTTTCATCATTGAAATGGAGGGGAAGGGGGTCTTAAGTTTTTCATTTGTTTTGACCGAGATTGTATTGTGAAAGTCATGTGAATCTATATTTAGCAAACGCGCGCTTTCTTCGAACAAAAGGCCTTAGTTATGAGCTGAACGTAACCTCGCCCTGGAAAGATTGAAGACTAAGCCGCTATTCAAAACTAGACGAGGTACTCGGATGGGTACAAACGATATTTTGATGAAGATGAATTCCCAAGAGGTTACGCTATTGGTTATGTTAGATCTGAGTGCTGCTTTTGATACAGTAAACCATGGCATACTAATCAGTCGTCTACATGAGGAAGTGGGTGTTAATGGCCTAGCTCTGGAGTGGTTTAGATCCTACCTGCAGAACAGAACACAACGTGTGGCTGTCGATGGGACACTCTCTGACAGGTTCGTTTTAGATCATGGAGTCCCTCAGGGCTCCTGTCTTGGCCCACTGCTGTTCATCATTTACTCATCCAAGCT
>OX419339.1:9073001-9138001 GCA_948470475.1 Galaxea fascicularis
AGCGAAACAGTGAGACAGCTTTTTACCCTCGATTCTTACCATTTAGATGCGTAAATCGCTTCCGGGGTCAGTGGTTTTACAAAATGTTTCCTGAACAAGAAACAAAGGGACAATGAGTGAAGGAACTGAGTGAAAGGAGTGTAATAAGCGTTGTACCTAAACAAAGCGGAAAGATCCACCACCGCGGTGCAATGTGGTGGGTAAGTTCTCCACAAATTCGCAAATCCGTTCATTTGACATTTGATGTTTTGTAAACTTGGACGCCAAAGAAATTTGCAAAGGTGTCACTGCACGACCAGAGACCATTCAAACTCATTAAAACCTGCGCGTAATATATCTAAAAGATTAGAAATAAAGAACATATTTCCGTCAGTCCATAAAGTTGTGCAAGGTAATACAATTAGGGGAAGAGTACTGAGGTGAAAACAGCTGTAAGAGTATAGTCCGAAGGCCAGTGATTGCTCATGATCAGATCGGAAAAACTCCGGGTCCCAAAGAGATTCGAACCCACATGTTTAGTCCCTGGGGTGGTCACAGATTTGTGAGCTCCTAATAATCTAGCAGAGGATAAAGATTTCAGAGAATTTACATCAGACCTGCGAATACATTGGGAATTTTATCTCAGTTACGTTTACCGGCAAATCGACTAGTTCGCAGAACTTAGCCTGAAATGAAGTCAGACGGAATTCTAATTCGTGAATGACATGCGACACCCGCGGGACAATAGCTCATAATAAACCCGTGGAGGTAGCAGGATAAAGATTATCAGTCAAAGTGTTGCAGAACGGATTATAGTACGTAACCAATTGGAACTGTTACAGAAAGAACGACTAATGTTTTGGTCTTGATCAGGGTGAAATATCTCACATACTGGCAATGCGGCGCCACTTCTTTGCATAATCGCCCTCTTATAACCCTAATAAAAAACGCTTGCGACAAAGGATATTCTAGCCTAAGCGACATCTCAGTATTTCCTGATGCGCTTCTTTAGCCAGAATTGTTTACGCACGAAAATATTTTTTAAAGATCGATCCCGAATCTTACACGTGGTATCAGTCTATTAGCGTCATCCAAATTACTAACGAACGTAAGGAGGAGAAATAAGCTGGACAGGGCACTGGCATAAGTTTAAAAAGTAATATTCCTCGACTGATACCATAGATCGATATCGAAGACGAAAACGTTGGCACAAAGAATTAACCTGCCGTAATCGAATTCATGGTTCTTTCTACATTATCCCCAAACCGTGTAGCAGTATAAAGAATTATGAAGCATCAGCTGAAGCATTGTTGTGCGGCGTAGATTGACATAACCAAGATCTTTCGAGCAGCTAGATTATAGATGTTAGTTTATTGATAACATAAACCCAGTGTTCAAGACATTTCTGGCACGCCTTGCCGGGTGAAATTTATTGGCACTGGTACAAAAATTGAACTCGGTCTTGAATGATACCGTGCACCTTCTAGCTTGTCGATTCCTGATAATTCCAAGGAGCTTTGCTTCCTTTGTCAAGTTTAACATAGTGCCGCATCCTTTACTTTTGCTTGTATGAATTTGAAGCAACTCTCCTGCAGATCCTCTTCAGCACATGTGCTTCCTTTTCTTCACAGCAGGTCTTTCCGTTCATTACACCAGGAGCTGGCAACCTTAAGGGGCACTTCGGCACTTCATACATTTTAGCAGTTTTCCTTGAAAATCTTGCCAAGAGTCATTCAACCGAAAAGTGGCTCAATCAAGTTGGAGTCCTTGGTGCAGTACATGTTTTGAAATTGTTTTAGAGTTTTTGGAATTTTTGAAGGAACAGAGTCAGAGGAAGGGATGTGGAAAATTTTGGACTTTAAAAAAATATATTGGATTTGCAGGGAGTTGAACTGATCAAGGTCAATAATTAGTAGAGAAAGGTAGATAGTCCGAACTGCTACAAGGTGCCCCTGAGCCCGTTAGCGAACTAACTGGTTTATGTGGTGTTTCTACCCGTCTTTAATTCTTTTACTCTCGATTAACCCCATTTCTAATATCAATGATAAATTCTGGAACAGAGTATTGCCAACTTACCACTTCCAAGACTTAATGAGTTGATGATACAAGCCTACCGTTCAAAAAGGAAGGCCTGTATCATAACCCTTCTCGCTGGATTTAGTATACCATACGATGCCGGCCTGCATACGCTTTCCGTCATCTAAAATAAAGTTACTAAAACATCCCAGAAAAGACAATAATGTAACCGTTGTGAAGATCCCTCTTGGAAATGTAGATCTACATGTAACGTGCAAATAAACCTTTCCGGTTAAGTCATTTATGACGATCAAATACATTTAAGAAAATAAATATTTAAGAAAATTAAAACAAAATTAAACCAGAGGGGGCGCGAAAATGCTTGTACACAATGAATGAGTACAAAAGGACTTAAATCAGGAGAGGTTCGTTTTGTTTTTGTTACTCGGTTCAAAATAAGACCGGTTTTGCCTAATTTTGTCCAGAACTCCCAAAAGAATAGTTTGCCTATTTATATACCCCAGTGCCCCTCTTTACGAAACAGCTCAGTTATCACTTCACAAGGCCAATCTGGTTTTCGGTTGATTGTCAACTGTAAACGAATATCACTGAGGCCATGTCCACACTGATGCGTTTTTGTTTGAATGCGTTTTCGATAGGTGTAAAAACGCATCGATTGATCTGCGTCCACACTGATACGGATGCCGTAGCGTTTTCAATTGGCCGTTGCGAAATTCAAAAGGGAACTGGGGCGAGTTTCAAATTTTGAAGTAATCGATAAATTGACACCATCACATGAAAGATAACATTGAAATTGGTCGTTTGACCAAGTTTGGCTCTTTTAGGTTGAACAGAGACCACGTTATGGACCTTGAAACATAGCTCAAAATCCATGCAAACGTCTCTAATTTTGAGGCTGCTTCCCCCAGGGTTTTGGGGGACGCTGTCAAAATTTCTTCAAAATTTGAAACTCGCCCCAGTTCCCTTTTGAATTTCGGAACGGCCAATACGATTCACTTCAAAAGGATCCGTTGAAAACGCTGTTGATAGTGAATCGTATTGAAAACGCTACGGCATCCGTATCAGTGTGGACGCAGATCAATCGATGCATTTTTACACCTATCGAAAACGCATCAGTGTGGATATGGCCTGAACTACAATCGCATCTGTAAACTATCTCCCAGCGTAAGATCTACTATAATTGGTGGCACAACTGAGGAAGTTGTAAATACCGTGACGGTGTTTCATAGGAACTGAAAAACATTCGGTAGCACCGTAAGCTCTTCTGATATAAGACACAAAGTATAAATAAACTCTCTTAAGTATTACCAGTAAATCAATATCACGCGCTAGAATGCAAACATCATTCTGCACATTTCCAAATACCAAGTTATCTGTAAACAATGTCTCCGTCAGACAGCGCCGGACCACATTGAAGCTTCCCGTGTATTCATTGTTTTCAGTTCCCAGTCGTCGATTTTGGATGCCCTTAATTTAGTTCCGTGATGTAATAGCGTTGACCCAAGTAGTAAATATTTTCAAAACAATTAAGCTGCAAAATAGCGTAATACCAGTTGCCTCTAAAATCAGCCGATATTTTTGAGTTTGAGCAGGACAGTTGAGTTTCAAGTATTATTTTGCAAGTTGATGAGAAAAAGCAAGGTTTTGTTGTAGAAAACCTGGAAATGTTCTTTACTTGGTAACAAAATAAGCTATGTCTCTACTAATTACACGAAATTACATATATCCTCTGCTTATAACGCAGAATATTTGTCGTGTCAGAGTGACGAATATCGAGCACAGCGTGACCATATTTGGACCGAATGTTTCGATGCATTCAAAAGATGCGACTCCCAAACTTAGCTAAGTATTTTAGTAAAATGCTCTTTCTAGCAGTTTGAATTATTCTCATTACATGGGCTCTTTCGAAAGCTTGGAAAAAAAAAAACGTGGAAGGGTGTAATGATCAGGGAAGGACCAACATGCACTTCTTTAATTCACTGAGCCTGCTTCGATTGCAAATTGGACAGTATATACTAAACGGAAGAGAAAAACTAGCGTGTCATGATCTGCGAAACATGTGCCTTTATAATATCAGACTGCTAACACACCACTTTTGAATCCGATCGCCGGAGCGAACACACGAAAAACCTGAAACACGTGAAGTGAACGAGTCAAGGAGTCGTTTAGAGAAAAGGACTGTCTATCATAAGGTCACATCATATCATTTTGTTTTAGCACACCTAATATATATTTAGGCAAGCCTAAAAGCGGAGCTCCACAATTCTTTCCTGATATTTGTATGGCATTTACAGATAAACTAATATCAATACCAGGACTCTAGTTATAAGGACTACTGTATTGTCATTATAGATTTGTATTGTATTGCTGCAGAGCCACAACCACCATTCAATCAAGTGTACACTTTCGAAATTATCATTGGCCTTTGTGGGTCAAGGACGGAGCATAAACGACTAACGAACTTTTGCTTTATCACAGTTTAATTACATCTCAATCACTCCCGACAAATGGTGTAAATCGCTTAATTAGATTAACAGTCCCAGTGTCCCACTTTTAAATCCAACGTCACAACCGGTTATGTGCTTTGGCTGAGTCACAAATTTTCTAACATGTATCGGTGACATTTTAACCTTATAAAACCGAAATATTCCACAACAAACAAAACAAAATGACAAAACCCTAAAGTGGGTACTCTTCGACACCAACCAAAATAGAAGTTCAAAAAGAACTTTGTTCGCCATGCTTTGACTATTTTATGGTAGCATTTTTGTGATCTAAAAGAGTAAAGATGACAGAAATCTGCCGTTGATGTCCTTTTTACAATAGCACCGAAAAACGTTGAGCGAAATTGACTTAACTTTTCGTTGAGAAAAGTGACTGCGGTACAATAAGCCATGAATCAACTCAGGTGATCAACGGCAAATGGTTGAGAATGGTTTTATTCTTGACTTCGATCAATTACAAATATTGCAAACTATGAACCTTGACTACAAGTCGTGGGTGGTATTATTTTGGCTGTGTCTAAATGGCCGGCAGCCGGTCAAGGTTGTAAAAACACTAAATGGCCGGCAGTCCGATATTTCCTTGACAAATTCAGAAAAACTGAGGAATTTATGATATTTTCAACAAAAGACGACATTTACAGACTTAACTATCGAAGTAACCGTTAAGAAAGCGATGCAGTTTTATTAATATAAACTATCTAACTACAAATCGTCTAAATGACCAGCAGCCGGTCAAAATCTTCAAGCCTAATAACAAACGTCCATATTCCTTGACTCCTAGCCCTAATCCCTAACCTAAAATACACTAAATCTCCCCAAAGTACCAAGTCTAAGGAAAACAAAGCCCTTGAAAGGGAGCCCGAATCGGACTGCCGGCCATTTAGACACTTTGTAGTATTTTTGACACTCACTGTTAATGATAACAGATTGGCAATAACAACAGACTGAAACAAATGGATTTCAGAAAAACATTTGTCAGCCGTAAACCGATTAAGACGAAGTGTTTACTGCAGTTAATCTTAAAAGTCTGCGATTTTTTAATTAACAACGAGAATTGCTGTGAGAGACAACATATTTTTGGCATTTCGAATGCTGCAGCTGTTAAAATCGTGTCACGTTTGGCAAGGAGTTGTTGCTCTTTGCAAGAGCTTTCCAAATGTCAATCCGGCTCTTGTAAAGGTGTAAATTAGGGGTGGACCATTTGATTTTTGACGGGGGGCTTGTGCAAATCCCAAAAAAAATATCGAACATATGTTTCTGGTTAAAAAAAAATTTCTTGCAGAATTCTTAAGAAGGAAAAAAAAATCGAGCAGCCTTAACCTGGGCGTGGCAAAGGATTTTGCGTGATGCGTGACGACCCCAAAAGTAGCTGTGAGTCACATGATACAGGACTGGGCATCACATTTTTTGATGCGTGAATTGATATTTTGCAAGCGCGACGCATGATTTACCAATTAGATTTCCTATTAGAGTGAACCCTCTGATCTAGAAGGATGTTAAAATAAAAAGATATTCATGCATTCAGATTCATTCAAATTTGTGTTTTAAATTTCCATTAAAAATGTATCATGCAAGGACAGGGAGATTTAAAAAAATCCTGCAAGGCTGGAGCAATAAAAAAAAATAACATGCAGTCTAAAAATCTTGCAACCCCCCTTCCTCCCCCTCCCCCCATCCTCATCAAAAATCAAATGGTCCACTCCTTAGCAAAGCGGAGCGGAGGATATAAACCGTTCGGACTTCACTTGGCTTTTCTTCAATAAATTTTGTGCCCTAAAATGATCGAAAATGGAGAGTTTTAGGATCCAAAATGAAATATTCTATAGAAAACTTGGAAAAAACACGGTGACATTTTCGAGTCCAAACCAATTTCAGCTGAAAGCGTGAAAACAACAAAACGTAAGAAAACCGACAAAAAACGATACGAATGTCTCTTCGGTGTTTCTCGTAGCAATTGGGAAAATAAGAGAAGTAACAAACATAAGCTTAACTCGTAGTAACCGAGACAAATCGCTTATCAATTTTCTTGGCATAAATCTCCATATAAAAGACAAAACAGAAGTACTAATTAACTTGCGGACAGTTTAAGTCAGCCAACAATCTCTCCGAATGCAGATCTTAAGGAGGCTCGAAAAGGGTTTTTCCTTGATGTAGTGTTTGCGAAACGATGAAAGATTGCAAAAGATACTTAACGGTCTGGGCAAACTATATGTCTACTTTGAACTCTATTGTTGGGCTATATTTTAAGGGTGCTTGTGACGTCATATCAGTTACCATGGCAACGCCCCAGGTCCACAAAAAGGTCCTCTAAATGTCAGTTTTTGTAATTATCTGAAAACTTAATTCGGTGACCTATCGTTTTTATTTCTTTGTTGGAAAACTCCCTAAATTCTTTGACTTTCAGGCAGTATGAAAAAGTTTATCTAGTAGAATTTAATACATTTTAAAAAACGCGTTTTATGGCTAACAGAAAATTCTACTAGATGATTTTCCTTGAAACTGTTATATTTGAAGTGCCATCGTGAATGGTACGTGCATGCAAAAAATCAAGATAGGTCACAGAGTAAAATTTCGAGCAAAAAACAAATATTTTCCGCAGATTTTATTTCCGGTTTTCGCGATTTCACGCAGTATTCCGGTGTGCTTGATTTTGATTCATTCAGCTGACGCGTGCATCTTAGTTATGGCGTGTGTAGCTTGCGCGCGTGCGTGCAGCTAAAAACCCTTTCCAGACTCCTTAAATAGAAGCCGTCATTTGACACAATAGTATTACTTCTCATGTCTACTACCAAGGAAGCTTCGACCTTGCCAAACCACTCGATCTTTTCTCTCGAAGGCCCATAAACTAAAATGTCAAACCTGTTTTCGATTAAAGCCGCCGAAAACCGTTTTCCACCTAAACACGAACGGCGTTGACTGTAAAGATGTTTACTTAAGCTTGATAAAGTGGAAGCCGCGTCGAGCCGCAGCTGAGCGCGCGAAAAATTAAGCCTCGTTTTGAGCTGACTTGAGCCAGCGGTCAACTTCAAAAAACAGCTGACCTCGATGAGATCTTAACTTGAGCCCACGATATGGTCAAGTGATACTGGTCATCGAATACCTTGTTTTGACCATAACATGGATGTCCAATATCAAAGATGTCCGCTGTAAACTGGGCGACCAGCTGGAGTATGGCCGCCATGTCATGTATTGTTATTATTATTAGGATATTATTTATTATTAGGCAACGTCGTCGGTCGCGCTCACGAGCAATACCGCTAGCCATCATTACCATGAGAAAAGCAGTTCACGGGTTTCTATAGGTATGGTGCTCCGCTTGGCGGCCCTTCGAGCCGCAGGAGCTCCACTATAAAGAAATGCAGAGTATAAAAGAGTTACATTTAACAGCAAAGCCTGGTGAGGAACATCTTCGGTTGAAAGCAAAAAGAATCTTCCAAAGAAGGCTATTCGTCACAAAAAAGCAATATTGCAACTAAGTAATATATGAGATTAGCTCAGTGATAAGCATTCTTAATTTTACAGTACTTCGTCCGTGCATGTTTATTAATTTATGCGATAGTTCTTAAGGCTCATTGACCAACTGCATTCTGTTCACAGAAATTTTCTTTTCACGTAACAGTTCACGGAGATTAGTTGCCAAAACGTATAGGACTGCTAATTTAGAGCTTTTGTTATTCCATTGCAACCTCAAGCATGATGGAGGTTTGAGGAATCAGGAAAAGTTATTTATTTTGTTGTGCAATAATTTGAGACTGGCACGTTTAAATAAATAAATGACATAAATTTTTGAGAAACCTATGTATTCCAGAGTCAACAACTAATACCAGAAAATTATATAATTTAGATTAAGGGGCAATTTTTAAGTTAGACTGAACTCTGTGGAACTAAGATTTGTTTGTTTGAATACCTGCAGTGTACATAGAGGAACTTAGAGTGCTTTCCAGTGGCCACTACCTGGCGGCCACACCGGTCGGTTTATAAGCAAATGAAGCGCATTACTGAACATTTGGATGATTGTTGGTATGCTATTCCGTCTAAATTGCACAAAAATTTTCAGAATGCACAAGTTTCGGAACTTTGCTGACCACGTGAAAACGCAGAAATGAAAACGCACTTAGGTTCGTTTCTAGCGTCTCTCATTGTTCTGTTCCGAACTTGTTGACCTTGACACTTAGCAACGTTTATTATTATTGTTGTTATTATTACTTTTAACTTCGTTTTTATTAACTTTTAAGGAAGTCAACTCTGAGACCAAATATAAGACGATATCGACCACTGAGCCGTATTTGAGGCGTTCTTCAATGCGTGAAGATCAATGTGAACGGGAATATTTCAATGCAGCCTCCCTTAAACATTTTTTTTTATTATTTAAACATATTTACCGGTAAAGTTGGCCCCAAGAGTTACAATGCTCATCGACACGGCTCACGGCAAAGAGGAAAACAATTACAAAAAGCACTTACACACACAAAGGGTGAAAAGATGAAAGAAGGAGCCGACAGGTGGAACGCACACTATTATTAGCGTTTCTATCTCTACGTTTCTATGAAATCTCATAGATTCGCTTATAAAGGACTGGACATGAAAAAACAAGTCACTATATCAGCAAAGAGAAAAGCCGAAATTAATTGTGATTCAAACATAGTTGTCCATCCGTCAGCAAGTATGCAAGCAGCAGAGGAGAGCAGTTTTGTTCTGAGGGCAGAAAAAAGAGGACAGTTAAGAATATAATGCTTGACGGTCTCTGAAAACCACATAAACGCACAGGAGCTTCTCTACACCCTATTTAATATTCCTTTGTAGATAGGAAGAATATGGACATCGAAAAGATAAACCTTTGCCGGATGGAGACGAAATAAATGGTAGATAAGTCAAAAGCTGTAAAGTCAGCTTCAAGATCATCGCAACTGCTTCCTGTTGAATATTCATCTGAGTAGAATCAGTATAGTTTTGCCAAGTCAGTGGATACTGTTTTGCAGATCTGGAGCACCGATAAGGCTTTGCAATTATAAACATACGATTCATGAGGCGAGACAACGTTACTATAACTTGTACCTGTAGAACACGCCCAACCTTCATGTGTGATTCCATTGAAAACCAGCTGAGTAGTCCCTTCATTTGGTTCTCCAGTAAGGGTTTCAACAAAGGCGAAAGTTACCTTTCAGCTTGAAGATTTGGTTCAATAGTCTGACGAGGCTGTCTGCATCGAAGCCATCAGAAAGGAGTTCTCCGTCCGGCGGTCAGTCTGGAGAGTCAGGGTACCACATAAATTCAGTTGATAAGCTGCCTGTCATTCTCAGTACTGTGACAGCACAATTGTAGATGATCACACCTGAAGCACTCTGTATGGAACACTCTAAATTCTTTACTCTTTCTGTCGTGTCTAGATTTCTACCACCTCAAACACAAGCGAAAAACAGAAAATTGTTGGACGACGCGGGGGATCGCGCCTCGGTTTAAAATTACTGTAAATCAAGAAGCTAGTCAGGCTCGAACTTTTCTGAAGGAAGGCTGAAGTTAAGGCGACGATTGGTGAAGTGTAAATAGTGATTTAATCAACTTTTTCACTGTAGTCGGTTAACTTCTAACACCAAACGTGAAAGTATTTTTATGATGCTATTTCTGTGACAAAACAAACAATAAAAGGGGTCAGGCAGTCCGGAAGCTCGGCGAACTTCTCTTCATTCTAAAAGCCGAGGGTAAGAGGCGCGCGGCAATTGGTGATGAAGCAGATATTCAAACAATAACACTCCTGGGGCGTGCATCAGACTACATTTGAGGTGTCCAATTAAAGTTAGATATCTGACAACCAGACATGGTCGCAGTGCTTGCAGAGAGCGCAAACACAGTTTGCCATTTGCCATTTGGTGTGCCATTCAGTTACCCGGCAAAAAAAAAATCCCATCACCTAATTGGTCGTAGAGAAGGTATTCAGTCATGTTATTACTCAATGTGTAAAGCGCTTTTCCGGCCCTAATTAGCGCTAAGACACTTTGTTCGGCGTTAAGTGATTAATTTACCTCATTTATAAGTCATTATGGGGGAGTCAAGGTGTGGCATGCAGATAAAATCCGCTTTCTTTAACTTTTTTTCAGTTATTTTTCTGTAAGATAGCTGGCCTTTCGTGAGTATGAAGAAATACCTCTAACCGTAAGCTCGTTAAATGTCTGTCTATTATGACAAAATATCACTGTTAAAAGTTTTGTCAAGAAATGTTGATAAGAGGAATAGTTTTCTGTAATCTTTTGAGCACCTACCGACGACATAGCAAGGTTCTAGGCCGTCCGTCCCAACGAAGGACACATTATGTCATCAGTTTCTCTTGATGTCATTAGTGAACAACGACCATCCATTGAGCTGGGATAAGCTGTGAAAAACGTGAGGTGTGAAATCTGCGCGAAATGAGCTCTAAATTGCCTGCATTCAAGCCATGCTTTTATTAGTCTATTTCCGGTGTTTATGGAACTGTTAATTATTTACACAAACAAAAGATTGTACAGCATGTCAGTTTGCGAGCCGCGCTCCTGAGCCATCATTAGTTGAGTGATGGGGGCATGTCATGCTCGTTATCCAATCAAAGTCACTGTATGTTTTGTAGGCTAGCGATGCCACAACTCTAAGTCACTTGTTATTAGACTGTTGTCGTGAAAGTGGTTACGATGCGTCTCTCCCTTCTTCAAGGATTTACCCTGCTATGTATCGCCTTTCATTCATCCGATAACTCGCTGGCGTCCAAGCGCACTGGGTAAGTGAAACAAAATTCTTGGAGGCTAATGTCAGCCGTCTTCCTATCTGCGGTGATGCTCTTGGGTTCCATGTCATTATCGAATAATTCGTTTCTAATTTTTACTGACCCTTAACAATTTGCCTGCTTTGTCAAAGGCACCACAAAGAAGCGAGATTAACACTGAAGACCGTGAATGGTCAGCTCATACTGTCTCCAGGCAGGTTTAAACTCGGTGATGTATATTTGTCAGGAATTAATGGTCTACGTGGAGAGAGGGTGAGTAACACAAAAATAGCTTAACTGCAGTGTTTTGCTCCCACAGATAATCAACTTATTATTTTTACCTTGTATGCTTGAAATTCGTTTACTGTGTTAAAGCGTCATATTAATCGAACTCGCTGAAGGACTTCGTGATATGATTGTAAGCCGATATCAACAAATAGCTACATATGGCTAAGAGGAGCTCCTATTTTGTAATTTTAACAAAATATTGCTTTAAATAACTGGTAATGAACTATAGGTGGTGTTGTCCCTTCAGGAAATTGAACTCGAAATCTGAAAGTATTGACGTTAGCGAGTCCTTCAAAACGTGCCAATCTTGTTAGGAAAGAAGGCGACCATGCTCTTTAGGAAACACCGCTTCTTGAAAGATGGAGGGAAGTGGAGGTGGGGGAACCAAGTTAAAGACTCCTTCCGTTTTCTGTTCTGCTAAAGAAAGTAAATCTAACGTTTCCTGTATGAGCGACGATGAAAGTTGTGCGTCTGTGGACGTAAAATAAAAATGGTTAATACTGCGCCAACTCGGTTTCATCGCCAACAAGCAAGTGATTTGAGCGCACCCTTTGCTGTTAACTCTTTCACGGTTTGTTGTATTTCCTTTCTTCAGGGTGAAAGGGGACCTCAAGGAGAGAAAGGAAGCCAAGGCCCAAAGGTAACAGAGTTCGACTCTGCGGTTAATTCGCTCGTCATCATTTACAGTAATTAATATGTTCAAGGTTACCTAGCTCCGTGGACAACAAAACCGTAAGTAATCAGTATGTACCGGCCGACTGAATTTATTTGCCCTGAATTTGTCCTGTAAAGTAGCAATAATTGTTGTCGGCAAATCGCGAACCTACAACGGTATCGTTTACAGCGGTCTTAACCTTGCTGGCGCGCGACCGCCGCCACTACTATTTGGGGGGTGGGGGAAGGGAGGGGGTTCACAAACGTGTTCAGAATTATCGCAGAGTTTCGTTTGACGGCAATTAAAGCTCTTGAAAATGTTTGAGTGTTATCGTACAGCTTTGCGTGCCAACTTTAACGCAGTTGTATTGTGCATTGCATTGCTATCATCAAGGCTCCGGATGATCTTAAAATTAATCTCAAATGCACGTGCAACTGGATTGTTTCACAATAATAAACCGCGATAGGCGTCTTAGGCTGGGCTCTTTGAGATAAAGCTTAAGATAGCTGACTATTCTTTGGTTGCCAATTATAAGCAATTCTGAGAGTACGCAATAAAAAGACCGTTAGGAATTTCCTTCTTACGGAAATCTAGGATTACAACCCACCAGGATGTTAAGTTGAGGCGACACACATTTCTTTACGGTTTCTCTGTTCAAATATAAACATATGACAGTATAAAACGATCTTATTATCGATTATCTAGTATTTTTGTTCCCTGATCATCAAGGGCATCGAGGCCACCAAGACAGCGAGAGAGCTCAGAACGCTTCATTTCTCAGTTTCTTGTCTTTGATATGTATTCTCTCAAAGAGACGCAAACCACAAGAGTTCTGAAAGTACATTACTTATGCTAAACGGAAATTGCCTTGACACTGAATCCAAGCTAACCCAACTCACACACTTTAACTGACGGTACTGTGAACCTTGATAGGAAAAGGTTTTGGATTATGATTGACCTTTCCGTGAGTAGGACAAACGATTGTTTAATTTCTATCTATGAACGTCTTCCCGAGGGGCCAACCTTTAATTGTGCTGCCTCGCCTGAAAAGCGTTACGCTTATTTCCTGTGTCATTGACTAAGGGGCGATCCGCACTAGCGACAATTTTGTTTGTTGTCGCGAGAATGTTGCACCGAGTAAAATGATCGCGACAATATCGCGGCAATTTCTGATCCGCATTTGCATCCCAGACACAGGCGTTTTTGAATGACATTTGTGTTTTCTTATTCCTTGACCATTTATCGTACACCTTTCGGCCCGCTTCATCCAAATCGGTCAGTGACTCCGACGAGCTGGTTTGTTGGCTTGAACCTGGGCTCGGAGTAACGCTAGCGCTGACAGACATCGACGAACTCTGCGAACTCCCCCCAAAAATCTACGTTATTGGGCCCATACTGGACTTGGGATGGAGTTAATGAGTAATGATAATGTGGCTGCATCGGGCGTTGATTTGGGTCTTCAAAACCGCTTCTGGAAGGGTAAAAATCGCCTCCAAAGTTGAAGGGAAAATTTCCGTGCGCCACTGTTTGATACTTCACGCGCTTTACTACATCGCATTATTTGACATTCAGTTCTTATCAAAACAAAAGTTGTTATTTTAACTTCGTTCGTCGCACATTGGCGTGCCCCTGAGGCAGGCCGACGGAACGTTTGAAGTTTGTTCGGTGCAGCAAAATTTTGTCGCGTTGCGAAATTACGTCCGCACTGGCGATGTGACTTGATTGACAAATTCTGTCAGTCATTGCACCTTATCAAAACAGACTTGTCGCTAGTGCGGATCGGCCCTAAGCACCGTTTTATTTGGCAAGCTACGTCAAGCATTTAAAATTAGAGAGGCAAAAAGAAGTGTAGTACAATACACCTGCGTGAATGCCAAACTTTATTTTCTAAAATTTGAAAGCTGGACATATTTTTGGATTTTGTCCACATACTTTGAGGCTTAAACTGCTTAAGCAAAGGTGAACCTATCGCTTACAGGTGGAATTCCCCATTGAAAGAACACTTACAACCGAGTAGGATTTTGCATCATTGCACTTAGTTGCATATCCGGTGTTATTTTACTTCACATGTGGCCGCTCAAGTGTGTTCAGCAGTTAAAAATGGCAGCACAAATCTTAAAAGCTAATGCACTTATCGTTGCTTTTCCCGTTGGAGCTGACCCCCGGGACACCCGGGGATTTGTTATTTGGGTAAAACAAAAGGCCACCAAAACCCTGTGGTATGGGGTATAAAAAGCAAACTAAATTTTCTCCCCGGGAGTAGAGATGCCAAAATATGTGAACGGTTTTCATCGGCCAGGAGGTTCCTTTAGCGAAATTTGCACCCAAGGTAGTGGGGACAGCCCAATGCCACAGGCCGAGGACATAACTTAAAAGTAGTGGTAGACATGTTTGTTTTTTCCGTTCATTTGCGATTCTGCAAGGCAAGTCTGACAGGCTGTTTCTTTAATGCATCTGTTGCACGCATATTTATGTCTTATTGAGCTTGGTGCCACTACAATGGACAAATCCCGCGGGTTTAGGGGGGGTTCTCGTTCGTTATCAAACAACAGGGGCACCCAACGACAATTTTCGGAAAATATCTGTTCGGAAGACGATTTGACATCTAGAATTTTCGGAACATTTGTTGTAAAATTTCTTGCTTGCCTGCCTCTCCTAAGATTTTCGAACATCTAAAAACTACTATAATTGCCCATTTTTAACGGATTTTTACCGTTAAAACGTCACGTAGAATTTTCGGGAGCCTTTTTTCTGGCTGAAATTTTCGAAAAAGTGAGTTTTGATCCCTATAATTTTCGGATCACTAGACTTTCAGCTAGGAAATCCGAATAGATGAAAAATTTTTAGGGGATAAAAATATGCCTATATCTACTGTTTAAATACTAAAATAAGTTTAACAATGCTATGTTTAAGTGGTTTTGAACTATATTCTCGTTGGGTGCCCCTAAAACAAGTACAATGCCCCTACCCCCCGGAGAAAATTGTACTCCAAAGTCGACTAATCCTCTCCCAAACCCCCGGGTGTCCCGTGGGTGTCCCGTGGGTGTCCCGGGGACTGACCCCCGGGGAAGCCAATGAAACGTTCATTAAATCTGAATTTATTAGTCGGTTAGGATCTGATCGCCTCTTGTCCCGATAGTTTTCTTTGATTCCACGTTGGTGAACTCCCTGAGATTATTTTGGTGTGTCTTTGTATGTTGAACACCTTTCCTTGCAATACCAATTCTTTCGCCAACAATCAAAATGGAAACGCAAAGTGAACAAAACATGACACGGTTGCTGAGTGGGGCGACAACTTTTAGGCCTTTCTGAAAGCTATACTGACTGACTCGTCAGCTCTTTCTTTCAATTGCTTTATTTGTTTTTGCAATACTTTAATGGCAAATAATGCTGGTTGTTCTCTTTTGGACAAGTAATCGAATACGGTTGATGCAAACTGTTCACTTCGACGGCTGTTGACAGTTAGTGGAGCTATAAATAAGCCAGGATCTACTCATCTTTGGAAGATTAACATTCTTGGTTATAATAAGTATGTTTACAACCATCATGTCTTGAACCATCCAGTTTCAGGATAATTCAAAAACAAAGATCTGCTGCAATGCACCCGACATGCACGAAAGCAGTTGCTGTGGCTTTGAAATTGTGTACACACCCGGTGGGAGGGGAGGGGGATACTCCCTTATATAGGCTATATAGGTATGTGCGGCGTTAAAGAGTATGGCTTTTTAGCCGTTTTGGTCTGCAATAGGGTATTAATTTTGGCCGTTTTGGTCTGAAATAGGGTATAGTTTGTGCACTCTAGTCTTGAATTGGCGGCGCATTATGCAACCTGCTTTATAGTGTGGAATTTTAAGCTCGAAACTTTGTACAGTTTTGTATCCTACTTAATAAAAACGTATAGACATTGCCTTTAACATTGGTCTGACATAGGGAACTGATTATAAGGCAGGTCTGAAATGGGGTATTGATTTAAGGGTCAGGTCTGAAATAGGATAGGAAAAATCACAGATTTTGGTCTGAAATAGGGTAAGGGTTTCAGAAAGCGTGCCGCACACCCCCACTCAGTTTTCTGGAAGTACCCCCCCCCCGTCCCGTGTACACAATGGGACAAAATAGCATTTAAAAAGACCTACAATGGCGCCAACGCCAACAGCGCCATTGTGTCAAAAGAATGACAGATACTTCAATGCACCCCAAGCAGAATTAATCAGATTTACAATGTGCGCAGTCTTCATGTTCCCATCTCGGGCGTTGAATCGTAATCTTCAGATAAATAATCAATGTCACTGTTTTGTTCATTTATGCCTTCTTTGGCATCAAATTGGGTTGTGCCTGTAAGTTACTTTTGCAACGAGAGAGAGACGATGGTCATGTTGTTTTTAGCGATGTATAAAAAATGAAATAACATTGCTTTCATTGAAATCCCAATCCCACTAATTGCACTAACCGTAATCTGCTTAATAACCACACACTAGGCAAATGAGGAGAGTTGGGTTTATTTTTTGTTGTGTCTTCCAGGGTGAAAAAGGAGATGGCTGCACAGAAAACTACAGGCAGGTTGTTTCACCAGCTCATCCCTTATATACTACTGAAACCTGCAATGCTCGGACTGAGGGTTCACTAAGATACGACAGGAAATCTGGAAAGCTAAACATCTGCAGCCGGAAGCAATGGCTACAACTGCAGACTGTCCCGCAGGGAGGGATTAACAATTCGCCACCCAGAAAGTCTTGCCTTGAAGTACTGTTCAGTGGAGAGAGTCAGGGGAATGGTATTTACTGGATAAATCCATTCGGCGTGGACAACGTGCGCAATGCGTTTCGTGCTTACTGTGACATGACAACGTCGGGAGGGGGCTGGACTCTGGTTGCCAAGATAACCCATGACTACAGTTGGGTGTGTCCCGATAGAGATGGAGGCATGTGCCTTGGTTCCAAGACCAACCCTCTTAATGCAAACCTGTTCCATGACATCCACCAAAGGGACACTGTTGACTTGTCTATTAAGAACGATGCTGATGCCGGAGTCCACCTGAACAACACACTCATTCGGATGCTTTTCGTGTCTGGTCGTCAGTCCCTGCGATTTACTTTCGTTGGCTCAGCAAACGACTGGACTCCATCAGAAGACGCCTACGCCGCATTTAACCCAAGTAAAAAGAATTTGATGTTCGTAGACCAGGCGTGGGGCCAGTACACCCTGGAAAACGTGGACTACACCTGGAACATAATCAAACACACTCGTACAGACAAGAAGTTCACTGGCAGGATCATCTGTTGGGGAAACAAAGTGAAGTACTCATACCGCTTCTATGATCACGGCCTGCATGTCGGCTCACCAGCTTCGGCACACAAACCATGCCTACTTGACAACAATGAAAACGAGGTCATGCTCAAGAGCCACTATGCCACAGTGCAAGACTCTCCTCTCAAAGCACGCTGGGATATGGCCCAGTTTGGTTTCCTCGGTGCTCGCCACGTACAGGCGCCTAACAAACGCATCGCGATATGGATCCGGTGAGGATTTAAAACGGTGTTTCTCGGTGTCCTTTCCGAATTCTCGTTGTATGCAACTGCATCTTTTTTTTTTTTGGCAAGGCACTGGCCGCAATAAGGCCAATTGACAAACACTGGAGAGTGTAAACTTTCATAATCTCAATTAAAACACTGGACTGCAGTGCAAATGAGCTCACACTTGATATGTTAAGCTCCGATCTCACTATATAAAAACTGAAAAACTGTACTCAGTAGAAGTTTGGATGCCATTATGCAATCCCTTAGTGGAGGTTTCAGGAACAAAACAGGTTACTCCTCTCGGTCCTGTGGGTGTTCGCAGCTCTTTGGCTTAATGTCAGTAGCGCTGTTAGATGAAAGGTTTTCCTAAATTCCCCTATGGCAATATTACAAGACATTACTCTTTTGCGGTCTTATGGTCTTATTTTTAAATAGCAATACAAACCATTATCCTTTTGTGTTCTCCAACATGCTTTTATCCACACCCGAAATCGGAAATCGGAACGCTTTGTAAAGCTTGCTCAAAGTCCGATCTAAATTAACTTTCGCTCTCCGCTTCTCTAGCTCTCCCTCTTTCTGAACCACTATAACCGCAAACGATGTGCAGTGACACTTACTTCTGTTCAAGGCAACAGCCCTAAGCTTCCCCAGGGGTGAGGGAAGGGTGCTCCCTATATAAGCGAAATTGAGCCGTTTTGGTCTGCTCATTGTGGGCATAAATCGCTTATGATTTTCAAGGATATCATGAGAGGATGTAAACGTATTTGTCCTTTCTACTCCAAATGAATAAATGATACAGAAAGACAAGTAACCAATATATATCATTCGAGCTGAATAAATTGAGTGATATTCTATAAATCTACAAAGGAAATGAAAATTTAGTCTTATCAACGGAGTTGATAATTTCAATAGGTCACCGTACGGGGATTCAAAAGGCTTAGGTTCCAAGCAGAGCCCATCGTCTGAGCGAATCGAAAACATTATGGATTGTGTGAACTATTAACCCCTTTATACAAAGGAAATGGTTTCAAACACAAACGGGGCGATAAAATCCCAAACTAGAACGCTTTACAAAGAAAAACTGAGGCCCGAAAACGGGTATGGATTTTAGTGAATAGGGGTGTGGAAAATGGCATGTGTTGGTCTGAATAGGGTCCGAATTTTGGCCATTTGGGCGGCACACCCCCACCAACAATCCCTAGGGGTACAACCCCCGCCCTCCCCCTTCACTCCGCTGAGCTTCGTAGTGTATGCTCAGCGTAAAGTACAGGTTAAGTTTAAAACCTAAAAATTGTATTCCGAACAATAACAATTTATTCACATTTCCATTACAAGGTTTTTAAAACTCATTAAATAATTATTAACTTAACATATAGAATATACAATAAAATTTCAATTTAAACTAAATATGTATTACATAGAAGGAAATGCCTAGCAGCTCGATAACCGTAAGGTTTTCGAGCTAGCAGCTAGTTCTTTGAAGATAGTTTTAAAAGTACAGGGCATCACAATGCCTAGACATAAAAAAGATCGCAAGACATATACATACACACCATAACAAAGAAGACACATAGATGGCACGAAAAAAGAAAACAGTCATCATAGTGCATGGCCGTATGATTAAAATAAAATAATTTCAGTATGTTAATTGTTCAGCCAACAAGTATTCTTTTAATGTTTTAGGAAAGTTATAACTTGGGAGGTTTTTGATATGGGTTGGGAGCTGTTGCCAGCCCAATCGGAATAGCTTAACACATATTAGTGAAATATAATTATACGGTAGTTTTCCTAAATTTGTCAAAAAAATATAGGACTGTCGGTCATTAAGTGTTTTTGACCGGCTGTCGGTGGACATAGTGACTGTGAGCTGGGGCGATCGACTGAACGGAGTAAAATTAATGATTTTTTTACGGTGTTATTACATGTCATCCTTAGGCAGTATCTCTGGCGCCATCGCATTCCATTTGTGTATACATCCACTTTGTGGTCTGTTATTAAATGCTCTATCGATGTCGGCACGTTATTGACAGGAAAGAAAGAAATAACTACTATAGAAATCACTTTATACGAGTTGTAGAACGTGCCTGAGGCTGAAACGGTCAGTCATCGCTTCTTCTTCATTGAAAAAGCCACAGGAGTTAAAAAGCCTACCAATTTTGCAACCAGATGTTCACAACGAGCACGCCGCTAGGGAAAATATATGATTAAAAACTCAATCAAAATGTACCTTGAAGTGGACAAATAGACGGACGACGCCAAAGAGCTTTGCAACGAAATTAAGTGCGACAAAAACATCAAGTACTGACCGGAAAACATTGATAATTTTCATTAGTAAATTGTGTAAATTAAAACGTTAAACAGGATGCGATGGTTAACAATGACTACATAAGCACATTGTTTGCACGTGTGGACTCGTGAATATCGTTTTCAGAGCGGCTTCTTTAAAGCGCAGCTAAAAAGAAGTCCATCAAAATAAAGAAAAGCGATATCTGAAATGTGTATTGAATAATGGCATTTCACATTCAAAAGAATGCCGACTTCCCGCCCTTTCTGGCACGGCGTCAAAGATTAGGCAAAAGTACACTGAAATCTAAAATTAGTTAAACGTGGAATAAAAGCTTTATGAAGACAAAGTGTTGGCCTGGTAAATGAATCATTTCTGGACATTTCAGTAAAAAAAAAAAAAAGCACATATTTGCCGAGAGTGTGTCTCAATGTTAAAGTACTGACACGTCGGCCGAAATATCTCCTTCCTATTTACAGCTGCTTTGAAGCTGTAATTATATTGATTTCATGTTACGTAACGGACCGGGAACCTTTGCGTCAGTGAATATCTAGAGAGTTAAGCTGGGGTTTACCTTGCCACCTTGGTCATTAGTTTGTGAAATCCACTCGATTGGGCATTACTGTCTTCAACAATAAACATTATTTGACAAAAACGACAAGGAAACTCAAAGCAATAAGTTTAGTGGTAGACAAGAAAATCCTATTGACGCCACTCATTGCAAAATTCCATCTGAAATAAGTGTAACAGACATCTTGCAGGCTCACAACTGCATGCTTTCGTTTTATATTTCAAATTTGATGAGGTAACCGGCGAGCAGGTTGTATGTCTGCAAAGGAAATTAAGGAGTTTTCTAAAACAGTTTCCTTTGCATTGTTTATTGTTCATTCAGTTTTCAACTGTAACATTTGAACCTAGTGGAATTTATAAGGGAACAAAAATAACCTCGAAGATAAGAAAAGTCCTTATTCAAGATAAACACGATTCTTTACAAGTCAACTGAGTTAACCCTCAGGTGGCTAAAAATATTCGAACGACATTGAAATGTTATTGAAACTTGGGACAGCTGTGCGCATGCCATTCCACAGTTAAAAAAGAAACGACAGTGGTTGGTTGCGTTTTGGATATCTCGTTTGTATGTTCCAGTGTGTCAAAACAAAAGAAATGGAAAATGTCTTTTGATCTTTTCACTGGCCTGGCTCCGCAAAGTCCGGCGGTAAAATGGAAACAAATGTCTGGGAATGTTTCATCCACTTTCAAAGCGGTTCCACATATAGGCATGGGTGGCACACCAGGGGCCAAAATAACACCTTGTTTACCTAGTCTGACATTTTTTGCGAAGGTCTTATATTCCCGAGATGCCTGATAACTACTAACAAATGGTTATCACCCAAACGCGTAAATACGCGTCACATTTTCCTCCAAAACCCCAGCACAACATTCTTGCTATGTGGTTCCAAAAATGAATTATACCGCTGAGTTGTATGTTACTGCTCACTGAGAATTGTATCAGTTTTGACGTTTGATCAATCTACATGTGCACATGTTCTCTGTTACTGGATAAATATAGTACGACCTCTCCATGTACCTAAATTAAACAGGACACAGTAAGTTGGTCTGAACAGTGGATCAATTAATGCAGAAACAACATGGTCATCAGGAGCGAAAACCAACTATCATCACATCACATTTAGCGTCATAAATAGATAGGCTTGCAAGGTCAACTATTTACCTCAAACGGGAGAATCAATTTCTTCCAAAGTATGCCTATGCAATTTGCTTGACCCGTTAATAAACCCAAGACCAGTTTAACAAAAACCACACAGGAGGTACATGAACAATTAATTAATAGAAAGGCCAGGAAATCAACAAATAAGATTCCAACCAGCAAAATGATGCAGGAGCCCATAAACGGGATGGTCTCGACGTAGAAGGGTCGAGGGTGATAGTTCTTCCCCCGGACACTCTCAACTCTCTCTCCCGGCCCCCACCCCCACAGAGAACAAAAGAGGATAGAAAATTGAAGTTGGACTATACACACATAATTTATTTTTAATTAAGTCTGACAACCTGACGGATTTATTAGGGACCTTCATATTCGAGTGCGACTACAAGATTGAGTACAAGTACGACTTTTCAAATCGTGTTCGCGTGCTTCAGATGATCCCTGGAGACATCTTTCCTGTTTCTACAATCTCCTGATCTGCTGGTCTGCACCAATGAAGAGTGAGGGTTTAGGGAAGTGACCGGTTCGTACCCGGACTCGATCCGGCGTACTCGTATTCAAACCTAAAGGTCCTTATTATCGGGGTCGTGGGTCCCTTTCGAATTCACACTTTTGAACACAATATCTTTGACCGATTTCTTAGAATTTTCAAGTCTATGGCTGAAAAGAATCCTTGAAAAATTTAATGGTTCCATTTTATGGCGATCAGATTCGATTTCAGCCTGCGATCAATGGTCATTCCAAAGTTTTCCGACTCTTCGACTCTCCTTTTCTCATTCAAGCAGTCAAAAAACACCCACCTTCATTGCACCTGGTGTACGTCTTCGACCTTTTAAACCATTCCACAAACGTTTTAGGTGATACCAGCCTTAGAAATGGTGGCTACTGGTAACTTATTGTCTCACATTTAGGCGACAGGTGATTTGGACGTGAGAGGAGAGTAGAGTGTAAGCAAAATCAAGAAGTCGTTAGTTTAGGAAATATACAGTTTGGATTTTCATTGTAACTAGCCTTCCCTTTTTCCAACTTCTTTGAGGTCTTTCTACGAAACTTCATCGTGGCTAATGAAAAAAATTCGCATTTTCTCAAAAACGAAGGCTTTGAAATGGCTATGAAATGTATCTATTTATTTATCTATTTAAGCTGCAAAGCTTAAATCCTTATCGTGTTTAAATGAATGTCTGGACATCATTTTATTCAAGGATCCTTCTCAGAGGCTCATTTCTGAGACAGTAAAAGATGTTTTATTCAAAAGCGCAAATTAGCAAGGAACCCTGAGCCCCAAAAAAAACCAACTGTCTACTCAAAGTCTTATCAAATGAACGTTACAGAACTTCCGGCATTCTTATTCAAACTAGACTTTCGAATCTTACACCGTTTTCTGCGGTGTTCGTCATTTAACTTTAAAAGTATAGTGTGCTGAAAACAAACATTTATTTTACAGTGACAAATAATCAAGAAAATTGAAAGTTACTAAATAAGGATCATCTTCGATCAACGGTGTATCTAAGGGGGGGCCTGGGGTGCCCGTGACCCCCACCCCCCCTTTGTAAGCCTTTTTTTAAGCAAACAACCTACAATATTCAGGTGACAATCTGGTGAGTACCCTGTGTTCTTTTTTTTTAACAGTGTGAACCCCCCCCCCCTTTGATAAATCCTGGCTACGCCCATGTGGATAGTGCGACGACATATCAATCCATGAGCTATTCCATTATAATAATTTTTCGCATCCAAACCACAGAGAAAAAAAGAAAACTTTGAGGCCATACACCTCCATCACCTACTAATTTCTGCCGACTTGCTTCCTTGACTGAGATGCAAGATTTTTCAGACTTTACCTAAACGTTTCACAAGTGATAAACATCTAATTTCTGCTTACTATACCAATGTAATCGAACTAACACAGACTCATCTGCCGGGTAACAAAACGGAGAAAAAGGTATTCACTTTTTATATTATTTCCTGACCGGGAAAGAGTGTTTCGTTCAACATACGCGGCTCAATGAGAAATGTTTGTATTGATCAAGAACTACAACCCTAACTTATTTAACTTTGATTTGCTATTTTTCTCTGCTTTCAAACACTGTTCAAAAAACACACTGTGGTTTTACATTTATATTACTTACACTAAAAACTTATTATTTATATTCACACAAGGATCCATGTAACATTGATGGTGAAGTCCGTCCAGGCGTCGCTTGAAACGAGTCAAAGTGAAAAAGTGGTTCTGCAGTACCGTTTATAAACTCCGGGGTGGGGTTTTACAGTTTAATCTAAAATATTCTGACACCTTCCAACTTTGAACTCGGCTGTTGTTTTATCATAATGCATACTCAGCTTCTTTATTGCCTCTTTGGGCAGCTTCAACTTTCTCTCTAGCTTCTTAAGTCGCATCGGGCGTCTTCTGCTATCGCAAGTGTAGCCAGCAATACAGGGGCAAGCAAATGCAAAGGAAGCGTTCTAGAGAGAAAGAAAGCAATAAACCTTGCATCTGAATCACAATTCGTAAACAGATTATCACAACAGATATCAGAATTGGTGTGAGATGGGCTGCACCATTTCCTCTATATAAGGAGCACAAAGTTAACCCAAGAAAGCCTCACTCATAATCCTTATGGTTAATAATAATAATAACAATAATAATAATAATAATAATAATAATAATGATGATGATGATGATGATGATATTCTTTTTTATTGCGAAGATCTTTATTACAAAAAAAATCAACTCTTAATAAAATCATACGCGTACCACACTTTCAGCAAATATAAAAATCTCGTATTCTAATTAGTGTGGCACAAGAATAAACACTTTTAACATATTTAAAAAAACAAGGGAAATGATGATGATGATGAAGATGATGATAATTTGTTTTTAATAAAAATTTTATTAGATACTGAACAGCAATAAATAATTACAATGTTCAAAACTGCTAATAATAATAATAATAATAATAATAAGCGTCTATGGAACTCTAAAGAAGTTGAACTTGTACCAATTGTCATTGGAGCCCGTGGAACAGTAAGCAAAGGATTTCCGTGTCCAAAGAAAGCTGAAGCAAACGAAAGTATGCTGCGACTACAGAGTCGAAAGCTTGTTTACTTAGAACAGCCACAATTATCGCAAGGCCCAGACCTAAGGCCCAGGTCAAACGCCATACTTCACATGAGCCGAACCAAACTCAGTCATTAAGTTCATGTGAAGTACGGCGTTTGACTCAATTAAGTTGGACTGAATTCATTTGGATCGGCTGAGGCGTTCTTCACGGCCGGCCAGGCGGGAAGAACGGCTGAAGATAGGGTTTGGGTCAAACGCCGATCTTTGCATGAGACGAACTAAATGCATAATCATGTTGATGTATATCAATGTGTAAGTCAGCCCCAATATGTTTATTTGCATGATTTAGCTACGCTCGGCTGAATTAAGTTCGACGTCTGACTCAAAAGGCGAACTTCAGGCGCGTAGCGTCCTCTACGCATATACACACGTACGTACTTGAAGGGAACAGAAAATTTTGAAATTTTTAGTAATTGTTTCTATTTTTAACATTTTACTTGCACGCAACCCAGATTTTGTGATGAAAAACACAACTTTGATTAAATTCTAAAAACTAAAACAAAAGCTATCCCATGTTCTAACTTTGCAGAACGCAGTATTTTCGCTCAGTTTAGTCAGGTTTCTAGATCATGTACTTGTGCGTACTTGAGAAAATGACCACGCTACGCGCCTGAACTTAACTAATTTGGGCTGACCTAAACTGTAATTAAGTTCGGCTCATGTGAAGTACAGCGTTTGACCTTGGGCCTAAGGGAGCAGAAGCGTGAAATGAACTGGTTTAAAGACTAAGAAGACGGTGCGAACTGACAATAATAAAAATGATGATGATAATGACGACGATGACGATACTAATGGTTGGCTTACCTCCGCAACACAGATTTCTCCAGGTAGACGGTAACCAGCGCATAACCCCAAATCTCTCAAGCAACATCTTCCCTTTCCACAGTCTGGACTCTGACTGCAATTCAAAGAGACTGAATATGGATCCTTAGGAACGTCCTTCAACGCTCGGGCAATACAGACACCGACAGCAGACTTCAGTTCCCTGTCTTGGACGCCTCCAGTCTGATCCCGCTTCCGCATGCCGATTAGAAAATGGCAAAATTCAGTTATCTTACAGTCGGCATGCGAACTACAAGAATACGAACTTGTGCGGGTTGCGCCTGTTTGGGCAAGCGTCGGCACTGGCAGACAAAGTCTGGTCAGGTTGTGGCAAAATTCGCCATTGCTACAGTCTGACGCAGATTTGCATCCAGAGCGAGTTGAAGCGCTTGTAGGCTCAAAGTATGCGGTAACATTTGGAAGGCACATGTTGAAGAAGTCGTGACAGTACTGTCCTCCAGGGCAATCAGAGTTTTCCTTGCATATTCGAATGCCTGTTCGGGGCGTCGTTGCCACCGTTGCCTGGATACCAGGTTCGTTGACACAAATTTCAAAAAATGGGTGGCATGTTTGATTTTCGCGACAGTCTTTGTCCACTTTGCAGGCTGGCATTGTTCCACGTTTCGTTGTGAGTTTCATTTTACTTCTCTCTGTTTGCTTAACAAAACAAACCTTAAGGAAATCATGGCAAACCTCTCGCTTGTAACAATCTCTGTCCTCCTGGCAGTGCAGAGTCTTCCTGTGTGGCAAGGTGGGACATCTGAGGGCATTTTGACATCCGCTTTCATGCCCCTGAAACAGAGTAGGCAAAATACAGAGCTTAAGGCCGGGAAGCTTTATTTCGTTGACAATTTTAGTTATTCGGGATTGTACTGGATGCCGTTCGGTGATCTTGCAGGTATCTCCTACCTTTACGGTAGGGAGAACTGTTCTGAGTTACTCCCGAGTCTTGACCACCCCTCCGCTTTGTATAAAACCTCAATGATGTGCTTTCACGTGAATAGACCCTTCTCCAAAATGGCGGCAATGGATTTGAATAAATTAAAATTGAACTGAATGAAAAACTGATACCAGAAATAGGAAGAGCACCTTTACTTTAGTAACCCTGCAAAGTTTCAGCACACCAGGAGTTATATCAGCTGAGAAAATGTAAGTTGAAATTTGACAAATTTACAAATGTTTGTATGACTTGGGGTATACGCCATACCCCCAGTCAGACAAACGTCTGTAAATTTTTCATTTTTCAACTTACATTTTCTCAGCTGATATTACACCTGATGTGCTGAAACTTGGCAGGGTTACTAAAGTAAAGGTAGTCTTTCTAGTGCTGGTATACGTTTTTAATTTTAACTTATTTGAAGTTTCGGCCGCCATTTTCGAGAAGGGTCTATTGATTTTGAGTTGTCCTTATTAGTGATTTCCTTTTTTTTTTTTTTCTATTGGTATTAATTTGTTGTTATTATTGTTTTAAGAAACTCGCTACTACAATATTAAAGACGGTCTTTATTTTGAGAACAATTGTAAAATCGAATAGTTTGGCGTCTTTAATTACTGGCGTCTGCCGGCAATCAAGGTTCTGAATTGTGATAAAAATTGTAAATTAGTTCAGTGCTTGCTGAAATGTGATATTGATTTCCGAGAAAATGTGGAAGACGCAATAAGACAAGTGAACCAACTGGTTTATTCCAGCTGTGACTTAACTTTCTTTAAGATGCCGTGAGATTGGACCCGAGGCAAACGGAAATGGCGGGAGGTATTTCGCAGACGTACCTTTATTGAGCATTATGAATGCAATACCATCAAGAAGTATGTGATGTAGAAAGGGCTAGAACTATTATTTATTAATTCATCTTAAGACTAATTGCTCCACTTAAGAGTACTTGTACGTCAAAAAGTGAAGATAAAGTTTGTATCACTGACTCGAACTTTCGGCATCACAGGCAACCAGGGATCCGTTTCTCGAAAGCCCCGAAACCCGTTTTGGGTCCGAAAAGCCGTTTCTGAACAACTGCGATCCGCTTATTCTAGAAAGCTGATATTTTACTACGATTTCAAGATACGCAAGGACAAGTATGTCGCAATTGTCATTCTTGGAAACGTCTTCGTTTTTGAGATAGGTAGAAAATTATGGCCCGGAAATAGGCTCGAAAAGTTTCGTGAGTTTCAAGAAACGCGAGCCAGGGACCATCACGAACGTCACGTAAACCCTGCTTACATAAATGATGCAAACACGAAAATCTCATTCTCTCTTTGGAGGTTATGCAAAAGCTAGCGGTAAAGCAAACTAGAAGTACTCAGTTTTGCGATCTCCCTTGCAGCAAAAACTTGTAAGACAAATGTAACGCCATTCCCATATGAAACGAAACGAAAACAAAACACAAATTCGTGCAAACGATGTGCAAAAGGGTCGAGTATCAAGGAACTAATTAATTAAATCATATATCAAGAATTTCATTTTGCTTTCGAGACATTCCCTCTTTATGTAACCTAACATTTTTTCCTTTGCTTTTTTTTTTCGATTTTAAAAACAGCTGTAAATATCAATAGCCCAAAATATCTCTCTTATGAGAATTATATCTGCCTTGCAGATTGCTATATCTGTAAATTGACTGATACTTTTTATATCATACGTAATGATTGGTTTCTATTGGCGTCAATATATGTCAGGTACGGGGTCATTACCAAATATTTTAATCGAAATTCTTTCAAAGTTTTACATTGTCTAGAAACCATTACAAATTATTTCTCTAAGGGCCTGAAATAACTATACCAATGAAACATTCTGATTCAGCCTGAAACATAGAGGACACCTCGACTCAATGGTTCTTCTGAGGACGCCTTTAGCCAAGTTTCAACGAAAAATAATCACACTTTTAAAGGACATCACTGTTGACTTCTTTATTTTTGCTTTTGCGTTAAACAAACAGGTTGTAGTAAAGACTGAATCAGATATAAAGTGATAAGTAAATTTTTGTTTGCCTACTCTCATTGGCTAATTCTTGATGAAAGAATTTAGCCGATTCTGTCATGGCCTTACAGCGACGTTTTTAAAATTTAATCCTAGAGCAAACACTGAGGGCTGTAAAACAACTTACACATAATCCAGAAAGCATGTTGTGCTCCACGTTCGAGGGTCTCAATTATCGAGGGACTCCTTTGTTTGGATGCTAAGTAAACAACTCCAATAAAACGACAGCTTTGATTTAATTTTTGTGGTCACAAGTTGTTCATTTGAGGTTTACCACACGACCAGATTGCAAGCCTTTTTATTAGCGACGTTGATAACTTAAGTATGGGCAGGGAAGTTGAGTATCATTTTGTCCGAGTCATGGTTCTCAAGCCAAGCCAAGTGTGAACGCCGCCAATCCCAAGCAATAAAACTCGTTTTAAGGCTCAAAGGATTTCTATTGTCGTCCCTTTATTGTAATCCAAATGCCTTAAAACTGAGAATGCTATTACACTGTACCACATTTGGAAACCTTTTTTGTTCGTTTTTGTTGAATTTGCGGGTGGCCGGTAGTTTAGACAAACCAACCGCACACGACGTTGCGCTAAATTTTGAGAATTTCCGCGGAGTAATAAAGGTATGAAAAAAGTCAGTAGCCGTGGATATCGATAACTGTGGGCGCTTTTCTAACGTGAACGTGGTTTGTAAGCAAGGTCGTATCACGAACTTGTTGATTAAGTATGACTGCAATGCGATGTGTACCTTTGTATTAGCGAGCTGCAACTTACTGAAAATTGCTTCATACAGCCGCCCTCTACTTTTTTTTTCAAGAAGAGTACAGTGGCACGAGTAACTCACCACTCAAACAAGAATGATTTCTTAACTAATCTGATCTACCTGCTGGGGGATAGCATATAACTCCAGTTGTTACTCCTCTCAGTTGTGTAAGCGATATATGGATCAAGATGTTTAAATTGCGACATTCAAGGATTCTTCCAAACATCGTGCGACTAATGGCCCAACCAGTTACACAAGTAGTTTTTCAGCTACAAACAAATGAATCCGTTTACCTTCAAGGAGTTTGCGCCTGTGTTGTCTCCGTTGGCCGCCAGAGAAGAAGAAATTATCAACAGAAACAGCGCTGTGAGACAAATCCTAGAAGTCATCTTGAGACAATTGACAAACACTCGAAATAAGCTCTTGAAGTACTTGACGTGCTGAACAACAAGCTAAGTCTGACTGAATGTCTTTCTTTCCTTGTGCCCGGGTTGTTTAGAGGGGCGTAAAATCTAGGTGTGTTCGGGAAATCGACTCTTACGGTCGGAAGTTTGATTCCCTGACTGCAAGACAGACGAAGTTTGGAGGTCTAAATAGTGAATTTTAATTGACGGTAAATGGAAATTCGTTGACGACAGCCCACTTTGATCTCCCGCCCTAATCAAACAAACTATTACAAGAATGGCATCTTCTTTTTGAATGAGGTGTTTGCATAAGCTAGTTTTCTTGTTCAGTTAATTAAAGAGGACTCTTTTAGCTGTCTAATACGGTTTGCTGATCATGTTTATGTTAAAATTGGAAGTTGTTTGACGCCTAAAGTGTTTCATGGCATTAAGCCTTGTTCCAAAACGAACATACTTTTTTACAAGCAATTTTGGATTAAAGTAAACGATGATAAGAATCCATCCCTGATTTGAAAGGATTAACGGTTGCAGGTTACTTCATGTTCCTAAGAAATAAAAAAAAAAAAAAAAAAGAGAGAGAGAGAACGGAAATCACGCATACTATATTAAATGATTCTTTTTAACACTTACTTCTTTTTAAAATGATGGCAAAATTATTTTCGGATTGGTTCGGATTGGACGGCAAACGTGGCACTTTGGTTAATACCTGTGAAAAGAGATGATTATCACTGGAACGGAAATTTCTCTCAAAGAGGTGATCAGACAAGGGGCACATGGCCTGACATTTCATTAAGCTTTTTCCCTTGAAACATTTTTAGGACTTTCCTATTGAAGGAAGGGCGTATCTGTTCTATCCGCCGAGTCAAGTGTTACCAGAAATTACCCGATTTCCCTCGATTCCCCGGCCTCTGTAAACATATCATAAGAGTGGTTCTCAAAACAAATCCAGGGCCAATCTGAAAGTGTTATTGCTGGGAAGGGGGAAGCCGTCCCGACGAAATAGTCTCGCTAACGGCAGCGCTCAATATCCACCCCCGCAACACCCACCCCACCCCCCTCCCCCTTCCACTTCCACTTCATTCACCAGTTTCTTGACCAGAAACAATTCACGAAATTGTAAAACTGCAATCATGAATGGTGCGCCAAGTGAAACGAGAGGAATGCGCCAACTTTCTCAGTGGGTGGGGGTGAAGTGGATAAGGTGAAGTGGCAAAAATATGGGGTCATGTGAACAGTCTGTTCCATCAATACCCAGCATTACATTCCGCTTGTTATTGTTAAAATTCTAAACTTAAGTGACCATATGTCTCAAAATCATATATTCAGTTATGCACACAATTCAAAGTGGTCATAACAGAGATAGATTTGAGAAAATTGGCGCCCAAAAGGACTTGGAATCTTGAGAGAAAAACAAAACGATATTCGATCATCGGGATAGGCTAATTAGTTACATAAAATAATTACTGATTGATTATCAGCGTTGCCTCGGACGCAGTGATACTTTGGTCCGTGTTGTCAAGAACTTAGCTCTGTCTTAAGTAAATTTCAACATACAGAAAACACATTCGTTTTCTTGGTTCTACTACAAAAGAAAACGAAATTTCTATGTGTGTCAGAAACATGGCAAAATAATTAAACTTCAAAGTAAACACCATCGTAACACCTCTCTGGCAAATGAATCTATTTTCTTGAGTCCAGAGATGTTTTCTCAGGATGCGATCCATACGAAAACATGATAGTTTCTGATTGCCGAAACAAACAATAAGCTTCTTTTTCGGCCCAAGAAACTGATTAGGAAATATTTCATTTCCAAACATTTATCAACAGTCCGTCAACGCCAAACAACGGACCAGAAATAAAGTAGAAATGGCTGCCATGTGAAAAAATCAACTGATTTACACAACAAAGGCCGGGAGGCCGGGGGTCATGCATGAGTTCCACCGTTTGCGCGTGCAAATCGCTCGGAATGACCTCTAAGCCCGGTTCATTTTATCAACCTGTCGTGTGCCTCATGACCAAATAACAGGATGTCAAAGTCTCATCATACGTAAATTGTTAGCTTTCCGGGTGTCATCACAAAAAATATTGGTTTCTCCGACCAAGCGGTGAAATAGTTATAATGTCCGCTTTAAAGCAGTGATGCTATATAAGCTTTAATTTCAGAGCTTGTAGGAAACATGGTGATGAATGGAGTCATAGTCACAAATTAAATGTATCGAGATGTTACTGGTTTCTATGAGGTTCTTGCAGTGTCACTAAATAACGAACCAAACACATATCAAAAGAACGTTCTGAATCATACACAAAACTAGTTCACAAAAAATGCGGCATGACTAACACTTTTACAGTACAGACCAGCCGACGAGGCTACTTTTCAAAGGTAAGCTTCCGTTCATAACCAAAATACATCAAACGTACAGCGTTCTGGAACATTCAAAAGCGCAGTACTTATACGAAAGAGGAAGTAGTCCAATAAAGAAGATTGCAAACTGATATTATAACTGCATGCATTAGAAAAAGGCGAAAACAAAACACTTCGCTCACCTAACCAAGATCCTTCCTGCTTCTTCTTGGAACAAAAACAACTTTTTTGCTGACGTGGTCAACTGATATGAGTCACGTGATAATAGCGCGGAGGGCATTCGACGGCTGATTAGTTTATGAGGGATGGACCATTAGAAAAGTGATGAGATCGGAGGAGTAGGGAAAGCCAAAAACAAAATTCACGCGAGGAAAATAGAAAAGAAAACAAATTCGCGCAAAAACATTCCTGCATAAACAAATAACACAAAAAAATTTCGTGCAAGCTAAAAATACCCCTCCCGCTATCACTCATCTAATGCCCATTCCTTATTTTGGCACAAGTTTGTTAACTACATCAAATACTTAGCAGTTACCAGTCATATTTTCAATCACCGGCTCGTATTCGACATGAAAATATTTCCTTTCTATTGTTGAAAAAGATCAGTATGAGCTGAGAGGAGAGTCAGAGAACAGACGGGATTGGAATGGTCTCTGTTCTCTAAAATTGCTACAGTAAGTTTATTGCTTTCCTCGTGATAAGAGATATTGACCATAAATCACTAGTTACTCATTTCACTTAAAGTCGGTATGAGAAAGTATAATCTTCTTTAACCCCTTGCTTTTGCTGTTGCCTCAGTAAAATAAAAATCGCCAATCTGCGTTAATTTGTCGGGTTTGTACTGCAAAAGAAATGCATTTTGCGCTAGAGGCTTAAGGAACTGATGAAAGGAAATTGGGTTTTGAAACAAATAACTATATCCGACCCGAGAGGAGTACGCCAATAATGCCACCGGACCTTGTTGGCCTTGTACTGGAAACGGGTCTGAGACAAACGGACGACGATGTAACAGCCAAGTAGAAGTAATCACCATACTGTCACCATATTCGAGAATATAATAATTTTGTTTGAAATATGATTCGTTTTTCTCCTGAAGAGACAGTTAACCAAAAGAAAATGTTTTGTGCGTGATGAAAATGCATTCGCCACTGAATGGTGAGATCGATCAACAGCCACATGTCTCATAAAAACGGGAAATGCCCACATCAGCGACCCGATTTAACTTAACACCTAGGCATTAAAATTAAGTTACGCATGACACGTTAAATTTAACCAAACGACTTGGTTTATTTTCACGTATTTATGCCGCTACCATGACACATTCTTTCTGTTCAGTATACGTCCCCGGTACTCTTTTGAAACTCCTGGTCGTGTTTCATGTTCACCGGAGCGACGGAAGCAAAAAGGAAAGAAAATCCGAGCAGTCATCTCCAAACGTTGAAGCATTGTGGTCGTCTGTAAAAACCGAACAGCACCCACGTTCGTGTCGGAATCTGCCATCGGCAGTGGTAATCAAAGTCAAAACGTGCTTCTTCTTCAAGAGGTGGCGTGGCTATGGTTAGCTACGGCTTTCCTTTGATGTGTTTGGCCTACTAGCTAAGAGGGTGGAAACTCTTCCCTAGTTTAACAAGTCCAAATAATAATCTGCTTACTGAATTAGAGAGACATAATAGAGAGGTGATGTATTTCACAGCCTGTGCAAAAATCAACAAAGTTTCGTGTTACCTCGGCCAGTTTTAATTTTTAATTGGAAAACAAAGAATTGAGAATGTTTCACATGTTTCATGCGCGTAATTGAAAAATATCGAATTCCACCTTTGGTTCTAATCGTTCAATCGGTTCATGTGATTCTACTCAGTACTTGTGATACGGCTCTTGCTCTATTTAAGCGGGATTGGAGAGGATGATCTCCTTTTCTCTCCTCCCCGCGGCGCCCCCAATACTAACCTATCTACCATTCGCGTCCTAAAAAAATCTCGAACGAGACCCCGATAGAGAGCTTCCTCGCAGTCTACGACCAACCTCCGAAATCACCGGTCTGTTTCCGCAAACTCCCTGAATCCCCAAATTCTTCGCACTGCCCCTGTGCGTCCAACACTTCCGCACTCCCCACGCCCCAATTAATTCTTCAAAGTGCCTGGAATCCCGCCGTGAATGCCCGCTTTGCGATTAACTATGTTCTCCTAATTTCCACTCCGACGTAAGACTTTTGGTAATACTGTGGCGTTATGTAATGTGTCACGTTATGTAACAAAATCACGTGATATGCGAGGGTCGGACCTCGTGCGAGAGATGTTTTGTTCGTACTGTACTTCTACAGTTGGCCGATATATTGTATGACCGTAGGTGTTTATAGTCGGTCGAATTATTTACTGGTTCCAGCACAATAAAGGACAATTCGCTATTTAAGCGGACAACATTTTGGCGACCCCGCCAGGACGGACCGTTGTTTTGTGTGAGATATGTGTTTGAAGAAATGTTGATCGAAGGAATGGCGGTAAATTGTTGTGGTCTACACATCCTCTAATAAATGCGACAGGACAGAAGTGGAGCCAAGTGAAACTTTACTGGAAGAAAGATGACGGATTCAGAGCTCGAAGAATTGCAACTCCAAGTTGAGGGAGGAATTTGTAAGCTCCCAATCTCGGAAATGGAGCAGTTAGCGGAGTACGTTGGTCTGGAATCGAAGGAATACAAAGGAAAGAGAAAGCTTGCCATGTCGAAAGTTGTCCGTGCTAAAGTCGAGGATGAGCTTGGGAAGACAGAAAACAAGGTTGAATATCTTACGGAACTTCAGAATTTTATCGCTGGGACGCCGCCGCCACTCGAAGAAATCGATCCAAACAAAGAAGCCACACAAGAATCGGTGAAAATGAAATTGGAGTACGAGGCGCTGTGTAAACAGTTCCAGGAAATGATGGAGTCGTACAAGAAGAAAATGGAGCAGGCTTCGGTAAAACTCGAAGACACAAAACCATCTACACCAGCCACGACAGCTTCAAAACCAAAAGAAGGTAGCGTAGTGTCACTTGTAGATGTTAAAACTGCCCTTAGGAGAGATTTTAAGATTCTGGGTGTTATTGGAGGAGAGGAACAAAAGGACCGATTGTCCTTCGTCAGTTTAATTCGGCAAATAGATGCAGGGATGGATAAAGGATACAAAGAACGTGAAATAATTGATGCAGTTATTCGTGCTATCAGCCCCAGTTTAAAGTTAAGATCGTATTTAGAAACCATGAAAGAGCTTACCTTGGCAAAACTAAGACAGATGTTACGAGCCCATTACAAGCAGAAGTCAGGCACTGAACTTTATCAAGAACTTACAACAATGTGCCAATCACCGAAGGAAACTCCCCAAGACTTCTTAATTAGAGCCCTTGATCTAAGGCAGCAGGTCCTCTTTGCATCACAAGCTGAGGGTGGTATTGTGAAATACGAACCATCGCTGGTTCACCCCTTGTTTTTGCATGCTATTGAAACTGGTCTTCAGGATGAAGCTGTCCGAAACAAACTGCGGCCGTTCCTCCAGAAAGCAGAAGTCACAGACGAAGAGTTAATGGAACAAATCAATGTTGTTGTATCCGAAGAGTCTGAGCGGAAAGGTAAGCTTGGAGCAACGTATCACAAAAATGCCAGAGTGAATTCTTTGGAAGTTGACAGTGGTCAGGCTGAGCCGGGTGGTCAAACACAGCCAAAGAAGCCTGGATCAAAGAAAGAAATGAAGTGTGATAGGCCTGACAGGCTAATGGTCACTTTAGAGGCAGTCCAATCAGATATTGCTGTTTTGAAAGAAACTATGGCCTCCCAGAATGCCAGTGAAAGAGAGAGAGTTCAACACAGGTACCCATTTGAAAATCAAAGGAGACGTGTCTGCCAAGCATGCCAGAGAGCAAACCAAGAGTTTTGTAACCATTGTTTCCGCTGTGGTTCAAGTGACCATTTTGCACGGGGATGTCGCAGTGGTGCAGCCAGTGTACCAAATCAGGGAAACTGGAGGAGGCTACCACCGCGGGACAGGAGGTAGCTGATCACCAGGTGAAAAGGTCCCATGTTTGTGTAAACTGTGGCAGGAAAGGAGTATCCCTAAAGCAATGTTCCAATTGTCAGTCTGTACATTATTGTTCTCAGAAGTGCCAAAGGACCCACTGGATGAAGCATAAGCAGTTGTGTAGTGCAATTAAGTACCTGTCTAACCAGGAGAAAAAGGACACTTCTGACAGTGGCATGTATGTTAGTCACCTTACACCAAATCAACACGCCAAAGTCGCAAAATTGGTGGGGAAGAGATGCATGGTTGAGTGTGTTATGAACAATGTGCAGACCCAAGCTTTGTGGGACACCGGTGCCCAAGTTTCTATGGTTTCAAAGGATTGGATTGCTGAGAACCTGCCCACAGCTGAGAGTCGTCGAATGGATGAACTGCTTAATGACAAAGGACTTGATCTGAAAGCAGCTAATGGTACTGAAATTCCATATGAAGGATGGATTGAAGTTTCTTTCAAACTTGCGACCTCAGATGACAAACATGGTATGTCAGTGCCCTTCCTGGTTTCAAAGGATGCTATGGATCACCCTATTGTCGGATACAATGTAATCGAAGAAATTGTGAAAAACCCTGTCAGTGATTCTCCAAACAATTATGAAGAGACGTTAGTCAATGCCTTGAGCGCAAGCCTTCCAAGTGCAAAGCAGGAAAATGTTAAAGCATTGATTGGTCTCATAAGGACAAACACCTCAAGTGAACTGTGTGGAGTGAAAGTAGCAAAGAAGGATGTGGTAGTCCCAAAGAATGAGACTATTGTTGTTTCTTGTTCTGTAAGTACTGGCCCAACTGAATCAAGACTTCCAGTTTTGTTTGAACCAGATGTTGAATCACCTTGGCCATCAGGGCTTGAGGTCCCTGAAACATTAGTAACTCTTAAGGGTGGCACCTCCTCACGTATCAGAATTCAAGTCAAGAATACCACGGACCACGACATTACGTTAAAGAAAAGGACAATGCTAGGCAAGCTTGAACTAGTCAAATCTGTAACACCACTGGAAGTAAGAAAGAAAGAGAATGAAGAAAGGTCAGCAGACTGCAGTCGTCCTGCCAACAACTCATCAGAGGAGGGAGAAGAAGTCAGATTGCAATCAGATACACCTGCCATGAAGAGATGTCAAAGTGAGGCTAGCCATTCAACTCCAGATGTTGACTTGGAAGACCTGACAGAAGACCAGAAAATTGCAGTAGTGACCATGCTTAGAGAGGAAGCAGAGTCCTTTTCGAAAGATGACGATGACGTAGGGTGCGCTGAAGGTCTGCAACTCAAGATCAATTTGTCAGATAATCGTCCAGTCCAGAAAAACTATACATCTATTCCAAAACCTCTGTACTCCGAAGTGAAGCAATATGTTGAAGACTTACTCAATCGCGGATGGGTGCGGAAGTCACGCTCAGCCTATTCATCACCGGTGGTTTGTGTGCGAAAAAGGGACGGTTCTCTGAGACTGTGCGTGGATTTTCGGGAGCTAAATAGGAGAACAGTACCTGACAGGCATCCACTCCCTCGGGTACAAACAACCATTGAGAATCTTGGTGGGAACAAGTGGTTTTCTCTGTTGGACCAAGGAAAAGCCTATCATCAGGGATTTGTCAACCCTGAATGTCAACACATGACTGCATTTGTAACACCGTGGGGCCTGTATGAGTGGGTTAGGATCCCATTTGGTCTCCGGAATGCCCCCGGAGAATTTCAAAGATTTATGGAAGACTGTCTGGAAGGGCTTAGAGATGAAATTTGTGTACCTTACTTAGACGATGTGATTGTCTTCAGCAGAACCTTTGATGAGCACATCGAAAATGTACGAACAGTGCTGAGGAGACTACGTGAACACGGAATAAAGCTGAAAGCTAGCAAATGTAAGATGTTCAAGAAGGAGGTCAACTACCTAGGAAGAATTGTCTCTGCTGATGGATATCGGGTGGATCCCTCAAATGTTAAGGCAGTGTTGGCACTCAAAGGGACTAACCCAAAGACTGTTGGCGATGTGAGGAAACTCCTGGGTTTGTTAGGATATTATCGAAAGTACATACAGGACTTCTCCAGAATTGCCCAGCCTCTTTTCGAACTCTTGAAGACACCTGTGGTTAAGATCAACAAGCGTCTTACTCAAACAGAACGGCGAAGTCGGAAAGGAACTGGCACACAAGCACAATCCAGTCATTCTATTGTTTGGTCACAGGAACATCAAAGAGTGTTGGAGAAACTTGTTGACTGTTTGGCTAACCCTCCAATTCTCGGTTATCCGGATTATGATCTTCCATTTGTTCTACACACTGATGCGTCCAATGAAGGACTTGGAGCAGTCCTTTATCAGCGGCAGTCTGGTAAAATGCGGGTTATAGGATATGGATCCAGGACCCTGACTACTGCAGAGAAAAATTATCACCTCCATTCCGGAAAGCTAGAGTTTTTAGCTTTGAAGTGGGCCGTCTGTGAGCAATTTAGAGACTATTTGTACTATGCACCGTCATTCACAGTTTACACAGATAATAATCCCCTGACGTATGTCTTATCAACAGCGAAACTTAATTCAACGGGACATCGCTGGGTGTCCGAACTGGCCGATTTCAATTTTGAGATCAAGTACAGGCCTGGTAAAGTGAATAAGGATGCTGACACTTTGTCCAGACTTCCTTTGGACATCAACCAGTACATCCCTATCTGTACACAGGAAACTTCCCAGGATGTGATCAGTGCAGCTCTGTCCGGTGTAATGGCACTTCAGAATGGCGATGCAGTCTGGATAACAGCAGTCAGTGGTGGAACAGAAGCATTGAACCTTGACTCTGATCTTCTCGATTCCAGGAATTACCACAAGATTGAGCCTCAAGTTATCCTGGCAGCTCAGAGACAAGATCCTAGTATTGGCAGAGTTCTAGCATGCAAATTGAATGGTCAGAAACCGGCAATACGCGAAATTGCTAAAGAGCTTCCGTATACAAGAAAGTTGCTGCGTGAATGGCCTAAATTGGAAATTGGACGTGATGGGCTGCTACGAAGAAAGAGTGGACAGAAATTACAGCTAGTGTTACCAAAGCAGTTTCACCGCTTGGTCTACAAGGAACTACATCAAGAAATGGGCCACTTGGGAACAGAGAGAGTACTACAGCTAGCCCGTGAACGGTTTTACTGGCCCCATATGCAGAGAGATATCACTCACTTCGTGACTCGGGTGTGCAGTTGTCTGAAGCAACGGCGACCAAATCTTCCAACACGTGCCCCTCTCCAACCTATTGTGACTAATGCACCGTTTGAGTTGATATCTATTGACTACCTACACCTTGAAAGAAGCTCTGGTGGACACGAATATATGCTGGTAATTGTTGACCACTTCACCCGATTTGCACAGGCGTACCCCACTCGAAATAAATCAGCTCGTACAGCAGCCGACCGACTCTACAACGATTTCATGCTTCGATTCGGATTTCCAGCTCGTATTCTGCATGATCAGGGAAGAGAGTTTGAGAACAAGTTGTTTCGCCGCTTGCAGCAGTCATGTGGGATGATACGTTCAAGAACCACGCCCTATCATCCGCAGTGTAATGGTAAAGCAGAGAGATTCAACCAGACTTTGCTGTCAATGTTAAGAACACTACCTGAAGAAAAGAAACGTAAGTGGTCAGAGTATGTGCCCAAGGTTGTACATGCCTACAACTGCACCAAGAGTGATTCAATTGGGTATTCGCCATTTTACTTACTGTTTGGGAGGTCACCACGTCTGCCAGTAGATCTGATATTTGGACCTTCATTAGAGGAAGCTAGCGTCACCCACACCGAATATGTAGACAAATGGAAGTTTGCTATGAAGGAAGCATATTCACTGGCCCTAAAGCACGCCTCAAAGTCTGCAACTGATGGCAAACAACAGTATGACCGCAAGGTTAGATTTTCAAAGTTGCAACCCGGTGACAGGGTGCTGGTCCGAAATTTGTCTGAGCGTGGTGGACCAGGGAAACTCCGTTCGTATTGGGAGCAGGAAATACATGTTGTAATTGAGCAGAGAGGGGACCTACCGATCTACAAGGTGAACCCAGAAGGACAACCAGGCAAGTCGAGAGTTTTACACAGAAATCTCCTACTGCCATGTGACTTCCTCGCCGCTGAAACTCAGGAGTCTATGCCCCAGTCAATTCGAGAGAGGAGAATGCATGTTCATCCTAGGGAGCGTAATGAGAGAGATTGCCAACCTAATCATAATGAGAGTGACAGTGGAGACGAGGAGGAGGAGGACCTACCTGGCCTTTTGCCCAGTGAGTTGCACACATTGCCCCTTCCATCATCGACGACAACACAGTCAGAATGCACTGAAGATGAGGCAATGCTTGAGAGTATGGAGGACGGTGATGAAACTTCATCTAGTACCCCAGAACCAGAACAACAGCCAGAAGTGGACCCTGAATCAAACCAACAGCCAGAATTGGATCCTGAACCAAACCAACAGCCAGAATTGGATCCTGAACCAGAGCAACTGCCAGAGTGGGAAGAAGATCAAAATCCGGGTAGGCCCCAGCGTGTTCGTCATCCACCAAAAGTGTTTACATATAATACACTGGGACAGCCAACCATCTGTAGTGTCCAGACTGGTTCAAACCTTGTATCTGGATGGTGTTATTCACCTCTCCAGTCGCCCTGGATGTTACCTACGTATCAGTATCATCCACCACCCTGTTATGGGCCTTTGGTGTATTCTCCCTATATGCAGATGATGTACACTTGATGCACCAAGATTTATTTACTTTATTGGACTTTTATGAACGTTGTTGTTGAACGGATTATGATTGAATCAACAGTGGAATTTCCAGTCTTTTGTGCTGCCGTGTCTTCTAAACAGACAAAATAGTAATCTAGTTATCCAAGAACTATGACTATGCTATTTCAGTTGAACGAGAATGAGTCTTAATATGTATTTTTCTAAGTTTTGCTTGTCTACAATTGCGGAAGTTGGGCCTGATCAACCCACATAGTGCAAGGGAAGTCAACAATGAGAGTGAGAATACTGTGATATAGCATGACTTTAACGGAAGTCCAGAACTCCAGTGAACCTTACTGTAGCAAATGTCCCGGTGGACATTTTCAAAAAAGTCGGGGAGTGTGTGGCGTTATGTAATGTGTCACGTTATGTAACAAAATCACGTGATATGCGAGGGTCGGACCTCGTGCGAGAGATGTTTTGTTCGTACTGTACTTCTACAGTTGGCCGATATATTGTATGACCGTAGGTGTTTATAGTCGGTCGAATTATTTACTGGTTCCAGCACAATAAAGGACAATTCGCTATTTAAGCGGACAACAATACCTTTGGGTCCTCAGAAAAATCTGAATCTTCCGAATCACAATGAAAACCAAATTTTTACCGGATTCACTGCGAATCACAGCGATCGTCCGGTATGCACAGAATGCAGTCAGAGTGTAAGTGGCTCCCAGGCCGACGTTGATCTGGTTGAACTTTGACAAGCATTTCAACATCCGGTGGACACGGGGGCACGGGGGCTTCTTTCCTACGCCTACGATCCCCAGGACGAGGAGACAGTAGACGTTTCAAAATAGCACCACGTTTTCAATCACTAGTAGTAATCTTACCTGGCGTACACAGTTAAGCAACGGGCTGGTCATTTCCTCCCTGTCTTCCATTGTCCGTTTCCTGAACTCCTCCCAAATACTCCTCCGTCGGTGGACAAAGTAGTTCGACGGGGTAGGACGTGATTTGGGTATAGGATAGGTCTACCTTAATTTGCAGCCTGAAAACATAAGACGGCCGGCTCGGATGGGGAACACAACTCTGCACATTTATACTGTGGTATTTTAAATCATAGCCTGTATAAAACAGGCATTTATGGGGCAAACAAGGACGAAATGCTGCTAATACTTAGGGATGGATCCTTAGAAAAGTGTTGGGGGGAGGGGTATTTTTAGCTCGCACCAAAATGTTTTTGTGCCATTTGTTTATGCAGGAATTTTTTGGGGCAGTAGAAGTCCCTCTGCATTTCTCTTCTTTGTTTGTTGCATAATTTTATTTTTCTTTCCGTTTTTTCCTAGTCTTTGGGGGGAGCGTTGCGTGACAGCCCAAAAAACGGCTGCGAAGGAGACTAGTTTTTTCCGTGCTTAATTTTTTTTGGCTTCTCCCCCCCCCCCCCCCTATTGACGTCGCAAGTGATAGCTAGACAGGGCCAAAACACTATTCTGACTACACTGTACTCAGTACACGAGTCATTCAAAGTGAAAAGTTTATTTAGGACGAGTCAGTCAATCTTCTGATACAAAGAGCATTTATACAGAACAAGTAACAGCCACACGTAAACAAAATGTGCTACGCCAGATACGAAAAGCCTCTGAAAAATCACCCTTGAGATGTGGTCAAAACATAGCAGCAGCACAATACCCCGAGGAGAGGGCGGCTACAATAGTTCAACGGAAGTTTGGAAATCTCCAAAAAGAATCATAATAAAGGCCAGGCTACCCTGCGTAAAAGAAAGACAGGCGTGGTCGCTAAACAAAAATTGTGCCAATATGGCGGAGGATGAATTGGCTGCAATTCGAGCGAAGCGTTTGGAGGAACTTCAAACTCAATATGGGGTGAGTTTTGTTCAGTAAGTCTTAAATTGATACCAATGCCTATTATTACCAGCAAAATGCATTAGACAGCCAAAACAGCACATTCAAAAGGATGCAATTCTTGTAATCGTTCAGTTCGATTAGAAGGGAGCGGGAGATATTTTGGGAGAGTCTTGTCAAGAAATTCCCATTTACGGTCAATTCATGTGCGTTTTTCCTTTAATTCAGGGACAGAACACGGCTCAAATACAGCAACAGCAAGAGGCAATGCAAAGGTTCGTTGACTTGATTTAAGGATAAGCTTCGATTTAAGCTAGTACAGTGTATCATTTAGATTTTTGTCAGGGCTAGATCGACATGGAATACGTTCTTACTTTTAACGCTGCCCGTTTATGTTTCTTACTGAAAGACACAACGTGTCATTCGTAGAGTTGAACATCAACTGGCTTGGATTTTTTTTAACCACCGACCGGTTAGCTCAGTTGGTAGACATGGTTCGCACGGGCCTGGAAAACTCCTTGAAAAACTGCTTGGTCCTTGAAAACTCCTTGAAAATGATTTTGTCCTTGAAAACTCCTTGAATTTGTAGGTGCAGTGCTTGAATGTTATGAAGAAGTCCTTGAATACTTGAGACTAAAGCAAAATAATTTCATTTTCACATCAAAAGATGAAAAAGATTGTATCACATCACCCGAGAAACGCTTTTGAAGTCTAAAAAAAGACAAAGCTTTTATATCAGGACAATTCAGTGTTTCTTATTCAAAAGATCTAAGTAACCGCGCCTTACAATACGGTTTCCCAAGGGCATTGTGAAGCCCCCCTCCAAGCAAACAAAACCACAAGGGAAACGTAGCTTGATGCGTCGCTCGAAGCATGAAATTTATTCAACTTTGGCGCTCTTCATTTTATTATCAAATGAATTCAAAAGGTCAAAGAAGAAACTGCATATATTTAATCGGCACTGGGAACATAAGTCCCTCTACAAAGGTTGGGTGACTGCGTTCAAAGGTGACAGGAAAAAGGCCTTATGCAAATGCTGTGATCGGATGGACTCCTTGAATTTTGTGATAAAGTCCTGGAAAAGTCCTGGAAAAGTCCTGGAAAAGTCCTAGAAAAGTCCTTGAATAAAAGTTCTTTTCACCTGTATGAACCATGGGTAGAGTTCCGGAGTAACGTGCGGGAGGTCGTGGGTTCTAACCCCGGCCGGACCAACACTCAGGGTCTTAAAATAACTGAGAATGTGCTTCCTTTGCAATGACATCTGCAAATGGTTAGACTTTTTAGGACGATAAACCGGAGGTCCCATCTCACAACTCTCTAAGAACTACTAGGGACATAACAAACCCTGGCTGTGACCACCCCTGGTACTGACCTGTGTCCCGGGCCCACAGTAATAGGTGGTGTCCCTGCCAGCTTGGCGACGTAAAATAAAATAATTTGACTTTGCCTGTATCCAAGTTGCTGTCCATCCCCAGGCAAGACAGTGGTGATCAACCTGCTTGTTAACCATTTTAAAGATCAAATCATAACTAAGTGAAGTACGATCATCCGGGTGTGTGTAGTCCTGAGAAGGATTGTTTAAGGTGACATTGACGACGTTTCGACAACCTGAACGGAAGTCATCATCAGAGTGAAGTGATTTGGGTAACATCAGTAGGTGGTATAAAAATTAGGAGCAATTTCAGAATACCCGGCCACTTCTGACCACTACTGTCTTCTTGTAGCGGCATCCATTGAAGAATGAGTCAGATAACAATACACTCTATCCACACGCAAATAAGTGGCCAAATAAGTGGCCAAAAATTATTACTCTGGTCCTTGATGTGATTGGTCAACGCAGTTGTGATGTCAGCTGTCAGTTAAGCCTTGTTTTTGTTAAAGATCACAGTAGTGACTTTGTTTTCCATTTTGCAATTTTGCCAGGGAGACTGAAATGAGAAACAGCTTGCTGTCACAGATTTTAGAACAAGGTGCTAGAGCGAGATGTAAGTTATAATTTTCAGGTACAGACAATTTAACCTTGTCCAGTTTAAAAGAGCATACCCTGTAGTATGTAAAGGGTAGTCTACATGTAGAATGTTTTTTTGCACCTATATTTTTAACACGGTGTCTAAATGTGCAGGGTTCAAAATGGCAGCCGGCTGCCGGCGACAGCTGGCACTTTGGTCACACTTGCCGGCGATTTTTCACAGAAGCAATAGAAAATTATTGATCGGTGAAAAAATCAGCCTTGGGGAAAAAAGCCTACATGTATAAATTCAGGCTAAAAGCTCTGATTTTATTTTGAACCCTGAAGTGCAGCAGCCATACATTCTGTAATTTTTCCCAATTTTGAGTTAATCTGCAGCCATATAATTACAGCCGTAATTTATTTGTTAATGTGATTAATTGATCACTTAACCACAGACTGCGTGTAGCTCTGCCAACAGCAATCAGCCTTTGCTATTTATGGGCGGAGATGGACTGTACCTTCTGTATCTGTTTGTATCTGACTACTTATTTTTGATTTATTTATTATTACATTTATTTTGTATGTTCCTTTATTATATTATAAGACTCTATTTGGTAAACACGTTGAATAATTTGAATTGAATTCTATTTTGGTGTTTCATTGGTATAGACTACCCATGTGAGGTCATGTTAATTTCCTGATGATTAAATTACATTATATTATAGTGACACTTAATTTTGGTGCATTAAAGTGTCGCTAAAATGTTATGCACCCCTTTAAACTCATCGCCAATGGATGAGCTTGGAGATGGTGCCTGCCAAAGTGGGCAGCGAATCCGGGGCGAGCAATGAGCCTAGAGCCACAGGCCATGAGCAGAGCACACAGGCCTCCACGGCAACTCTGCGAGCAGCCACCACCCACCAGGCACCGTCACACTGACTAAGTCAGTGGAGATACTTACCAACCCTATACTTACCGAATCCACCAACGAGGGAAGGAAGGGAAGGGGGGGGGGGGGGGAAGCGGAACTACTGAACGCTTACTGCTTGAAAACAAACAGCACCTCACACAGCAGAAACAACCAGCACGTCCAATTCGAGAAACCTCATATGTCACCTCAAAGCACATGATTCCCTGACCGCCGCTGACCAGCATTGGCTTGATTTTAACTTAGCCTAAATTACATTTAGCCACATGTTGACATAGCTGGTCTTGTAGAGCCACATGCCACATGTTACTTTTGTCCTTTGCCTACTACGAAAATCAGAACAATGGTCATCTTCATTGAAAGAAGACATGAAAGGCCTCCAGTTGAATCCTTTTAAACAAAAATTGCAGAGCCTGCTTTGGGGGGATTTTTAAATTTTGAATTCTTATAGTTTGTAATTTTTAGATTGTATACAGTGGACATAGCTTTTAGAGTCAGGCCTTTGAATTATTGTGAATAGATACTGAAAAGCCCTGATGGGAGTATTTAATAAAGTTTACCATTTACCGTTTACCTTGGAGGCCTGGTGGTTCAAAAGCTGATTAATGCTAATCCTAAATTTAAAATGTAACAAGGAGTTTTTCTCTAACCCCAAACATTGTTCAGTGCTGATATTCTGCAAAATTTTAGATTAGAGGAAGTCAATGTTGAAAAACAAAAAGCAGGAAAATACACAACATATTTTCACCCAATAGTTAAAAACTGTGAGCAAAGTTTATCCTAATTCTGGATTGAGTTAATTGGCTTTTGAACAACTGGACCCTCAGTACATATAGTCATTTTCCCTTTACCTCATTTTCAATCCTGACATTTCCGAGTTTTGCCCTTACAATCAGGCATCAAGGATAAATGTCTCATAACCCCACTAACTCTATTTCTTCCCTAGTGAACAGTATAGCACTGGTGAAACCCGAAAAGGCGAAAATGATGGAGAGCATGTTGATACAAATGGCCAGGACTGGACAGATAGCTGGAAAGGTGATTACAGGCATAAACAGGGCTGTCATGAAGAACCAGCATCTGGCTGTTTTAGCCAGCTACAGTTGTACTTGTCAATCTTCAGCCAAGTACTTTTGCCTCAGGTCACAGTTACTGTTGACAGAAGTAAATGTAGAGTAAAGAAGAATTTCCACAGGTTAATTGAAGGGCTGAGAGCATGACCGACCTATGTCGAATTTTAGGTCGTTTTTCGATTTTGCTCGGATTTGTCTGAAATGATTTGATTGTAAAACATTGTCCGGTACTTTTTTTCACAGATTTCTGATTCATTTTCGAGAAATAACGTATGCAAAAAGCTGCGTTTTGCCTTGCCGACACAAAGAAATCAAGGTCCCATGAAACAGTTCGGCAATTTACATTCGTATGTCATAGTGTTGGTAGCACACAGTGTTGGTGCACTACCTGTCAGTTAGTGGGGTGGCTTGATCGAGACCCGTGCCGACATTTTTTCTTCTTTTACTTTTTCTTTTCTTACTTTTGATTATAGAAATAAAAAAGGCATTCATGTGCATTTGCATGCAGTATTTAAATGATGGGAAAAAAAACCAACTGAATGCACAGTGTTTATTTACATGACGTCATTTTCCCAAACCATCTTCAAACAACTTCTTGTTTAAGATTGACCTAATACATGTAATAAAACACTCAGGAATCTAATTTGGTGTTTTTTGGTTGGTTTGCACTTCATTTAAAAAAAAAAAAAAACGAAGCCAAACTTTCAAAGAATCACTGAATGGGGGCAAGGAATGGGAACAAAAGCCGCATCCAACAAATAACACAATAAAGTAACCCAAAACACAACTTCTTTGTAACCAATCCGATGTACACCACTGATACCACTTGTGATATTCTGCTCCAGGCTTGTATATTCAGTGTATATTACAGGCTATAGCCCTCAGCTGTGTTTCACCCCTTTCTGCAAAACATACAAATAAGATATGCAGATTAAATGAGACAAAAAATTGTATATATTATAGGTATATGATAGATATATTTAACAAAAAGGGGTCTGTGGGTATGTTCATGTACTTTTGTTTTAAGAACCATGACTTTTCAGTTTATTCACTTCATTTGCAAAGGCTAATTATTTAAGGAAATTTCATCCATCTGCAAAAGATTTTTTAATGTCATTGGATCCTCTGCATGAAGCTCTTTCTTAAGTGTATGGTACAAGGAATTTCTTAAGGCAGATTAATACTGTACAATTTTTGCTTACGACTGTCGCATGCAACTTCTGTAGCGAGCGCTGCTCGTGTCATCCAAAAAATGGTATACGACACTTGTCATTCAATATTAACTATACCTACGACTGTCATATGGTTTTAAAACATGATTCCAAATCTTACGACAAATTTTAGACCACATGCGTCTGTGGTAGAGAAGTTGTAGGAGCATTCATACGGTACAACTTTGTTCTACGTTATGTTGCATACACCAAGACACGCACGACAAATCATACCATGTAAATCGGCCCTAACAGTATAATTATTGTTTAGTCCATGTCTTCCTATTTTCCATTGTTTTCTCTCTTTTTCTCTGGTAGAGAATATTAAATGGTAGCAAGTACATGTACATGTACATGAATGATGCTGCCATTTCACTACAGACTTGGCTTATGTTGTTAGGATGTGTGTTTGATGTGTGAATGCACGAGTTGGCCAACTTTTTGGCATCCACCAATATGAGTAGGCCATTAGTTGTTGGTTGTGTGAAGGTACCTATACAGTTTTGTAGAAAGGCTTGTATGTGCAGCAATCACTCGTTGCTGCATACTCTTTCTTAATCTCATAACTCTTCTTTGTTTTTCAGTTGTCTGAGTCTCAGCTGGTGAGTCTTCTTCAGGATGTGAGTGAAAAGACCCAAAAGAAAACAACAGTAAAGGTAAAAATTCAGAAGACTGGGTTAGCAATGTCGTTGTACATGTTTGATCTTGAATTTGTACAAAACTGAGTACCGAGCTCCTTGTTCACTATTTCCAGGATACCTTTAGCTACATGACTTGTACACTAAGACATTTTGGCAGTCTGATGGCCTTGACAGTTTTAGGGCTTTTTTCTATCCTTTTAGTTTAGGTTCAAGGGATAAGGGGGAAGGGGGGGTGGAACTACAGCCTTGTCCACAAATAAAAAGTTACCTACAGTACATGTAATTATGCAGTGTTTTCAAGTGGTATAGCGTGGAATATTCTACAAGGCTCTTGTACAGTATTTTCCTGCTATACATCATTGTACATCATAAGAGCCTTAAAGACACTGTTACACTGTGCAATATTCAGTAGTTTTGTTAATTGAAGGAAATAATAGTAGGGTATAGAATTCGTAATACGTGGGTACCCCTGAGATTTCTTTGGTTTGCCCTTTGCAATACTTTGACGGCAAAGGTGGGTACTGGGTGATGGCAACCAAATCTCAGCTTCTAAACAACCCTGAGTATTTCTTGCAACTTCTCTCAGAAATGCTGAATCTGCTGCATTGCAGTTGCCTGAAAACTAGGCAATTGTGAATAACAGCTCCCCTTTACTGACTGTCAGTCGACTGTTGGCCAAACGGCTGGCTCTCAAATCTGAAAAGAGACTCGAGAAAAAGGGTACGGATTTAACAGACCCAATTCTGAAAACAGGTATTGAAGTACAACATTCACTTAGTATATGTAATCGCATGGGCCCGAGGGCAATTAAGGATTAATTTCACGCGTATTTTCAAAGTTTTCCCAAAATTACCCGAGTCGCGAAGCGACGAGGGTAATTTGGGCAAAACTTTGAAAATACAAGTGAAATTAATCCTTAATTGCCCGAGGGCACTTGCGATTACTTGCTTATCACATAAACTGGGCAAAATGTTGTACAAAGAACAACTTTCAAGGTCTTGCCGTCGCGTAAACAGGTTTGCCGGTTGTCATTATTTAAGAACGCCTACTATAATAGTAAGCAAAACACAGCAACTTGGTTCAATTCACTCAGAGTAATTTCTTTACAAAGAAAACTTTAAGCAATCTAATTTTATTCACCTGTTTTGCGAAGCTTGCAATTGCGTGAAACTACTTCATCGATCGATGAAAGACGTAAACAAGTGTCCAAACGAGCTCTAATAACTTCTTGAATCCAAAACTGTCCTTTCCACTGTGAAAACTTCACGTACCAACACAATTTATGCTGTTTTTACGGCGATAAGGTGAGCTGTAATACTAATAAGGCGACCCGAAGCAAACTTGACGAAGAAATTAGTTTTCAGTTTGGCGGCCATGAAGTTCTGTAATTCTATGCAGTTCGTGCAACACCAGCCGTTCCCACTGAAACTTTTTTCAGGCTGCGAATCAATTCATTTTTAGTCGGAAAAATCATTTTGCTTTTCCACCAAAAGACTGCGCTTTTTTGTATGTCGATTCTCTTTCACGTTAAGATGAAATAACCGTGTTTCAAACTCAGAAGCGATGCGTTTCTGAAATTCCTTTTCAAAATCCGTTTGAAGCGGGAAACCAACTTAATGCAGGCGTGCTCAGCCAATCAGCATCAAGTAATCATGCCCTCTTGATTACCAAAAGTGCCCTCGTGATTAAGAAAAAATGCCCTCTGTCTCAGCCAATCAGCATTCAGTAATTTTGCCCCGTATGTGATAAGGTCTGAAATAGATTCTTGGTCAGAAGATTTGTGTGACACTAACATCACCAGAAATTGCTAGGGGAATCCCCCTCCCAGTTCAAGTTTCCAAATCAGACCTAGGCCAGCATTAATGTGTATAGCAAATTATAAGAGTTTGGATTCAAATTATAAGAGTGTGGTTACTGTATACTGTATAAGAGTGTGGTTACTGTACCTGAAGTAAATGTTAATGCAGGCGTGCTCAGCCAATCAGCATCAAGTAATCATGCCCTCTTGATTACCAAAAGTGCCCTCGTGATTAAGAAAAAATGCCCTCTGTCTCAGCCAATCAGCATTCAGTAATTTTGCCCCGTATGTGATAAGGTCTGAAATAGATTCTTGGTCAGAAGATTTGTGTGACACTAACATCACCAGAAATTGCTAGGGGAATCCCCCTCCCAGTTCAAGTTTCCAAATCAGACCTAGGCCAGCATTAATGTGTATAGCAAATTATAAGAGTGTGGTTACTGTACCTGAAGTAAATGTGTTTTTACCCTTATCTTAATTTAGTTCAACAGGAAACGCATTGATGATTCAGATGATGATGATGACTAGAAACCTATAAATTATTTCCTCTTTCAAAGGTTAGTATTACTATTTTTTATGTTCCACTTTTCTTGTACCAAACTTTGAAATGGCTCCAAATAATGAGTCTGAAGTGTCTATAGGGCCTGTGAGGTTTTTATGGTTTTGGTACATTGTATCTCTATAAAGTGTAAATAATTGTCCAGTGTTCTTGTCAAAAGGATTTGAAGCAGAAGGAGAATCTACAGTGTAAGAAAGTAGACGGCACTGGGGGAAGCAACACCATTTTTTCCCCTACATTTTTCTCATTCTACAGGCGAATTGTAGGCGGTGAAACCATGAAAGTAGTTGGCAATATCGCTGGTCATTGTCACTTTTTGACAACCCTGAATGTGCCAAGATAATTAATTTTTCGATGCTGGCACTTTTTCATCCTAAAATCGAGCTTCAAATTTATAGACACTTTAAGAGAGCAACATTATTCATTTATTTTAATACAGTCACCAGAATTTTTCACTAATTGTATTGTTTTTTCTTGTGACCCAAAACTCTGAATCTTAAGCACAATAAGCAAATGAGCAAGTATCCTCTGAAATCACCACTTCAGATGTCTACAGTTTGCTATTGTGTCATGCAAGGTTCTTTCACCCTTTAAACTCTCTGATCAAAGTTTTAATTCTCATTCGTTGCCCCTGCACATTTCCTATAAAAGTAGTAGGGAGAAATAGGTTAAAATATCAAGCAAATTCATCTTGCATGATCCAGTCCTTAATTCTCATGACCACTCTGTTTTATAAAGGGTTGATATTACAGGGAGATATTTGATACTGATCACTCTTAGGGTTTAAAGTTGCTTAAGTGACAATCATTATAGAAGGGCTGAAGTGTCAAATACTTAACTGTGAGAAAACAACCTTGGAAAGTGATGAGGCCCTGATACAATCTGCAAGCTGGTCACAACAAACTCTTTTTCTTCTGCTTAGATATCTACATAATCCTCAGAGTTTGTCACATCAGAGCTAATGTACTGCAAACACTGTTCACTGAAGCAATCTCGCCCTGGCTGGAAAGGGAGCAAATGGTATTGCATAAAGCAACTTTCTCAAACAAAGGAAAGTTTGTTTGTTTTAAACCGAGATGAACAGATTCCAAAGCTGACATGCGTCTAAGTCAAGCATGTGTGTGTGACTGTATGTGTGTGAGAGAGCTCAGTCTAATAGGATTCTGAATTTAATAGCTTTGTATACAACTGTTCCAGAGATAATTTCCAACTTGGCCTATTAATTTTCACAGCAAGTGTGTCAGTAGTTTCATGTAGTACATGTGGGTAAGCCTCCAAATGCGAAGTTATTCTCTTTTATGATGGTCATTTCGTATTGTCTTTTAAACTACCAGTTTAGCGAATCCTCTTTAATATGCAACTTCCGGCAAAGTTGTAGCATCCAGCATGGTACCCAGAAAGATTGCATCTTTCTGCAGGGAGTAAGCATAATTCCCGGGCATAATTATGGGCCACAAGTATATGGGGAGTTGGTGTGAATAAATAAAATGTAATTAAAAACTGAGCTCTGTACGAGTAAATCTTCAAACTAAGACAAGGAGAATTTTGTAAACGTTAAAAGTATTGTTGTTTAGTAGTATTGCGCGATTAATCGAGGCGTTTTACTTTCGAAAGTGTAAGCCCAAACTTAATTCCCTTCAAGAATACATCGAACTCTGAGACCTTTTATTTTGAACTGCTTACTTGTATATTTCCACTCATATTTACGTTGTGTTGGTTCTCTACTCTGCTCCGAGATCCGAGAGGTTTTTCTCCGGGTACTCCGGTTTACCCCTCTCTGCAAAAACCAACATTTGATTTGATTTAGGTCATTTGAGAATGTAAAGAATTAAGAATTGTAAAGATTTCGAACGGTAAAGCTTATTATTGTAAGGTGCATTTGATCATATTCACATGCTAATTTCGTCTAATAAGTCATAAATTATTATTGTTATTATTATTATTATTATTATCATTATCATTATTATCATTACTATATTTACACTCATTGCCCTTATTACATATTCCATTTGTTTGGGTCGCCTTCACCGTCTTCTATATCGCGCGCAATCGAATATTTTCTTTACCTTCTCTGATGATGCCGTAGAGCGGCGAAAGCTTGGAATTAAAAGTAACAGCAGCTCAAGGCCTTAATCGACTTATCTATCCATAGGAGAATTCTGTTTATCCCAGGAATAACTCTTTGCATTTGAAATTGATAGGGATTAATCTGAGTCTTAAAACGTAGCGTCTATTTTCTGAACTCACAGGTTCTTTAGGTGAAGCTTTGTTTCAGCTGTGTTGCGTTGTGCGCGACTAAGTAAGTCCCAAGCAGTTAATAACAAACAAAGACAGAAATTTGAGCACCATGAAACCTTGGCCGTCAAATTGTAGTATGCTGTAAGAAGCCAATTGCTACTTTGGCTGCTGCACACCGATTCTCTGTAAATACATATAACTTTATCTGCCTTTATTATCCTTCCTTCTTTCATGTATTTTCTTCTTTATTGCAATTATCTGAACGGTGTGAATCCGAGAAGACTAAACAAACTCGGCAACGACATCCGAGGCTTTTCTTTCGTTTTACAGTTTGGTGTGAATGAGGAAAATAAGTCCTGATAAGTAGACAAGGACTCCATGTAGCTACTGCTTAAGCAGTATGTAAATGCTCAATAACCAGCCTTTATTCGATGTGCTGTGAGTTAGGCAAGCCATACAAGCTGTTTGTAGCCCATTCTCGTCCCCAGAGGCCGCGACTCTTTAGCTCAGCACCGGGAAAAACGTTATTCTTGGAGCAGACCGAAAGAATCGCGGCCTCTGGGGACGAGTAACCTAGTGTTTTCTAATCAGAAGTGTTCAAAAGTATAACAGTATAACAGTCATCTGATCTCGCCTACAATTTTTATTTCAAGGGCCAAAGAAGCCGAACGGATTCGCCGAACGACGGCATTTTGGATCGAAAAAATTCACTTTCGAGTAGTAGCCACAAAAACAGAAAAGTCTAGAGCATAAGAGTCACATTAATAGCGAAGCGCACGGAGTCTAAAAATAGAATGCAAATCACTGAATTCCCCGCGAGACTCAGTCAACATAAGCGTGTTCTTAGGGAAATACAGGGAATGTAGGCGAAGTTTTCGTTTCACAAGTGTTTTAGAACACCGGCTTTTGCCCTTAAAGAAATCTTCAAAATCAAGCACCATTCCAGTTTGTTTGTCTGAGTCTTGTCTGAGTCATGACGTCACTCGCGCGCTTCGCTATTATGTACCTTTACATAATAAGCTCTATCATGCATGCATTTTGATTGGTTCTTACTTATGATCCATTAGAGGACAGACGTACAAGCAACGAGTTCAATAATTTCGGTGCAGCAAACGAAAAGTGTCAGGGCAGAGTATTGAACGTGACACTGATATAGGAGGTGTGGTGTTTAATCCGCCAAACGCATCAAACTTACAAGATATATGCGGAAATGTCTTGACAGGTCTGGGTGTGGTGTTAATAGTATCCGTTTATTCTTGGAATGTTATGGTTATGAAGTCATCGATCTAAAATACGCTTGTACAACTCTGCCGAGTCCACATTTTCGAAGTTACATACAGCCTCCGTCACTGGCGTCCATTCACTGTGATACATGAACACCTTCATTAATTTGCTAGATTGATAGGAGTATATATAAGGTTTCTTACACAGAATAGGTCGTGGCCATTAAAAACACGAACTAATCTACATACTCCATAAGCAACTTGATAAGAATCACGAAAATACCAATTTCTTTTATGAGCAAGTCAAAAAGAGAAATGCTTAGTATTTGGAGCCAAAGCACACTAATTATAATAAAAGGTGCTAGGAGCAAGGAAACCTGAAACTCAAGGGAACAAAATCTGTGTCTTTGTGAACATTTAGATTAAATGCGGTTTGTTTTACAATTGATAAAATGTCTAATGTCCTTGTTGTCTTGAACGCACGTCAGGGGTCATCGATAAGGCTTTCAACTGCACAATAAAACCAGCAGAGAGCCAACCGTTCCACTCTATTGCTTTGGAAAACTTAACTTCAAAGATTCAAAATAGATTGAGGGCAGTCAAGTTTACCAGGTTATCTCAGTTACAGTACTTAAGGTCCGTTTAAACGATTTCACCATTCATTAAATATGTTGTTGAATGAAATATAAAACTGCCTTAAACGGGCCTTTACACGAGCAAAGCACATTGAGTAATCATTGATCAATGATGGTTAATTAACTAGTGATAGAGATATCGAATTTCCTTTATAATCTAGTGCGTGGCATAGCGTCTCATCTTTTGTCAGATCCGGAGACGAGGCGTAATCTCTTATTCCTTCACGTTCTTTTCTCCAAACTCCTTCGTTCCTAATGGCACTCTCCGCAGGCGCACGTCCAAAACGCCGCTCCAAGAAGGTGTCTGATCCAGACTTCGTGTACGATTTTCCAACGGACTCGCTGTTTCATGACGCTCTCATTCCGGAACAGGGCAATCCCGTTGACCCCGTTCTCTTCGAACAGTCTACCAAGTCAGAAGCTAGATCGTCTAAATCAAAAATCAGACCAGTTACAGTACCTGGAGCTTCTTCACCGCCATTCGTTCCTGACGCCGATACCAATCCTTCTCTTTCATTCGACCAACAGCTTCAGTTGATCAAACTACAAAAGGAAAAGTTGGAGCTGGAGGTGAAAGTACTTGCCATGAGCCGCCAGGAACGCCCCCTCGAAAATTCGTTCGCAGATCTTTCCACGCAAGACGCCAGAGACGCTATTGCGCCAAGACGCACCAAGCGCAACATCGACTGGCCACAGGATTTTGTTCCGTCCATTCAAGGTGAATATGATAAGTTAGAACTGCCCGAGTTTGTTTCGGGTTTCTTGATTATGATCAAAACCTATGATTCTTCGCTAAAGGATGCCATGTTAGCTCATCTCGAGTTGCTTCTCACTAAAGCAATTAGTTATTCGTGGATTAGCGTTCGTGGTTTTCATAAATTTATCGCCAAACAGGTCGAACAGCGCCGTTTGGAATGGCAGGATTTTAAGTCTATCCAAGATCAAGCCACAACCTTTTTTCGCCATTCAGATTTACGAAATACACGACAGCGAATTGACAACCCGCGTCAACCCACTAACAACGCATCCTCGGGTGATCGTCAACAGGCGGTCCCACCGACAGTTAAAAAAGCTTGTAAAACCTGGAATTACACTGGCTCTTGTGATTGCGATCCGCAAGATGAAGTTAATTACAAAGAACATCACCGCTGTCGAGTGTGCAAGGCGGATCACCCGATGCTTCATTGCTCAAAACGTCGCACACCAATCCCACCCCAATGACAACTAGGCCGAGTAATTCCAGACGAAATTTCCTCAGCGACCTCTTTGACCCGGAACGGAAACGGACATGAAAATTTTAAAAATTCAGCTGTGGTTCGACATTTCATTGCTTCTCGTCTCCAGCAGCCAAATGCCTTCGGTGCCAAGGTTTTGGTTCCTACTTCGCTCTTGCTTTCGAACTGGAGAACACTGCTTTCCAATTATCATGATAACATTGTGACCGATTTTCTTTCGTACGGTTGGCCTGTTAATTATACAGCACACACTCCTCCTGTTTCATCATTGCATAATCATCCATCTGCTACGAACTTTGATTCGCACGTGCAAACCTATCTTGACACTGAATTATCTTGGAATGCTATAGCCGGACCCTTTGATCATCCTCCATTTGCAGACGATTTCGTATCCTCGCCTCTTCAAACAGTGCCCAAACGTGGTACCTCGACGCGGCGCGTAGTTATGGACTTGAGTTTCCCTCACGGCTCCTCAGTCAACGATGGCATTTCTCAAGACACCTATTTGGGCGAGCATTTTAAGCTACGTTTGCCTGGCATTGATCGCCTCGTTGAATTCATTCTCGAGAAAGGTCGTAACTGTCTCATTTTCAAGAAGGACTTGCGTCGGGCTTATCGACAGTTTCCTATAGACCCCAAGGACTATAATTTACTGGGCTTTTGTTATAAGGGTAAATTTTATTTTGACACTCGTTGTCCTTTCGGTTTGCGTTCGTCAGCTATGATTTGCCAACGCACGACAAAGGCGGTCGTCCATATCTTCACTGAGCAGGGGTTTTTAGCAGACGTTTATCTTGACGACTTTTACGGCGCGGAATATCCATCTCTTGCAGCCCAGGCCTTTTCCTGTCTCGGTCAGCTATTCCAACATCTCGGCTTAGATTCTTCTACTGAGAAGGACTCGCCTCCTTCAACGTCCATGATTTGTCTCGGTATTCTTGTTGACACTGCAGCGTTCACCCTCGAGGTTCCTCCTTCACGTCTTGACGATTTACAGGCCGAACTCAAACTTTGGCAATCCTATACCTGTTTTACAAAGAAACAACTTCAGTCCCTTCTAGGGAAGCTCTCTTTTGTTACCGCTTGCGTTAAGCCCGGTAGAATCTTCATGGCTCGACTCTTAAATAGTCTTCGTGAGTGCACACAGCCAGCCCATCACCGATACCCCATTTCTGCTTCTATGCTCTCAGATATTCAGTGGTGGCTCGATTTTCTTCCCCGGTTTAATCGCGTATCGCTCATCAAGCCTTCCTCCTGGGACTTTGAGAGCCTTAACTTCTCGACTGACGCCTGCCTTTCTGGAGGTGGCGCTACTTGTCTAACGGCGTGCATTAGCTTTGTTTTTCCTGATTGTATTTCTCCTGACAATCTTCATATCAACGCGCTGGAACTTTTCACGATCATTGTTTCACTCAAGCACTGGGCTCCTCAGTTACGCGGACGCAAATTCATCATTGCCTGTGATAACTCCGCTGCGGTGACCGTTATCAATTCTACAAGATCCAAGGACCCTTTCATGCAGCGCTGTCTGCGACAACTTTGGTTCACCGCTGCTCTTTTCGATTTTGAAGTTCGAGCATTACATGTTCCTGGAAAACACAATCAATTCGCGGACTGTCTCAGCCGTTGGTATTCAGATGCTTCAGCTCGCGATACTTATTATCGTCTGTGCAGTGACTTTGATCAGATTTTTCATTTTCAAGATATTGACTCTGCTTGTTTTTCTTTCGACGTTGCGTGACAATATTTTCTTTTTTCTTTTGTAGACTTCAACAGGGGATCAGGTTCACATTTCCCTCCAGCCGTTTCGCTTGTCACCTTGGAGTCTTTTGCGTCGCGCCTTATCACAATGGCTCACGCCACGTCAACACAGAAAAACATTCAAGTTGATATCCGTAGTTACCAGATTTTTTGTGCACAGAGGGCTCTCCAGTCCTTTCCAATTAGTGTTAAATCTATCAGTTTGTATATCGCCTATTTAGTCACGCAAAAACGCGCTTATGGTACTATTCTTAATCATCTTAGCAGCCTCAAACATGCTCATCAAATCGCCGGATACGAGCTCACCTGGAGTTCTAATTATCATTTTCAACTTTTGCTGAGGGGCACTAAACGTTTCTTAGGCCAGGCTGTCGCTCGAAAATATGCTATTACGCCTTCTATTTTGCACGCCGCATTCGACCATTTCAATCTCTCACTTCCGCTGCATACAGCTATGTGGGCTTTGTTTCTAGTTGCATTTTTTACTTTTTTACGCAAATCCAATTTAGTACCAGACAACCCGCGGTGAATTTCTCCTAAGGTCATCACTAGGGCAAGTTTGGCTTTTACACCTGTGGGCGCTAACATCCACGTCTCCGCTACCAAGACCATTCAGTGTCAGCAACGTTCTCTGGATTTGCCCATCCCCAGGGTCCCTGGGTCTCGTCTTTGCCCCATTTTCGCTCTTCGTCGCCATTTATCCCTAAATCCCGGCCCAGTTTCTGCTCCCCTTTTTTCAGTTATATCGGGGTCTGGCCTACAGCCAATTACTTACAAGCAATTTTGCGCCTTTCTTTCTCGGGTTATTTCTAGTCTACAATTAGATCCCTCTAAATTTTCTCCTCATAGTTTTCGACAGGGCGGGGCTACTTTTGCCTTTGACTGTCATATTCCCTCGGAAATCATCAAATTGCAGGGCGATTGGCAAAGCGACGCATATCTCGTGTATCTAGAATTATCTCAGCAGCAGAAACAGCGCGCAGGTCAAGCTATGGCGGACAAGCTTCAGACTATGTTTCCAGAATAATGATTTATTATTAGATTTCCCTTATTTTTTTTTTTCATTTATTACCTTTTTGTATTCTCATCAATCACCTCACTCTCCCTTTTTCTCCACTCCAGTTTGGGCACTTTGGCGTTCTTGTTTATTGTCCAGTATTTTGTCAGGCAGTTCTCGCACTGTGCAATAAACTCATTTTGCCCAAACGGTTGTGTCGTCTTGGTAACGTGGGTGATTGAGTAATCATTGATCAATGATGGTTAATTAACTAGTGATAGAGATATCGAATTTCCTTTATAATCTAGTGCGTGGCATAGCGTCTCATCTTTTGTCAGATCCGGAGACGAGGCGTAATCTCTTCCCACCACTCCCACCCTTAAACAATGTATTTTTTATTAGTTTTTTCTTCTTAGTTGCGTTCTTGTTTATTGTCCAGTATTTTGTCAGGCAGTTCTCGCACTGTGCAATAAACTCATTTTGCCCAAACGGTTGTGTCGTCTTGGTAACGTGGGTGATTACACACAGCGAAGCATTTTGCGGCATATCAAAGCAAACGCGTCTCTGAAGTCGCGAATTCTTGCGCTGTAAATAAGAAAGTTGACAGCTGAGTTTGACAGAGCTAAAGTTCTGATCCACATGTACGCGGGTCCATACATCTTCACGAGGGATTTCCCAGACCCGAAGAAAACGATGATCATTGGAAGCCAGAAGGCTGTAAATACACCAATCACAATCGCCAAAGTAACGGCGACACGGCGCTCGATTTTGGTGTTAACGACAACAGATGTCTTCCCTTTCAGAGTTAAGTTTTTCTTTTTCCTTTCTTTAATCAGAAATACCATAATCGACGCGTAGCATCCGATAACCAAACAATAACTAAGCACAAACACCATTAGGACCATATACGATGTTTCTTTCAGGAAGGGCACTCGCAGAGAGGCAAACGCGATTGCGACGCCCCAAACAACTATCAACATCGTCTTCAAGCCGTAGTTCTTCATTATGCGACCATAGCGCAAAGGGAAAATGACAGCAAGAAAGCGGTCAACACTGATCGCGGCCAAGTGCAGCACCGACGCCGAACACGAGAGGTTAGAGGACACAACATAGGCGAGCTCTAGGCTTTTTGCGCAGTCGTTATCGGCAAACGTTTTCTTGCCGACGATCGCGACGACTAGTGGCTGGCACACCATCGTAACGATCAAATCAGCGATGGCCAAGCTAACGAGGAGGATGTTGGAGCAGCTACGGAGGCGGGGATTTGTGAACAGAACTGCAACGCAAACAAGGAAGTTTCCAAACGTTCCTATCACTGCTGAGACAGAATTTGCCATCATTAGAGCGATGCCATGCCCCACTGGAAGGGAACAATCTGTTCCAGTAATATTACTCCCGTTGTAGTCCAAAGAGCCGTTACTCCTGTTACTCATGGTTGATCAGTTAAGAAGCATGGAAAACTCAACTTCCGCGTAAAATGGCTGTACAGCTACAGTATTGAAGGAGCTTAGGGTCTACGTGGCTTTACCACTACTCTGAATTGAGGAGAAGATGTTGTGTTTCCAGCGGCCTACGATGCGAAATGGAAATTGAAGAAGCAATGACAACATAAGTCAGGCACAGCAACGCTGCCATAATTCTGAGAAAGAAATAATCTGTCCGAGATTATTATTGTTTTCCACCAGTCACATGATATACGACCTTATGACCCTGTGATAGCTATCGAAACTCTAAATGCTAATATTTGTTATTTGGTCGCGCAACAATAGTTTCGGAAAATAATAACAAACGTAACAAAGGCCAAGTTAACTCACTCTGTTTATGTCTATATAAAATGTGCTTCCATACAAAACTCTTTTTGAATACCGTCAAGACATTGTGACGGGTTCTCCAGGTAAATAACAAAAACTGCTTGTTGAGTATAATTATTCGATCATCGCCGAGTAAATACCTCTTACTAACCGAGTCTGAGGTCCCTACTGAAAGTTACGGACCGAGTTTTTTCCCGTTCGCTTATAGCCCAAGCGCGAAGCGCGCGGGCCAAAACTCAACGGGAAAAAACGAAGATCCGTAACTTACAGTACGGACCAAGAAAACGAGGTTAGTAAGATATTTATTATATCTTTGAGGTTAGTAGGGTGCGCGAGAAAAAAAACTTTCAAATTTAGCTAAATTGACCAATCACAGCGCGTGTAGTAACTGAGAGATATAATAAAACAGGTTTATTAATCTGTCTAGAAGAAATTCCCCGAATGAACAAAATATCTACTCACAACATTTATTCTGAAAGTTGACACTTCATCGTATATCGTTACATTGGTGGAAGGCGAGCGCTCTCACCACTTTGCCATCCCTGCTCCCCAACAATATTCTTTCAGACTGCGCAATGACATTTCTTAGAAGTAGCCCTTCTTCAGGTCAAGTACTTCTTGATTATTTTTCTGGCCGACTATATAGCCTCTGCCTTCTTCGGATGACAGGTGAGCATTGGGTTCTGAGTCCGTGTCGAACATGTCTCCTTTCTGCCGAACTGTGTCATTCATTCTTTTGTTGTCCTCTATTCTGAATTGAGGAGAAGGTTGTTGTGTTTCCAGCGGCTGGCGATGCGAGATGGAAAGTCGGCACAGGATTAGAAACGTACGTCTGGCACAACGACGCTGCCACAATTCTGAGAAGTGCCCATCACCCCTACCTACTGATAATGAATTCCGATAATTTATGTCTACCAAAGATGCTCTGTGAAGAAATAAACCTTATTCTGCCCTTTGACTTCTTTTTATCAGAGGGCAAAACCCCCCGAAAAGCTCATTTTTTTCCCGCCATTTTGAATTCAAAAAGGAGCAATCGAAAGCCTGGGAACTAACTAGCTTGGTCCCGGCCAGAGTCGAACTCACGACCTCCCGCATGACACTGAGCCCGATGCTCAACCAACTTAGCTATCGGTGCGCGATAGTTGTACTTGTATTGTGAATCAACAGAGTAATCGCTTATCTCGGAGTCGGATTGATTTTCAGACATTTTGTCAGCCAAAATCGTTCGCCTCGGGTGGATTTCTCACTGAATCGCTTTTAGTTTTAGTCGGTCGTATGTTGTGGAGATACCGGGTTGACGTCACGACTGATACTGGTGCCAGACTTCTTTGCGCGCGGTTTTAGCTTCGAAAACCTTGATTTCCATTGCGTTTTAAAAATCACAGAGCGCTTCTAATCCAGTTTTTTTTTCTTTGTTATTGCTTTTTGACCATGTCTACTTTTCAGGAAAAAACAAACCGGCTAGGGGTGATAGGCACTTTAAGTTTTTCTTCAAATTTGCCCTTGTTGCCTCGTTCTCAAGAGTAAATTCAAAAGAAAATTTTTAGCTTGAACGAGGCAAACGAGATCCGAGGCTTTTCTTTAATAGGCCATTTCCGAGTTCATGTCTGCCTCCTCTTCAAAGCGAGTCTAAGTGCTAAGTTCTTGTGATGGTAATTAGTTCTACTTTACATATGAATGAAAACTAATTTTCATAACAAAAACTTCGCACTTAGACTCGCTTTGAAGAGGAGGCAGACATGAACTCGGAAATGGCCTATTTTATGGTTTCGTGTGAATGAGAAAAATGAGGAAAGTCTAGAGTTCAAAAGTGGCATTAATTATGTACCCGTACGTATTTCCTGGCATCGAACAAAGGGCCTGAAATCATGGAAAGTAGTAGTAGTTGATACTGACTGAATTGTATTGGAAGCATTAATAAATTAGTGAAAAGGTCCAAAATGACATTGATACCCCCTACGAATAGTGAGATTTTCCCAGTTAATCCAAAACAAAAATTAATAGGAAAATAAATGGAAGGAAAAGGCAGAATTGAGCAACTTGCCGGTAGCCATCAAAGGGCGGCCCATCACTTCAGCAACACGCTGCCTTGTAAATGCCCAGTTAGGAAGGGCCCCACGTTTTCGCCAGCCACGCTCTCTCAAGTTCAAGTTCAACTTTATTAAGATTTTGACAAGTTAATGAAAACAACGCTAACCTGCAAATAGCTAAAGCTAATCTAGGCGGGTAGCGAGGACTGTTTATAGAGTAAATCTAATTGTGAGTATTACATAAGTAAAGAGAAAATAAATATATATGCACATTGAATAATTGGTATTAAAGACTAAAAATAATAATAATAAGTAAATAAATGAAATAGTCCACTCTCATTCTATTATATGAAGTGCTCAAAGCATCGCGGGTTTTAAGGTCACTTTCTTGGGGCCAAATTCAACTAGGTCACTAAGGAGGAAGGATAATAATAATAATAATAGTTCTTTTTTCATCATAATAATAATGAATAGATTTATTGATAACTAACACAAACATTAAAATTCTATATACAATAAGTAAAAAAAACTATTCATTTACAAATTATACAAATAATAATAGTAATAAAAAAGATAATAAATAAAAACTGTATTAGATACTGAACGGCAATAAATAATTAGTAATATCAATGTTTAAAACTGCTATAATCTTAAACTAAGCAATTGCAAACATAAGGCCTTTTATTTGCAAAATGAGGTTGCTTGTCGCGTACCGCGGAAAGGAACTTTGTGGACACTGTATACTATGATTAAAAAGGAAACATCTAATAGTAATGATAACAAACATAAACATTAAAATTCTATATACAATTAGTAAAAAAACTATTCAGTCAAAACACCATTTACAAAGTTGTTGTAACCCGCCCCCAAGGACTATAAACCAGGCCAAATATACTACCTGAGTCTATAAGGAATGGACATAATAATAATAATGCCATTACATACAAAGGAAAAAGAAAGAAAACCCCTGAAACTCTACATGTACAACTACTAGGACAATCACATGGCTTTTGGAAGGCATACAGTTGATTTGTGATCCGATCGGCGAGTAGCATCATTTGCGCCCGAGCGAATCGAGAGTGCAAATGATGCTACGAGTAACACAAATAAATTATATGCCCGACAAAGGTGATGTGATTATCAGTATTATCAATACACAAGGCCAAATCGTACAAATTCATTTGATAAGAAAAACATGTTTAGTAATAGTAATTGGACCGAGTGGAGTACTGAATTCAGGGAGTAATCGGGCGAGTAATTTCAAAATCGGACGAGCGCGCAGCGGGAGTCCGATTTGAAATTACGAGCACGATTACTCTCTGGAATGTACGACACGAGGTCCAATTACTAATTAATCGTATCTATAACAAATTTCGAGATTAAAGGGGAAGTATCATGAGTTGCGCATGTGCGAGAATGAAAAATAGTAGTCGATAGATAAATTCTCCTATGGCACTTGAACCACTCCTTGGGATGTTTTCGATCGGTTAGAGCTATCTTTTTTTCGACCAGAATTGTCTCTCCGACCGCCATGACCAAGGCCGAATCCCCTACTTGAGGACGCCATTTTGTTTTCACGGTTCAACTTGAAAAATCTTAGCCTAATCTTTTTCAAGTTTGAGCGTCAGCGGGAGCATGCGCAGCTCATGCTAGTTCTCCTTTAAGGAGATTTTGAGTGTAAAAGTCAGTGGCATGTTCCGACAGTCTTACAAAAAGTAGAAAAACATGGGGAAAGCCATTAAAGTGTACGTAATTTGACGCGCAAATGGCGTAGGTGTCCAATTACAGGTATCCAATTACAAAAAGTTGAAATTGGATTCCTGTAACTGGACAACCACGTGATCGCGCGCCAATTGCGTGACAAATAGGCGTGAGCAGAACCAATCAGAATCGAGAATTTTGTTATAGATACCATTTACAGAGATATAGCATGAAACTATGGTATGGAAAGTTCTTCCTTCAATACGATCAGCTAAACAAGAGCCAAATTAAATTCTTGTTTGTTTACAATGAAAGTCAAATATAATCTAGTTTAAAAAAGATTGGTAACAATGATTAGCAAAAAGACAGTTTTATATTTCAAAAATAATAGTCCTCCCGTTCACAAGGCGGTAAAGCATTTTCAGCCCGGGCATTTCACGTTTGGACCGCAAAAAGGCACGTTT
>OX419339.1:9143001-9225501 GCA_948470475.1 Galaxea fascicularis
AGACCCGAAGAAAACGATGATCATTGGAAGCCAGAATGCTGTAAATACACCAATCACAATTGCCAAAGTAGCGGCGACACGGCGCTCGACATTGGTGTTAACGACAACAGTCTTTCCTTTCAGAGCTAGGTTTGTCTTTTTTTCCTTGATCAGAAATACCATAATCGACGCGTAGCACCCGATAATCAAAGAATAAGCAAGCACAAACATCACCAGGACCATATATGATGTTTCTTTCAGGAAGGGCACTCGGAGAGAGGCAAACGCGATTGGGACGCCCCAAACAACCATCAACATGATCTTCAAGTTCTTCATTATGCGACCACGACGCAAAGGGAAAATGACAGCAAGAAAGCGGTCAACACTGATGGTAGCCAGATGCATCACTGACGCAGCGCACGAGAGGTTAGAAGACACAACATAGGCGAGCTCTAGGCTTTTTGCGCAGTCGTTATCGGCAAACGTTTTCTTGCCGACGATCGCGACGACTAGTGGCTGGCACACCATCGTAACGATCAAATCAGCGATGGCCAAGCTAACGAGGAGGATGTTGGAGCAGCTACGGAGACGGGGATTTGTGTACAGAACTGCAACGCAAACAAGGAAGTTTCCAAACGTTCCTATCACTGCTGAGACAGAATTTGCCATCATTAGAGCGATGCCATGCCCCACTGGAAGGGAACAGTTTGCGATACTCCCGTTGTCATCCGAAGAACTGTTACTCATGGTTGGTCAGTCAAGAAGCGGGGGAATTTCTACTTCCGCGTGAAAGGCTTTACGTGAGCTGCAGTATATATCAACAGCCAAAACGTCTGTCAGTATTCAAGCTGCTTAAGGTCTACGTGGCTTTACCACTACTCTGAGTTGAGGAGAAGTTGTTGTGTTTCCAACGGCCTGCGATGCGAGATGGAAAGCAAAGTAGCACAACATTATAAACGTACGCTGCCACAATTGTTTCACATCAGTCACGTGATATACGACCTTACGACCCTGAAGTATCTTATCGAAACTCTAAATGCTAATATTTTTTGATGGGGTCCGAACCAGGACGCGCAACAATTGCTTCGGAAAATAATTAACATAGGCCAAGTCTACTCACTCCGTTATGTCTAAAGGCGCTGTTACACGATGAAACTTGTGTGCAACGGCGCTGCGAAACAAGTTGCGAGAGAAGTTTCTCGAAAAGTAGAACCGCTTCCTGCTTCTGTAACGGTCGCAACGGTCGCAACGATCGCAGTGATGATAAAAACAAGAGTTTCACCGTGTAACACCACTTCGTGAGACTGGTCTCGCTCCGTCTTGTTACGCTACGCTGCGTAAGCCAATCACAAACCGGAAAAACAACATCAACTTTCCTGAACAAGTTTCCACCTTTTATGTTCCACGGTCCAACGCCTGCTAAAACTTATTTTTCAGCGCCGTTGCACACAAGTTTCATGTAACAGCGGCTTAAGACGCGCTTCCATACAAACTCTTTTTGAATACCGTCAAAACAATGTGAGTTTTCAGACGCGCTCTCTGTGTAAATGACAAAAAATGCATATTAAGTAACAAAACATCTACTCACGAAATTAATTCTGAAACTCAATACCAAAACGGAAAGTCGACACTTCATCGTATGTCGTCACTCCTTCAAAGTTTCATTCAAACACTTTACTAGCTAATTACAACATTTGAAATTGGCTTTCTTTTCCTGGTCACTCAAACCAAAATGTCCACATTTAACCATAGTTTACTAGCATTTTCGCAATCTAGCCAAGGCAACCGGACTACCTCTTTATAAAATATTGTTTCAGACTGCGCAGCACGCAGTTTCCGTATTTTGTATTTGCTGCACTGACGGTTCTTAGAAGAAGCTCTTCAAGTCAAGCACTTCTTGATTATTTTTCTGACCGACTATGTAGCCTCTCCTTCTTCGGATGATAGGTGAGCATTGGGATCTGAGTCCGAGTCAAACATGCCTCCTTTCTGCCGAACTGTGTTTTTCATTCTCTTGTTGTCCGCCGCTGCGTTCCGCCACACCAGTTCCAGTTCTTTATCTACGTTCCTAAGAAAAGAAAAGAGACTTCATCTAAATTAAGAAGATTGCAAGTTTTTACTTTGTTTAGACCAACATAACTTTCCAAGCTGTTGAAGAACGTTTAATGTATGACAGAGCGCGAGGTACCCCTCAGGAGCTGGAAACGTATTGGGTACGGTCGCACTAAGTGCGGCGTGCCGTCGGTGGAACAAGCTCGCCAAAGTGCCGAAATCCCAATAGTGACAAACATCTAACTTCTCCTTACCGTATCACTTGTCCATCATGCATACCGGGCATGAGAATACAGGAAATGATCACCAGGGATCACTCGAGTTGATGTTTATACAAACTCTCCCAACATGTAACACACGAAATATGTCAGAGTTTTAAGGAAAATACAAATGTTGATAGTAACTACTTATTAACCGAGAGTGAGGCCTTGACGGACAAATTTCAAACTTTTCTGAAATTCAAGTTCGTCAAGGCGATAGATCGAGAATTGACTCTCAGTGTTCATCGTCACTTATCATCTTTAGCCGCAACAACTTTCAGGAAAAAAAGCAACGTAGCCCTTGAATACCTTTTTTTCTTTTTGTAGAATTCTTAATGGGCATTACATTAATGGGCATTACGGGATAATAATGGCTATCAGTTAGCCAATCAGAGCGTGCGTTAAATTGGCTGCAAGCGCCAGCCATATAATGTCGGTGGAGAGAAGAGAAAGAATGTGGAGTAAAGTATCAAGAGAAACGATACAAAAAATTGATTGCTGGCAGTCCCTTTATGGACAGCTGAGAGCTCAAGCCGTCAAACAGTGCGACGAGACTGGGCGGAGACGCCCGCCGCCCTGTATCACCGTAGCCCGTTTACCTCAACTTTTGGGCCGCGTTGTTGGCTTGCGCTCTTGACTCTTCAAAATGCGACTGATAGCAATATGACACTGTACAGGGTCCCAAAGGAGTTTAGGGCTCCAGGGCTCCATAACAGTTGCTTTAGGGATCCAGGCAACAGTGGTCAGGGCTCCAGGCAGTGAAATGATCGGGCTTCGGGCTCCATTGAAAAATATTCAAAGCTCTGGGGCTACAGGGACCACCCTTTGGGACAATGACTGATAATAATGCAGAGATATGAGAGACAATACAAACTTCCGCAGAACTCATTATGCCTTTAAACCGTAAGATCAAAATTTAAATTCTCGTTTGTTGCCGCTACATATTTCCTGTAGAAGTAGTGGGGAGAATTCGTAAAATATCAAGCAAATTTATCTGGTGTGATCATGTCCTTACTTCTTGTGACCACTCTAATATTATAAGGAGAACTTTGATGTTCATCACTCTCCATAGCTCATTACAGTCAACCCACCTGTTTTCTCCAATCATCAGTTCCAGTTGGCGCTGCTTTTGTCTGACCAGACCACGAAGATTATTAATTTCTGTCTCGTGTTGCTCTTTGAGTTTGTTAATCTCCTTCTCTTTTTCTCGTAACCTGAAAACGAAGAATGAAAAGTAAGCCGCAGGCCAAACAGGATGTTATGATTGCATTGTTGGATACTTAAAAATCCTTTTCGACACATTTGTTTTCCTTCTTGTTTCTTTTTTTTTTTGTATGATTCTTTCTTCAATGCTTGAATTGTTTGATTGCTTGCATTGCTTGCAATAACTGCATTGTTGCATAGTTACTTAAAAAGTCATTTTTCGACACATTTGTTTTCCTGCTTTCTTTCTTTTTTTCTATAATTCTTTCTTTCTCGTTGTCTTTACCTTCTCTTTTGACTACAACATCATATTATCAGTGCAGATATAAGAAATTTCACTGACCCGGAGACAAGGCGCATAGAATGCCCAGAAATTCATAACAAAGTAGTTGGATCTGAGTTCAACCAATTACCTTCCTGTAACTACAGCAACTTTGTCCGTGGCCTTTTTTCTGTACTCCTGGAAAGAAAGATAGATGATTAGTATTGCGAATTGCATTGAGAAGCCACCATTTTGAGCAGCTCAAATTTAAAGACCCAGCGTTGCCCATTATGCCTCACACGCCTGTGTCGTTGTTTTGGTTTTCACGGGAGCGAGGCGTCTATTGTTTTCGAGCGCGCAGTGTATAATGGACAAAACTAGGTCTTCAAAAAGAACAGTCAGAACAAATCAACTAGAGACCTCTGTGACAAGATCTGTTGCTGTGTGTTGCTCACCAGTTTTTAATAAAAACATTTTATAAAGTAAATAATTAACAATAAAATATAAAAAACTTCAAAATTAAAATTTAAAAAAATGTTTATTTAACGTCAGTTATGTGAATGTTTTAAGGTTCTTACGTTTCTAATAGTACAAACAAACAAATTCCAGGACTCTTCGCAAAAAGACCGTCGAGAGTTAACACGAAGGCCATTTTTATACGCTCCAATGAGTCACGATAAACACGCCTCAAATTTCATTTCAAGTGTCATTTGCTTTTCAAACTTAAGAGTATGCGTTGTTGTTTGCAATTTTTGCCAGTTCTTCTAGCACTTAAATTCAATTTCATACGACTGAAATACGACGCGCAAATTGGCCGTTAAATTGGACCAGTTTCGCACCGAAGCTGAGCGATTGATTATTAACGATACCTGTAGTTTTTCCTCGAGTCCCTGGATATTCTGAGTCCCGGCGAGAATTTTAGAAGCGGCTTTTTCCTGTTGCACTTTCTGTGTTTTAGCCTGTTACAAAGACATACAATTATTATCAAGCAGAAAAGAGGTTTCTATAGAAACGATGCCGGGATCTGGCTGTCCTTTTGTGCTTGTGTTCCGATGCCCTAATTGTGACAGGGGAGAAGTTGAGGAATTTAGGCTGTCCTTTTGTTTGTGTTCAAATGTTGTAACAAAAAAAGAAACCAAAATCCTATGGTTTATTTCCCCGCAACTGGTGTCGGTTGACACCGCTTCCACGTCAGACCACACTTTGCACCATTTGCACCATTTGCATGTTTTCTGCGCTTTACATCCTGCACTTAGCACAGGTCCCGTGTTTTCCTGCGCACTGGCAGCGGTTGTAGTTTTCCCAGCACTAGGCAACAAATGACATCTTTTGCAATTGGTGCAGGTAGCTGATCAAGTGAGATTTGTGTTAAAATTGCTGAAATCCCCCTTACTACAAAACTCGCAGAATGTTTTAACTCACGAATTGAACGTAGTTGTCTCTCTCAACAGCAGTTTTCTCCGCCTGCAAACAAGAAAGATACGAATTAAACTTTTAATCAGTGAGCGCCTTTGTAACTTGTTCTAGCGCTATCGGGAAGAACCCAAAATGCCGACCCGACATGATTTGCCACACCTAGCTTCCACGAGTCTCCCACAGTCAGCTCAGACGTAGAGCACCGAGCTCCAAATTGATAGGTCATGAGTTTTCGACTCCTGTTCGGAGAATTCCCTTTCTTTTTCCGATTGTGCCTGTTTCCCTCTCTGAAACACACTTTTCGAAGCTCAAACACTTACAACAGCGAGAACTTGTGATAAGGTTTCCTGAGCTGTCAGTTCCCTTTCCTGAATGTGCTCTAACTTGCGTTGAAGAAACAAAAACTTGCGCTCAGACTTCCTACGGAAAAAGATACAAATAGAGAGAGTAACACTTGTCCAGGTTATGTTGGTATTATGAGCAGAACATTATGATTTGTGACCTAAAGGACACTGCAACACAGTTTGAATCACCATTTCAAATGAAAGCAGCACACTCTCCCGACGTATTTTCCCTCTTTGTGTCTAAATTTATGATGGTTTGGTAAAATCAGTGTGAATTTCACCCACTGGAATTCCTTGTTGACACCCTACCTTACAAACTTACCTGGAACCCTCCCTTAGGCCCAGTCCAAACGTCCAACTTGGCTTTTCATGTATCGAACTTAAATCCCTATTTGGGTCTACCCAAACTATTAAGTTCGACTGTTTGATTCAAACGTCGAACTTTTCATGTGCCGAACCCAATTCGCGGCGTCAAGAAAGACCAGTTTCACCGCTTAAAATACGAAGATGAACCGATGAAATCATTTTGAAATGACGCACTCTCCCATTCGGCTTGAAAAATACATATTAAGTCACGTACAAAGTTGGATCAGGTCGGAAAAGCTTTCTGTGTTGTTTTCGCTTTATGTTCAAGGAAATCGCGATCACATTGAAATGCAAATACACAACATGAATTTCAAAACAGATAAATAGCGTTAGTGCTAGTTGGAAGTAGACCGTTTTGAGCTGTCCAGGTTTAGCATGTTGCAATTTAAAATTTTACTTCGGGAACGCGGTCAACGGTCGTCATGCTTCTGTGAGTTCTCTTTTCATGCATGAAATGTCATTATACAGCCAATCATAAGCGCTGTTATACTGAAAAATACGTTAACATAATTTATGCATTTGGTTTGGCACATGAAAAGTTCGACGTCTGAACTGAAGTCGCTCTCCATGACGCTTTTAAAGCTCTTTATGGTGGCCAATTCATCGTTATTTTACGATAGTCGTTTTCAGTATTTCACCGCCCCACTGCTGTAGCAGCACCACAGTTTTTTAGCAACTAACTCCGGCTTAACTAACACAACATAGGTCCTCCAAGGGGAAGTTTGGTGTCGCCTTGTCGCTTGTTTGTGACTCTGTCTGTCGCAAAGAAAAAATAGAAGAATTGAAAGCGAATTAACCCTGTTGCAAACTGTCGCGTTTTTCTGCCAATTCCTGTCAGTTGTTGGTGTTTTCGGAGAAGATTGTCGCCTGTTTTCGGAGTCATGTCGCTTGTCGCTTCTACCCCTTGGAGGGCCTCATAACAGTATCAACTTACTTTAATGAGTTTTTATAAGCATCAAGCTCTCTTTCGAGCTGAGTATTTCTTGCATCAGCGTCTGAAATCAACAGTAACTTTGTTACACAGATTGAAAAACTTAGCAACACATGGGAATTAACTCCAGCAATTCTCAGACTGAATGAAGAGAAATATAAAAGACAGATAAGCTACCTGCAAACTTAATGGCTATATTGCTCTTCTCTTTCTGGATCGCCTGAAATGAAACACAAACACGAAAGAAGGAATGAGTATTCAGCCATAACCGAGCTTAGCAATCGAGATCGCGATTTTCCTTGTTGTTCTCAAAGCAAACGTGCTTCAAACAGATCGGTTTTCAATTTAGTATCGAAAATAAATCGCGTTTGCTTTGGTTTTGCAATGCTTCGTTCTGTGATTAGTCAGCAAAACTCGCACCACTGTTTCAACCAATGAAAACCAAACCCAATCGCGCCTTGCACGCGCGCATTTTCCCGCGCTTTACGCCGGTTTCATGCAAAAGCTTCGAATTCTGATTGGCTTATTGCACTTTCTCAGTTTGTTGTGATTGCTTGAAGTAATTGTTTGGTTTTGGTTTTATGATACTGAACTGAAAGCTGCTGTAACACAAACATACAGAAGACACACCCTATAAAGAAACCTAACATAATTATTTAACGCCAGCAGCGAAGTTTAACTGACGAACGTTTGAGTTCCTTAATTGGTTTAACCCTTTCACTCCTGAGAGTGCCAAATGGCACTTATAGATTTTACTCTGTCTAACGCCATACGATTTTACTCGTCAATGGAGAACCCTCAGGGGTGAAAGGGTTAACAACATCTTCACCCAAAACTATGTCCCCATTAACCCTTTCACTCCTGAGAGTGCGAAATGGCACTTATAGATTTTACTCTGTCTAACGCCAGACGATTTTACTCGTCAATGGAGAACCCCTTAGGGGTGAAAGGGTCAATGATTTAATGACTAAAAGGCTGCCTCGTTTTTGATGAGCTGAGGTATGCGCTATGATGAGAAAAGTAAGTTTGTATTTAACACTGACTGCATACCTGAAGACGAGAATTGTATTCTTCTGATTCCAACTTTGATTTAGCTTTCAAGTCTTCAAGAACACTACAAATAAATAAAATTGCATGCTTATACTTTGTCAAGGAAACTCTGTGGTCGTTACTTTAAGGCAATCCGTACGGTCACATCTCTGCAAACTACTAGAGGTTAGTTCTACCACAATATACCACAAACCAAGAGCTAACCTACCTCCGACAGTCGTCCATTATTCTCAAATGTTCCTGAACTGACATCTTGGTCTCCTGGTCCGCTACAAGTGCCTCGTGCTTTCGCATCAAGTTGCTATGGGTACGGCGCATGTCATCTAGCTCTGTCTCCAAGCGTCGCTGGGTAGACTCTTGGTTTGAAATGCGTTTGGACAACTTGGAAACTGACAAGGAAAATGAGTTATAACTTCCATACGAGGCCACGGCTATAAATTCCAACTTGAGCCCAAATCATTATCGCAAACACTCCTGTTAGCTAGAGGCTAAGAATGAACAGCATCCCTCTCTTCCTCAAATCAGAGGCCCACTGTACTATTATTATAACCATTATTATTATAATCATTATCATTAACATTATTATTATTAAACACCACTATTTGCTTGTTTATAAGAGGCATGTAATATACACCAACCCTCTTGTCCGTGGATTCGCTGTATTTCCTTTAACTTCCTGTCTTGTATCTCTTGTTGCTCCATCAACAACGCGTTCTCCTCGACCACAAGCTTGGCCTGCTCCTGAAGTTGCTGCCTAAAACACAACAGAATCGGGGTTTATTTCCAACCCTTGTCAGAAGTCCACAGATTTCAGGGGAGTGGATTTAAGACAACGAAAACATAATAATAATAGCCAGAAGTAATAATGATGATGATGATGATGATGATGATGATAACAACAACAACAACAATAACTTAATCAAGTGCCAATAAACATTAGCAGTTAAAACCTACTCATTGGGGACACTATCTAGAATTATAAAATATTAATTAGTATAGGTAATCGCATGGCGCCGAGTAAATTTAAGGATTAATTATCACGCGTGTTTTCAGAAGTTGCTGAAATTGCCTGAGTCGCGTAAGCATGACGTTTTAAAAAAATCCGACAATGTTAAATGATATCAGCTACACGTATCCTCTACAACCGTTTAATCACAGTTTTTTGACATACCATTCGTCGGGACCCAGGGCATCAGGGCTGGATTTACTGACACTCTGTAATTAGCGAAACAAAACGGAAAACATCACTGTTTGATCGAACAAAGAAAAACTGAAATCCAGGTAAATGTTAACTCCAGCTCGTCTTACCATGTGGAGTTGTTGATTTTCCTTCACAACCTCCATGACCCGGGCTTTAAATGCGTTCAACTCTTCCTAGACAAAGCAAACCAAACCAAAACAAAGTGAATAAAGGGATTAGTTTCTAAAACATAGGCACGCAATGCGTGCTTGAGCTATTTTGTGAAGAGTGGTAAAATGGGGTAAAATGTTGATAAGATAGGGAGAAGTGAGAAAATGGTTGAATGGTGAGTCATTTATTTGTGGCGCTTTTGGTTTTTGCTATGGTATCGGAGAAAAACGAGCAAACTGTTTTTCATTTGATTTTTGTTTAGTTTTCTTATTTCTAAGACTGATTTTGAGTTTGATTTGTACCAATTAAATAGTCATTCATCCTACGTTTTTTGAAACAAGAGTTTCATTAATTCCGCAATAACCGATATGTAATATATTTTCTATTATTTGTTCATTTTCTTTCTCCGCACTTTCGCAAACACTATATTCTTCCGGTCCCTCAAAACCCCCAAAATATACGTACACATGCTGAAACAGTTCCAGGACCACATGAAGAAATATTCGCAAACAAACGAACCACCAAACACACCGTAATATACAACACCAGCAAAAACAAATCAACGTTGAACAAATAGTACTGATAACGAATATAAATGTAATTGCCATAATCAATTTCTGATTTTCAAGTGCTTTGTACTTTTTACTTCGGACAGCAAAAATAGCCCGACCTAAACAAACGCTCTTATTTTAGTGTTGGGCCTTTTGCTGACAACGTCTGTGTACAGTAAGCAGATGAGCGTAACACCGCGTTATATCCCGAAATAAGGGCAATATTAAACTTACCGACTCGAAAACAAACCACCACTTAATTCCAAAATAAGCTCCTCCGAATTAAGAGCGTCAACAGTTGTACAATATTAAAAAACCCGATCAACAGACAAACAACGGATCGAAATCCGCCAATAAAAAGAAGAGAAAATTGAAGTTGAGAAAAGTAACCAATAAAAAACGGTTAAAAGTGACCAATCATTGTAACAGAAAATAAATTCAATTAGAAGTTGTTGTAAACAAGTTGAATTGACCACGTGCAAATCTTGTGATTGATCAAAGGTCGTGTTGGATGCACGTGACCGATCAAAGTTCGGAGTCGCATTTAACCAACAGCGTTGCATTATTCATGTGGGAATTAACCAAAGAACTTGCTATTACCAAACGTATGCACGTGATAGATCAAAGTTGAAAATCGCATTTGATAAACAGGCCTGTATGTCTTGGTGCCTGTTTACACGTGAGAGACTAAAGTAATTTGACAAATGACATTGCTCACTATCCGAAATCACCATTTTCATTGTTTAACATAAAAATGGCTTCACTTCAAGGGGAACAAATATCCAGATTAAGGATTCCCTTCCATAGCATTTTTCTTCCGTGCAAATATCACTTGTGGAAACAGCCACTTCTGATTAGACTAATATTTATAGTTTTCAAATCCGTCAAACATACGTTTATTTTCGTCACACAATGTTCTTGCAGTTTTGACAAAATAAGCAAAGGAACCAAAAAAAACACAAGAAAAATTACAAAACTAAGCACTCGTCCACTTCGAAACGAAATATTTGCTCCCCAAGTAGGAACCGCTCAACCAAATTACCTTGATGCTGAATCAATTACCACTAGCATTATTCGTTTAACGTTTTTTGCCGCTTTTCACTGCCTGTATTATTTCAGATAATCAGAGCATTCAATCAGTTCAATGGCATATAGTAATATGCGATTTAAAGAACACTGCTTGATCTCAGAACGGCATTTCTTCCCCGCTAGGTCTCTCGCGGTTACACCACGGGTTGTTTGAATAACTCGACGTTTTAATTCTCAAAAACTAAATTTCATTGTTTTTAACCCTTAAAAATTCTCCTCAGAAGTGGTCGAGTGCCACTAACATAGTTTTACTTTCGTTTTCATCGGGAGAGATGAAAAACTCCGGCTGATATTTGCTAACAATGGGAAAGGAATGAGCTGCTCGTTTCAGCAGACGGTCATTGGAGAGGAAAGATTGCGTGACGAACCAAAAGAGCGTCTGCGAAGGAGACTAAACACACGGTTGTTATAACCAACAAGCCGCGGCCGTAAACTTCAAATACTTTCGTCCCCACCTTACTACCTTCATCATCCATCGAAACAGCACAACTCATACTTCATTCTAATCTGACTCCAGTATCTCACGCCTATCGTTGTCATTCACGCATGCGTTAAATATACAAACCCTTTTCTCCGGAAAGACTACCATAATGGTGGTACCCCATGGCGTGATAGTAATAAATAAATCACGCAAAAGCAGATAGATGACGCGTGACATTCCACGCTGATGTTCCTTTGAGCGTAATCAACACGCATGTGTAACTTAGTCTCAGTGCTGACCATCACTGACCACATGCTTTCAAAAACACTTTAAAACAGGGAATTAGATTGGCCGCTGGCTGAAACAATGCCATCTAAAGAAACCTTTATTTCATTGGTTCAAGGCAGAACCACCCGACCAAGGAAGAATTTCTTGAGCTTCATGCTGACATAGAGCGATTTTGTTTACACAAAATAGCTCAATAAACACTGTGGTCCTGCTTCGGTGGGGGGGCTGCACAAAAATTTGGTTTTATCAACGGACTTGATATTGTAAATTGCCAACAGTACAGGGATTAAAAAATCTGACGTTTCGGGCGTTAGCCGCCCTTCGTCAGAGTGAATCGCTGAAAAAAACCCATTTTTCGAAACAAAATGAGTATATACTTAGATAGACAAATAAATGAATGAATGCATGCATGCACAACTCAGTTAAGTGTGTTCGTACAGATGAGTGTATTCGACAATCTGAGAGGAGTTCTTCATCGTCGGAGTATTAACTTGCGATCAGGCGTTCTTTATAATGGAGGAAGGTGGGGGGGCGGGTGGGGGGAGAACAGCGGGGGCACGCGAATAGTCGGCATTGCTCCCCACAAAAATAATGCCTTATTATTATTATGCCTTAGTCTGTAGCGTAAGTAATCTCACATTTGTTACGAAAACCGCCGAAAGAGGTGCCCTAAGCCAGGTGTAAGAAAACGAAGGCACCCCCTGCTGTGTCTACTCTTATTCCACGCGTTTCAGGCACTTACGTCGTACGTTCTGATCAACTGTTCTTTTTCCTTCAGTCGATCGTCGTACGCTAAGAAAAGAGGAGCCAAATACTTGGTGTTCACCTGAAATAATAAAATACATCATATTTACTAGGTACTCCACATATCAGGGCACTACTGCATGTAGCAGCCTTCTTAGCCTCCTTGCAGACGGTAGTTTGCATAAGCGCGAGATTAGCCCGGCAAATCGGTCATCATATTGACGAGTTAGTGGAAGATCGTGCACTAACTCGTCTAATATGGCGAGCAGATTAAGTTTGCCAGGCTTCGAATCTCACCCGTATACAAACTACCGCCTGCAAGCAGGCTACAGCCTTCTTAACAATTGTGGTTCTCTGGTTCAAACATTGTACAGGCGTTCCTAACCTTCGTTCTCTAAAGTCAGCTAACGAACACTTGATTAATTGGCCACACCCATGTTGGACATAGCAGTGTTATTTTTCACGATCATTAATGATACTTACCAACCAAGGGGCAGCTTCCTTCTTGTAGGGCAGTGCCATGCCCTCGACCTCCTACACGACGGAAAACAAAAATACGAAATATATTTTAAAAAGTAACTTAAACCAAAGAAATAATAATTGTAATGACAGATAAACAAACTTTCCTCAACGTCTAATAAACCGTTGTTTCTACAACTATTGTTGCTCGAGATGGCCTACGAATATTATTTTTGCATTACCTCGAATGATACAGGTCTATATTTTGCTTGATATCTGCTCAGTTCCACATTAAGTCGATGCACTGCAAAAAGAAGAAACACAAATGTTTTACAATATCTGAGTCAACAGCCCAAGACATTACACAAGAAAACTACTTATAAGTCGAACATATACCACGCGATTACCTGTGTCTCGAAGAACTTTCTGTTCTTGATGCAAGTCCTTGATTTCTTTCTGCAAAACCACAGACGATACCCCTGCAAAATTAAAACGAGGAAGTACTTTGATCACGAGTAACTGCTCCAGCAAAGTTGTGACAGTAAAAAGTTCTGAAAACATGTAGTTTCCAGCACGTTAATTTTCTTCGTGTGCAATCGTAAGGTGAACACAGTTATTAGCCCCGGTAGAGAGCCCTTCATTGTTCAAAGGCCTTGAAAAAAATAGTAAAGGGGGTAGGTAGATACTGTGGAAAAATTAGAGCAGGTGTAAAAAAACTATTGGAAGCGTTTTCCAATTCTTGTACCTGATCCTTTCTGAAGAGAGAGAGCCAATTGCTTCAAAGCCTTATTTTCCTCCTGCAGTGACGTATTCAGCTCCATTAAAGCCGACTTCTCCGACTCTAACAACTCAATTCTTCCTTTGGACAATCTATAGACCTCATCGTCCCTCACCACTTGTACTTCAGTCACTTCTGCGCGAGTTCTCGTGATGACGTTTTCCGATTCAGTTCTCCTGTCACGAGTTTTGCGAGTCTTTCTGTCAGATTTGCTATGTGTGCTCCTATCCCTTGCTGGGCTCTCTTCTCTCAAATGTCCCTCTCCGTCGGCATGACGGGATTTCCTACTCCCTCTCCCCTCCCTCTGGGAACTCCCTACCCTCCCATCCCTCCAACTTTCCTCTGTATCAGCGTCGGCGTACGAGATATGTCGGCTCCTCTTGTTCCTCTCATCAAGTACATTGTGCTGCAATTCTGATCCTGTGGCTCTGTATCCATATCTCGTCTGGTCTTCATGTAAGTGCGAGTACTCATCCGACGGCGCACGTCTCCTTCTCTCCTCCCGTTCATCATAACGTTTTCCTCGCTTGTCCCTTCTGTTTACCTTGTCTTCACCATACCTAGAAGCACTAACTTTATCTTGGTCATCTCTTTTGTCCACCTTGTCGCTCCTTTCCGCATCTGCAGTCCTAGCACTCATTTGTTTCCTCCACTCTGACTCGGCGTCAGCGTGCTTTCTGTTCATCTCTTCAAGTGCCTGCTCCAGTTGCCTGCTCCTCGCCTCTTGTTCCTTTATTTTCAATTGAAGCATTTCTTGGTTTTGCTCTAAGGCCTGTAAAACATAAAACAAATAAGAAAACTATCGCGTCAAAGCGATTTTGAAGAATTAAAGGTAACGGCTGAAACATGTATCAATCAGTTTGAGACCACAAGAAAACCTTACCAACGTGGCCGAAAATTATAGGAGAACATAATCAAGCTAACTATAGCCAGAATCTCTTTAATTATGATTATACAACGGACGTTGTAAACTTCACGTTTGGATTGCTCTAAATAAGTTTGCAAGTAAGGTATTTACGCCATAAATAGACAATATTCGTATTCTCGGTATTGAACTGGATCTAACATGAGGTGGAGGCTTTTGCAGGGAAATACTATGTACTTATTGACTGAGTTGGAGGGCCGGACGCGAAAATATTTGGCTCGAGGTCATGGCTGGTACGGACCGAGCGCAGCGAGGTCCATGCGCCATGACCGAGAGCCAAATATTTTCCCGTCCGGCCCGACCTAACTCAGTCAATAAGCATTTTATCATATGGCCGCCTTAGACTCTTCATGAGCGCGTAAAAGTTTTTACAAAAAAGCGACTAATTTGCACATAAAATTGATCTAATATGTTGTTTGTATTTGCTTTCTGGTTTTAAAATAAACTTACATGGTTAGAAGCGACGAAATCCTCTAAAATCGTTTCGCGCGGGGCCGTACGTGTTCCTAAAAGGGCCGTGCGGCTTTTTCCGGCCCTGCTCGCGCTAATGCGTACGGCCCTCATACAGGGATTTTCTCAATACTTTTGGAATGAAAGCGCGCGGGGGGCCGCACGGGTCATATGATAAATTTACATATGAAAATAATTATTCCCCCGCAAGAGCCTCCACTTCATGCTAGATCCAGTTCAATACCGAGAATACGAATATTGTCTATTCCATTTCTCAGTGCGTGTGCACTCTGATAACGCACGGAGGACGTTAAAACGCGGAAAGAACATCGGCCACGCTACTTGCTTCCTTGCGTGTGCACTCTGATAACGCACGGAGGACATCAAAACGCTGTAAGAACATCAGCCACGCTACTCGCTTCCGTGCGTGTGTACTCTAATAACGCACGAGGAATGACAAAACGCGGAAAGAACATCGGGCCACGCTACTCGGCTGCGGCTCGTAGCGTCCTTCTTTGTTCTAACCACGTTATGACGTCATCCGTGCAATATCAGAGTACACACACTGCCAAATGGAATCTATTTGTTAGGTAATTCTCATTTTGACTCAATAATTCAATCTTGCATATATCACCCCATCGTTTCCAAGGAAAATGAACGCATTTTCGCCTCATCCAATTTCTTCCAGATTGGGTACAACTAGAATTTTGAAACCCTAGGTAGCCATCCACATACACAAGGATTATGCGTACATTAAAAGTATTCTCTTGTAGCAATTTGTACCACAAAACAAACCTTTCTCTCGTGTGTAAAGCTGTGACTCTGTTCCTCCAGCCTTTGTTGTTGAAGCAAGTGCAGTCTCTGTAACTCACTCTCCTGTTGCCGTTGTTCATTGAGCAGATTTACAATCTGTTGTTCCTGCTGTTTTATCTCCGCTAAGTCTTCACCAGCAGGGCTCAGGAGATTTACACTGGACTGGAGCTGCTTCTGTTGTTCCTCTGAAGGAGTTTAAAAAAATTTGTCTAGGGTGAAAATAATTACAAGTATATTATTTTCACTAAACAGTCAATGGGAAACTTGCAGTGTCTGATTTGCAATGATATTAATATCATCATTAGTAATGATATGCATCATCCACATTGCCGTTGACATGTTGACGATCATAATATTACTGTGTCGATGACAATGATGAAGATATGCTCAGTACTGAACGATAATGAGATTCGATAATCAGATTCATTCCCTTTATGATGAACACTTCAAAGTGTCCCCTGGCCCTAATCCTCACCCAAGTACATGCCATTTCATGCCATTCCATCTAATACAAAGCATATGGGACTTGTAAATAACTCAGTGTAACAACAGTCAGGGTTCTCAGTAGTAGCCGGCAACCGGCGAATTCCGCCGCCTGTCAAGACGAAAGTAGCCGCCTGTGCTGGCTATGAAATTTGCCTTTGTGTGCCTCCAGGCTGAAGTTTAGCTGCCTATAAGTATTTCTGTGCCATCTGACAAAAAAACTACTGAGAACCCTGAACAACAAGTACCCAAATTCTGAGTTTCGGTTTATTCCTGGACGTAAGCGCTATGATGATGACAATGGTGCTGACAATGACTTGTTACACTGTAGTTGTGTGCGTGTTTGCTTTTTTTTTTTTTTTGGTGGGGAGGAGGGGGGTGTGGTTGCCCAACTGGTCATCCTTAACATGGTTGCCACAGCCACAGGAGTTTGAAATTCCCTGACTTTTCCCTGACAAATATAAAATTTCCCTGATCAACTAAATTTTAAAAAATTCACAAATTAGACCTGGTAATGGTGGCTTCCAACCTCCCCTCACAGAATGCAAGCTGTCAACATCAATAATATTATTGACAGCTTGCATGCTTGTTTGCACAAAAACATCGCTGAGTTGGCAATAAATAAATTAGTACCCTTAAAATTTCACTTTTCCCTGACTTCTCTCAAAGACTTAAATTTTCCGTGTCTTGGAGTGAAATTCCTTGCCTTTTCCCTGACCTTGAAGAATTTTCTTCCTGACCATTTTCTGACCTGTGACAACCATACCTGACTCCTCATTCTTCATTGGCACTTGACAAGTCATATTGAAAACGTTTTCAAGACCTTCTGCAAGCTTACATTAATTTTTAACTGGTCAATCCAGGACACTAATGAACAAAATACCATGTCAGGCAAAGTATTCAATTGAAAGCACTGTGTAGCACCATTAAGGATGTAAATTTTAATGTTTTAAATAAATCATGGGCAATGATATTCTGTGAAGGTCAGACGTTTTGGGGCTGCTGTCCCTTCATTGATGAGAGTATTCATAATCAGCTTCCATGTTCTGCTTGGGAATCAGACTGCCTCATTAAGTCTACAGTGTACTTTTGGTTACAATAATAATTGTTATAACCAAAAGTAAGTTATCAGGCAGATTAAAAGGCTGACTTTATTGTCAAAATGTACCTGCCAGGGGATACAAAAAACTTTTGTTGAAAGATCTTACCCAAATGCTTAATTTGGTCACATAACTTCTCCTGCTGTTTGAGAGCTTCTGCATGCTGACTCTGAGATTTTGATAGCTGCTTCTGTTGTTGTTGAAGGAATTCCTGCTGCTGACTCACAAGCTCCCTCTGGAGTCTCACATCTGATTCACTCACTGTTGTCTCTCGTGGTGAGCGATCAGTATTCTGGAAATACGATTTGTTATTCAATTCATAGCTTTACAGTATGCTACAATATGTAAATATTAATAAATTCTGATGACGATCATACATTAATTTGAACCGCAGATGAAAGAAATGTGGTGGATCATCACAGTTATATACACAGCTTCTTATAATACTGTACATAAAGATACATGTACACTGTATTTCTGCAATACAAACAGAGTAGAAACTCCATCCTTTTTTGTTTAAATCAGGTACCTCATTATACTCCTGCTGCATTTTCTCCAAAGCTCTAAGCTGTTCTTGTAGCTTCCATTGTTGTCGTGTTACCTCCTGTTGCCATTGCTGCTGAATCTTCTGTTGTTCTAACTGCTCCTGGTACAAAGTTTGATGTTGCTCCACTAATGTCTCCAGCTGTCTCTGTCGCTCAGCAAATGATGTCTCATTTGCCTGCCTGGCCTCTTCTAATCTTTGTAAGAAAACTGGGTCAATGTTACTCTGGCTTTCTTTGATTTTAGACTGTGAAGGACTGGCATCTCTTTGTGCTTTAAAAGGAGTATGAGCTGCTGATTCAGCTTGTCTGTGTCTTTCTTGCTCATTGAGTAACTGCACAAAAGAAGAGACCTTGTTGGCTTTCCTTGCCTGTGTTCTGAAACCTCCTTGGCCACCTTCTGGGCCTGCAAAAGCTTCCTCATTTCGTGAATGCAGCTCCTGTTGTGCCTGCAAACTATCAACTGCCACAAACGTTTGACTTAAATTCAAGCTCGCTTCTTCAATCCTAGCCTCAGATACAGGAATAGGGCTCTCTGTCAAGGTGTCTTTAAACTGCTCTCGTTCAAAAGTTGTCCGTCCATTAAACTCAACAGTGTTCTTGGGGACAACAGGTGACATGTAAGCATCCTCATCATCTGATAGATCACTAAGGGCAAGTTTCTGTGAAACACCCTCAAATCCTAGTCTTTCCACAACTTTAAGAGCTCTCCTTTGTTCATCTGTAAGTCTATTCTCAGGTGCCTCATCAGGTACTGGAGGAAGGGGTATACCTGGGCCATCCACCTTATCCTGGGTAGAAGTCTGCCCTTTCTTTCTATTACTGCGTTTTGGAGCCTCAGGGGACGAGTCCTCTAAGTAGGGTGGGATGGGGGGAGGAACTTCACCATCCTCTTTATCACCTTCTTCAGCCACCTCCTGGATAGTATCTGGGGGTTTTCTTTTCATGCTTGATTTCTTCGCAGGAGGGTTTGGTCCATCAACTGAATCCTCATTGCCACGACTTTCCTTTTTACTGTCTTTTCTGCTATGTCGTCTGCGTGGCCCACTCATCGTGCTCTCTTCGTCATGACTAGTGACATCTGTCAGGTCATCACTGCTGCTGTCCTCACTGATTGAATCTCTCTGTGGTTAAAAATTAAGAAAACTGTCAAGTCCAACCACACTGTACATTACATACCTGGCAGTTTTACACATCAAAAGCATTTTGACCAAACAAGATGGACACTAGACAGTTACAAGTAAAACATGACATGGGGTGACAGTTAAAATTTTTAAGGGAAGGAAACTGTCCGAAATGAGAGTGATATTAGTGGGGATAATTTTCATAAATATTTTGAGCAGGAGGGTAAATTATTAATTTTCACAGGCAGGTAAATACATTTGTATAGAGTACTAAAGTAATGATGTCAAAAAAATGAAATTTCTGAAATTATGGGATTTGTCAGGATATTCTGAAAGAACAATGTCCAAGAGGCCTGCTTGCCAAAAATGAGCATTTGGGGACAAATTGTCTCTGAGATCGTAGCCCAGTTATGCTTACAAAATTCCATACAAACCCTTCTAAATTTGTTTCAGGTCGACCCAAAACAAATTTAGAAGGGTTTGTATGGAATTTTGTAAGCATAACTGGGCTACGATCTCAGAGACAATTTGTCCCCAAATGCTCATTTTTGGCAAGTAGGCCTCTTGGATATTGTTCTTTCAGAATATCTTGACAAATCCCATAATTTCAGAAATTTCATTTTTGTGAAATCACACTTTAGTACTCTATTTTAACTTGCACTTAACTCCTCTTTGTTACTTTCAGTTGATCAACTCTGACAGCAGGCAGGTGAAACCATATTTATAGCCCTACATGCAATTTGCCCAGACTACCTGCAGGTCCTTATTGAAACCCATGTACACTGTATTAGGGTGTGAACACTTTTAATAACTTTATATACTTAGCTTCTGATCAACTTACTATTGATGGAGACCTAAAACCCAGTTTAAATGTTCAGGTAATGCTGTCAGCAAATTTCTTGGTCAGCTAAACAAAAGCTGACCAAAATATCACATATCTGCCTTTCTGGCATTTTTGAAGGTATACTGTAGGTTGAATTACTGTCCCAATGAAAGTTATTATTAGCTTTAAGGCTGTCATTAATGGTCAGGGGCAGGGACTTCCCCCAGGGATTCTGAGTTTATACTGGCTGGCTACTCTGATGGAAAACAGCATACACTGTATTAACTGCACCACAATGGCTGGATTCTCCAGCTACTTCAACTCTTAACTGTTCTTGGCATTAAAAGACAGATACATGTAAGTGTACAAAACTGAATGAAAATTCTACTGAATAACATCTCTAATCAGATATTTCACGCTGGCTTGCAAACTGCAAACAGCTTACATGACTAAGGCGGCACATCATTTCCCGCCTTGACTAAAATGATGTCAATAGAGGGTTTCACCCACTAATTTTCCTTGCAACTGAGCAACATTTCACATCCCTTTCATGTGTATGAGAAAAACCTTTCAATTTACGCACTCCTTGACTGCCTGTTTTTCTCCTTTCTTTTGACTTTTTTAAACAAACAAACGTACCCTCTCTAAAGAGATAAAAAGGGGATGGCCTCACGCAACTCTTGTACAATAATATTGTTCAATCTGAAATAAATTCTCATTGCAAAGCTGTTTATACTGAACTGTACCACCCAAAGCACAGACTTAATCAGAACTTTAAGACGTAAACAGTTTAAATGTACTTAAAAACAAAGCCATCTGCATAATTACTTCTTCCCCTCCACACACACCTTCTAAACCCCTTTTCTCCATTCTACCTTTAAATTCCATGTTGCCTGTTTTGTTTTCTCACATATTAAAAATATTCTTCCTACTCCTGTTTCCTCAACCCTTGACTTTAATAGCCTTTTTCACAGTTGTGTGTTGAGTGACCTGACCTTTGAGTAGAAGCTGGAGGTGATCTTGTTTTGATATAAACCTCTCTGTCGTTCTCGTGCAAATGTGGACTAGTTAGCATAAGAACAACATGATTTACATAAGAAAAGCAGCGAGGTTTGTATCAAAACAAGGTCACTCTCAGTCTCGCTTCTACTTGAAGGCCAGGTCACTCAACACAACTGTAAAATGGGCTATTATGAATATCATGATTATTTGACTGGTTCACATTTTAATCTTCATAAAAACAGTCACAAGTATCAATTTGCTATCACTTGGCAGGCTCCTGTTATTTGGAATGATATTCCATTAACAGTACACAACAGCCTCACACTAAGTAACTTTTAAAAAAAGTTGAGACTGCATTTTCCAAATACTTGAGTTAGTCTATTCAAAAATTGGTTATGGAACTCATATCCCCTAATTCTATAGCTTGACCAAGTCTCTTGGCACTAAATTGTATACTTTGTGGACTATGCTAGGCATGTTTGTTTGTATGCTTTACAGTATTATATTGCCGACTAGTGTCTCTAGTTTTTGTAGTCATTATTTAATAATTAAGTGAATAATGCATATGAAAGAAACCATATATATATATACAAAATCACTTGATTAAATGTTAAGGATGGCCTGTTTAGTATTTAATTTTATAAACAATGTAGTTTAATCTGGTCTCCTGTCCGCAGTTTTGCATACTTTATGGCTCAAACAATTATACTAGGAGTATTCATTTATGCGATTTATTAACTACTTAGTAACGGAGAGTGAGGTCATTATGGGAAAATCTCAAACTGAGGCCTTGCCGTATTGACCAAGCGATAGCGAGGTCAATACAGCTAGGCCGAAGTTTGAGATTTTCCCGTAACAACCGAACGGTCAAGGTTATTAAGTCGTTTATTATATGGCTAACATAACAGTTCTTAAAGGGGAAAAAAATTAGTTCAAGCACAAGTCATTGCTTCACAGTAATCTATTCATTAATTTTTTTCCAAACTCAGGTCAAACGTTTCACTAACAGTTTTCCTGGTCGTGTTTTCAGTTTTTTGCTCTAGAGGCACCAATTTTCAATGTAAATAAAACAAATGTGGCCTTTGGATGACTTTTTGTTGTTTTTGTTCCTAATTTGCATCATCTGTAATCGGACCGTGGGCATTAAGGGAGAATAATGCCCTAGCGCTTCGCTTTTCTTAGCCAATCAGAGCGCGCGTTATAGCATATACAAACACTGGCCATATAATAAGGAACGAAATCGGCTTAAATTCACGACATTCACTGACATGATCGCTTTTATTCATATATATGAGTCAAACATAACCACAGAAGACGTTTAATAACAGTTATACCTGATCCTTCTCTTCATAACTTGGCTGTTTTGATGTACTTTTTCTTTTCTTGTCGACACGGGAATATATTGGCTCGACTACTTGGCCATTTTCATGATCCTCAACAACATGATAAAAGTGTTGCTGCTGTGAAGAGCTCCCTTCACCTGTTGCTCCTTCAACCTCTTCTCTATGAGGACCAGAGGAATTCTCCCCTTTTGATATTCTAAAATACTTGGTGGTCCTGTCGAAACTCTTTCCATCTCGCACTGATTCATACCCAACTTCTTCGACGTCAGAATCTACTGGTGTTCTGTGTCCATTTTGGATACCGCTATTTTCACGACTCCCTTCACCTTGGCCTTCCGGAAGCTCAGCCGGTGGACGCTTGGATAGGTCCCCTAACATAACCCTTCCGACGTTTCCAGCTTCGCCTATTGCCTGAGCGATCGGAGATGGTGTTCGCCTGGGCCATGTTTGCGCCAAATTTGTCGGAGTTCTTGGCACCGCCGCAAAAATAGCGGTCGGGAGAAGCTGCGATGCAATGTGGCTCTGAAAATTACAAAACCATAACGTTTGAACCTTTCAATACTATCTTGCGCGGAAAAATTAATCCAATTAGTTTTGTTTACCAATGAAGAGGAGCTATCTTTTGATCCTTTTCTTTTGGACTTTTTCTGCTTTTTCCCTGGCGCCATTTTAAATTCCAAGGGGTGTTTATACTATTACTGCGCTTGCGCTAGCGTCCACCATTCAAATTTGTTGTCATAGAAACTGACCCAGTACTTCGCAAACGACTTGGCCATTCCGAAATTCAAAAGGGAACTGGGGCGAGTTTCAAATTTTGAAGTAATCGATAAATTGACACCATCACATGGAAGATGACATTGAGTTTAGTCGTTTGACCAAGTTTGATTCTCTAATTTTGTGACAGCGTCCCCAATTTGGGGACGCTGTCACAAAATTAGAGACGTTTGATCAATTGCAATTGATCAATTGCAGTTGAACATTAACCTCGAATCTCGTTAGCAGACGATTTCCGACTTGTTTCAAGATAAACATTATTGAACATGACGTGTACTTCGTACGATTTTGTTTGACCAAAAACTTCCAACATTTCTCATCAAGGCTCTTCGAGTGTGCATAAGTACAGTTGGTTTATTTCTGTATTTCCCGTTGGATGTCGTAAAGGATGACTGGCGCCTCCAAAGGCGTTCGGTAAACATTACTGGTTTTAGAGCGGCCTGGCTGGCTTTTGTCTCCACTTGTTTCTTTCAACGAGACACGGAACAGGAACCCCGTCAAAATTTGTTTCTATCACTCAAAACGCAGTTTAATGCGTGGCCGTACGGAAAAGTAACCCTGCTACAAATGATTTTTGTTGTGCTTTCCTGACGAATTGCTTTTTGATCTTTGTAGGTCAAAATCAGATGAAAGGCGCGCGAGTGAGGAACACGAAGCACAAGAATGTTCCACTCTGCTACTCCATCCCCAGCTGATTCAGATAAGTCTTACACGAGTTCTTACATGTAGTGATGTATTTAAGTGGACAAAGCAACTGATCCATGAAGATTTTGTGATAACAATCGCAAAGCTTTTGTTTCAAATTCAAATCAGGAAAAATTAAAGGTGCGCCTTTTGTGCAGCGGGTTTGGTAGTAAATAAACTTTTTGTCTATTTCGGGAGTTTTCTAGAAAACTATAACGTCGAGACAGAGGTGGAGACAAGCATATTCCAGCCGACAGGAATTGCTAAACAGAAAATTAAAGCTTTTGGGGTTTTCCTTTTGCCACGCAATCGTGCAAAACAAATTTCAAGTAATTAGTAGAAAAATAATAAGCTTCGGATTTGTTTCAGAACAAAACTACTGCCATTACCAAATTTTGAACTGTTAAAAGGTTCTGTCCACCCATTCATTGTTTGCTTCCGTCCGTATGTTTATTATTCACTCCTTTAGCAAAATTAATAGGCCATTTCCGAGTTCATGTCTGCCTCCTCTTCAAAGCGAGTCTAAGTGCGAAGTTTTTATTACGAAAATTTAGTTTTCATTCATATGTAAAGTACAACTAATTACCATCACAAAAACTTCGCACTTAAACTCGCTTTGAAGAGGAGGCAGACATGAACTCGGAAATGGCCTATTTTCGCTGCACAGCCTCAAATATTGATTTTATTCAGTCTTAATTTAATTAGCAATAGCTATAGCCAATCTTTCTTCAGTAGATAATTGGTTATCGAATTTGCCAGTGTATTTTTGAGGTGCAGGGCGCCTAAATAATCTTAGCACTTCGCGCCAATGTTTCAATATCATTTCACGGTTTGACTAATAAGCACCCATCAATTGCGTAGACACTGTATATAGCAATCAGTATTTGAGGCCCGCTTCAAACGTCGCATTTCACATGTGCCCGAATTTAATTCCTATTTTTGTCGACTAAAATAATTAAATACGGCATTTGATTCAGACGTCGAAATTCAACTCCGTCCACCGTCAATGTTCCCAGTTCCAATGTGGCAGACAACGGCGAGTGGTTGGTGAAATCGACGAAAACTCAGTTCGTTTTATTCAACATATGATTCGTAACATCAGAATACGCAGGTTTAGATATCATGCAATCAACCGTCAGCAACTTCATCAGGGGCACCCAACGAGAATATAGTTCAAAATCACTTAAACATAGCATTGTTAAACTTATTTTAATATTTAAACAGTAAATATAGGCATATTTTTATCCCCTAAAAATTTTTCATCTGTTCGGATTTCCTAGCTGAAAGTCTAGTGATCCGAAAATTAAAGGGATCAAAACTCACCTTTTCGAAAATTTCAGCCAGAAAAAAGGGTCCCGAAAATTCTAGGTGACGTTTTAACGGTAAAAATCCGTTAAAAATGGGCAATTATAGTAGTTTTTAGATGTTCGAAAATCTTAGGAGAGGCAGGCAAGCAAGAAATTTTACAACAAATGTTCCGAAAATTCTAGATGTCAAATCGTCTTCCGAACAGATTTTTTCCTAAAATTGTCGTTGGGTGCCCCTGCTTCATCGCTAGAAGACTGTTGCTGAGCGTTTGTTTAACCTCATTGTGGCAGTATGTCACAATATGCCACAGATTCTCTCTTTCTTCCCAAGGAGTGTCCCCTTCGTTTTCGAAAACCGAGCACCTCATACAAACGAGTATATTTTGCCTCCAAGATCTGTTTCATTGCATGAATAGCGACTAAAATACGGAGAGTTTCACGACATCGAGATGAGCCAATAGATTGCGGTAATGTAAATGCAGTGGTTTTCCTGGGCTCGAAAAAGGCATTTTGATAATGGTGATCACGATGTTCTCTTAGCTAAACTTTAGCTAAGTCTCTATGGAATACAGGAGTCTGCCTATGATTGGTTTAAGTCGTACCTAAATAATTGTACCCAGAAATGTGATGTTAACGGTTCGCTTTCTAAAGTCTGTTCTCTGGGCTGTGGGGTCCCTCATGGAACTATCCTAGGCCCCCTTCTATTTTTGATCTATATCAACGATTTCGGAATTGTTAATCGTTCTACCAACCTAGAATGTATGCAGACATCACTCACATAACATATGCCAGCTCAGACTTGTGATTTAAATAACATCCACAAATAGCTCTTCTGCAACAAACTTACTCTGAATACGACTAAAACCGAGTTTATGTTAATTGGTTCTAGACAAAAACTGCGTACTTCACCTGAATTTCTTTGAACTTTCGATAGATAATTCTCCTATAAAACAAGTACCCACTACTAAATCACTTGGGATTCTTATTGATGATAACATGACGTGGCATAGTCATATCGACAAACTATCCTAAAAGATTATTTCCGTCTTTGGCGCCATAAAGCAAATGAGACCTTTAGTTGCACCAGATATACTACATTACATCTATAATGCCTCGGCACAACCCCACTTCGATTACTGTAGTATTGTCTGGGAGAATTGCGGCAGAACGCTTTCCGAAAAATTACAAAAGCTACAGAATCGCGCTGCTCGCATTTTGACTTCCTCCTCTATGATGCTGACGCTGGGTACTTGTTTACAACGACTTGGATGGAAAGACTTTGATGCCCAGCGTTAAATTCATATAGCTTTAATGGTGTTCAAAGCTCTTAATGATCTGGCTCCTGACTACTTATCTTCTATGCTCACTACGCGGAGTACGTCAGGATATGTCTTAAAAACAAATTAAGTGTCCCCTTACCCAAAACCCAACTACCTAAAAGGGAGCTTTAGCCATAGAGACGCAACTCGCTGGAACAGTCTACCTTCCTAGCTAGACAAGTGACATCTCTAGATCTTTTCAAGCAATTCTTAGACCTTCATTTTAGTTCTTTAAGTTATATACACGACATTCATGAAAAATAGGTCTAGTTCAGAGTAGTATTTTTACAGAAGAGACTCTTTAGTGGGTATTGCATTTTATATTATAATCACCTGATGAACTTTTATCGCCGTTAAAATAAAGATTATGATTTTGATTTTTGATTTTGGGATTGTTTTGTCATTTCTGACGGCAGTTGGATCTTGAATTGTTTCCAATTTGCTGTTGTCCTTTTTGTGGGACCTGACTGTCTGAAAGTAGTACAGAAAACCTTAATTATTAAGGCAAACGTCAACCACTCGTGCCTCATCGTTTGCAGTTCAAAAGAAGGCTAAAATGGAATTTTTGGTTCGCGTGAGAAAGTATTATCTCTTTGGCTCTGCAAACGTCGGTTAAAACGTCAGATGCGTATCCACCTTTCATTGAAAATCAAAGAGAAATTGCAAAATATTTCCATGAACAGAAAACAACAACAACAAACGCAGTCAGATTAAACTACTGTTTCGCCGGGTCTGTTCTTTATTACCAAATTCACCTGTGTTTTACACAGAAAACGGTGTAAAATTGTAACGTTTCTGAGAAATTTATCTCCTCGATTTCACGGGGAAAAGACAAACGGAAAATAGAAGTAAGTCGTGGTCACGTGATTGCCTTGACGAAAACGAAGTAAAATAATTAAAAAGTTGTCTAGCTCAACAAATATAAGTATTACCATCTTCAGGTCATCAAGTTTCATGAGAATTCAAAAGCCAATTGCTGCAGCAGAACTAGAATTAACAAGTGCATGTAGAGAAATGAAACGACTGTTATTTTCCAACCATTTCGTCGGAGAAAACTCTGTAAAGAGCTCGTAAGTTTCCAGTTAAAAGAAACAACGAAATAAAAAAAGGAAATCCTATTCAAAACTTAAACCATTTTTTTTTTATAATTCTTTTTTAAGATGCATCACTTCGAGAGTTGAGTCACAACCTTACCTATTTGTTGATAAAATTCTTAGAGAAACCCACGGTAATTTCTTAGTTACAAATGTGCTAGTCGAAATTAATTAATAAAATTAAGAGAGCAAGATTTGTGGCATTTCACTTACATACAGTGGCTGTAACAATTGTCCATAGTTATTTTTTTGACCCTGTAACGTAACTTAAGAAAAAGCATCTACGACAACAAATACTACTGAGAATAGTAACTCCTGAATGCATGTATCAGGCCGGGATGCTTTAAGATTTTAAGATTATCTAAATCGTCTCAAATCATTCACTTTTGTATTTTGTACAATCCTTGTCAGATAGAGGATAGTTGCTTTATCTCAGTCGTTATGCCACTGAGTTTTTGATTTTTTCACTTCAGCGAGTTATGGCTCATAAACCACTTAAGATAATTTTTTCCCTGTTATATATATGTCCCATATTTCATGACAGGGCATGGGTTGCAATTGCAAGGACAAACCAAGAAACGTCTCCTGTGAAGACCTTCGAGCAATACATCGCAGCTGCTCACATTCATCTTTTTCAAGATTGACCTTTGTTTAGCACCGTTGCCCACTCAAGGTCAAGAGAGAAAGTTCTATGGTCATAAGATTAGCTACACCAGAACCTGGGAGATTATTAAGGTAGCTTGTCTAGAGTTAAAAGCAATAGCAATAACAATTTCTAGCAATTTCAGTTTCATAATCACTGTATCTTTTATACTTGAAAAATTATGATTCGATGACGAATCTCCTAAGATCGTAATTCAGGTTAATATCATACTTATTTTCGCAGTGAAAACCGAATTTCTTGTTTAGAGAACTAGTCTTTAATTTTTTAAAGTAATCAGTTGTCGCGCAATAAATCTCTTCATCACTAAAATATCTGTTTTGCATTTTCAGGTTGCACAATCAAATGAGCCCCGGGCACGTCACAGCCATGTGCATTAAAGAATAATTGGTGGCTGATTTTCAAATTCCCCGCCGTTAATACTTATCGATCAAAAACAACGAAAGAATGTACTGTTCCACCTGATAAGAAGGAGATGTTGTTTTCAACATGTTTGTCACTCTGCAAACTCAGAATGAGTTGCATCTGCAGGTAACGCATAGAGAATTAGGCAACCTGTCAGAGCAGGTGCATCCAAGGTCCGGCTACAATTTCAATCAAACACGTATTACCGTTTACAGGATACGTTGATAAACAAAGTCTAAGAAAACCCCTAAAACTTCAAAAAATAACTTAATTCATAAAAAATGCAACCAAAATACTTAACTTTAAGAACAAAACAGAAAAACGCACCGTATAGCATTAATAGTTCCAATCTAATTTCCTTCCTTTTCAATACCATTTGTGCATGTAATTAGCATTTAACAATCAGAGTCTTATAACTAGTAACGAAAGCAATTTCGCAGTCAACAGAAACAGAGCTAAATATTCAAATAAATTAAAGAAAAAGGTAAAACACCTACATATCTACGTACTCACCGACATTACACAAACCACTTAGCAACTATTTAAAGCAAGGCCATACATTTAATCACTCTATACTTCTACTGACGCAGAACACCAACTTCTACCTGTTGTCATACAAAACCAAAACAAACTTAGAGACACCTCAACATTTTCACTCACCTACACTCCCATCCAAGTGTGGGAGAGGAGTGGTTGCAAGTGTGGGAGAGGAGTGGTTGCAAGTGTATTGGACTTGTGTATAGAATAAATCCCAGCTGTTGTCGGAACGGTATCAGTTATGCAGCAAGTCTATAAATGTGATGTATTTCTGATTTTCCAAGAATGGACAAATTTAACAGGTTGTCTGCTTTCATGGTTATTAAACTGGGGAAGGTCGCCACGAGGCGAGAACAAAATATATCAATGACTGCTACTGTATGCCGCAACATACGAAAACAACGAAAGTCTTCAAGCGAATAGCTCGGAACAGTGAGCACAAAAGTTTCAGCACCGCACGTGTTCCCTGCCTTCATCGTCATTCGAGCTTTGCAAACACTGTTGTAGTTCTTTATTAAGGTCTAGTAGTTCCTCGCTGATAAGAAACAAACTTCCGGACATTTTTTTCGAAGCTTCTGGCGCTGCGCACGCAATGTAAGTTGCGTGATCTAAATTAAAGAAAAATTCGTTTTCGGATTCTACGTTTTTTGGTAGGGAAGAATTCAAATGATCTGTTTTCGGATTCTCCAAAAAAAAGCTCACCCTTATTGAACTTTTCGCTTTTAAAGGTCATCAGTCACCAACAGCAACACTGACAACAATTTATTAATCCGTATACCAAATTCAGCTATAATGCAAGAAAACTAAACGTTGTTAACAGAAAACGCGACCACGACCGGAACTGAATTACCCCAGCGGGTAGACTATTGATCGAGATTTGATCAAAAACAATCTGCTTGACGACAAGCGATAGTCCGGCAATAATAGTGAATAGCAATCGATGGCAACCGGATTCAAACTAGTGATTATCGATTGATTATCGATTGGCCGATATTGATCACATATACGTTATTGTATATATGGACCGAGACAAACCATCTTGACCGAACTAGCACAGACAAATAAATAACCTAAAACAAATAAACAAGTACGAAGATCACTGAAAAAATGATCTTCGTACTTGTTTATTTTCAAGCAATAAAAAGGAAATCAGTTTATATGAAAAAGTGATTTTTTGTTTCCTTTGTTTTCATTCTCGATGACGCTTTCAGATTTCTCGTTTTCTAGATCCATCCCGACAGACAAATCACACAAAATCTTTTTACTGCCACGGAAAATATTTTGCAAAAGAAAACTTTCGTGAGCCCGCTTGAACTAAAGCAAAATTTTATTGCTGGAACAAAACAGGCAATCCCGAGCGCGTTAGTGTTAAGGTTAGGGTTAGGGTTAGGCTTAGGCTTAGGCTTAGGCTTAGGCTTAGGCTTAGGCTTAGGCTTAGGGTGCCCAGGGTCTGGAACGTACTTCTATCCGGAAAGTTAGAAGACGATTTTAAGTTTTAGGAAGGAAATATTTGGAATTGAAAAGTAATATTATATTTTTGTATGCAATTTTAAACAGGCTTTTAGGTTTTGAAATATGTGCAGAAGACGCCGTTCCCTTTGGGCTAGTGAAATTTGCAAGGCTAGCTCTGCCGCTGTTTTTGCAAGGTTCTGTAAAGTGCGATATGTTAAAGGGAACTGTTAGATATTGGAAACGAAATTACTCATATAGGAGGTGTGTTTGTCAGGATATTAATTTATTGTACTTGAAATTTAATATTTTTGAAATAGTGTAGGTCGGAAATGTAGTGTACTGCTGGGAACTGGGACGAGTACATCCGGGCATAAGGAGGAGGCGTAGAGACGTGGAAGCCATGACGGCCTACTTACTGTAACGTAGTGAGCTTAGTGCTGATTGTGTGTGCCAAAATACTACATTGGCGACGAGGACCGGATAAAATGTCAGAGAGAGCTTTACCGCCGCTTGATCTAACGGGATCATCATCTCAAGTTGCCCAGAAATGGCGAAAGTGGAAAAGGGCATTCGAATATTATGCTGAAGGGAAGGGTTTGGAAAACACGCGAAAGAAAACTTCACAGCTTCTGCACTTTGCAGGCATGGAAGTCCAGGATATTTTTGAAGATATCGCAGACCCCAATCCGGGAGCCGACCAAGATCCGTATGCTGTGTGTATTAGGAAACTAGATCATCATTTCCGTGCTGAAGAAAATGTACCGTTCGAGCGACATGTATTTCGACAACTGGCGCCAAACGAGGGAGAAGCAGTGGATAAATTTCTGGTGCGTCTTCGCCAGCAGGCGAGACATTGCAATTTCGGTACTTCGTTAGACGATAATTTGAGGGACCAGTTGATCGAAAAGTTAACCGATATGGAGCTGAAAAGAAAATTGCTGGAAACGAGAAATATCACTTTGGCTGAGGTCTTGGAGAAAGCGAGAGCATCGGAAGCAGCTCGTCAGCAAATGCAATTTATGATCAGTGGAGCGAGCATCAACGCCGTGGGCAAGAAGGAAGACAGGACAGGAGACCAAGTTGAGAATTTGTGTTACAGTTGTGGAAAGAAGGGACATTTTTCCCGTGATCTGTGTTGCCCGGCAAAAGTTAGGAAATGCGCCAAGTGTTCGAGATATGGTCATTTCGCGGTTTGTTGCAGAGGAAGTAATCGTCCCTTACCGAGAGCCGGTGACAATAGAAGAAGTGTTGGCAGGCAGACGAATCATGTAAGAGTTTATTGCCGGAGAAAGGGAAGGATTGTAGTGTACTGCTGGGAACTGGGACGAGTACATCCGGGCATAAGGAGGAGGCGTAGAGACGTGGAAGCCATGACGGCCTACTTACTGTAACGTAGTGAGCTTAGTGCTGATTGTGTGTGCCAAAATACTACAGGAAACTTTAAGTAAATTTTGAGTGAGTGTGCTTAATATCCAGACAGTTTTTTCTTTCAAAATTTTTACTTTCAAAAATTCAAGAAAATTGTTTTATAAGCATCGTAAATGGAGCGTAAATATCTTTAACTATAATTTTATCTTAGGATATGCATATAATGCCATACTCCACCTCTCTTTATGGAAGCATCCCACATTTATTTGTCGAGGCAAATTGTGATTTTTTGTGTTTGTTTTGCGTGATTGCATTTTGCATAACCAAAACGAGAATTTAAAACAGGTAATTATTAATATACTAACCTAAGTCAATTTATATTTTTGAAATGGAAAGTTGAACTACTTTGTAAAAGCAAGGGGAGGCTATACAACGCTAAGTTGCGCTTGATTAATTACCTTGTTATTTGTTGTGTCTCTGCAGAAATGCAAATTTCCCACAAAATATGCGTACGTAAAAACGAATAACGTTTTATCGTCATATCAAAGACTACCTTATTCGTACTAATTTTCGCGAGGCTTTAATTTCGCGATTTTCGCGATTTTTAAAAAATCGCGAAATTAAAGACACGCAAAATTTAATACACTTCTATGATTGCTTTAATCAATGATTAACTGCGTTCACAGCTACATGGTAATTGTCATCAGTCTATTTATCATCTACCTCAGCACTTTCTTCATCCGAATCACTCATTTCTTCTTCTTGTACATGTAGCTCTTTCAAAACATCTTTCGTGCAGTCATCAAAATGTCCATTTAGGTCAGGCTCTTTATAATTAGCCAACACAAGCTCTTGTTCTGTTTCAAGGGTGTTAAGCATTTATAATCATTACAGAACTGTGTGGCATAGGCATTTGAAATTATATTTTTACAATTGACTTTTACAATTGACTTTTATTAGTACAATATTGCAGTAGTATCTGAATGATTTGCAGTATTTGCTTGTTTTGTCTGATTATCAACGCTATTTCTTTTACGTAATTGCAAATCACGATTGTAAATCAATCGTTATTTAAGTGATCAATCAATAAAAAAAAAACGGTTTTCTAAGTCTGTCTTTTGTCAATTTTCGCGAAATTAAATGCCCTAAATTTATCATTTTTTGCAAAATCGCGAAAATTAATGCTCGCGAAATATTCGTGTTCCAAATTCGCGAAATTAAGTGCCCGCGAAAATTAGTACGAATAAGGTAATTGGATTGCCTCAGGGCCAAATTTCAGAACTTCTTCGACAGAGGAAGGAAAGTTATAGCAAGTGAAGTGTCAGGATACTGGACAACATATTGTAGTAGGCGAAGGCATAAAATTACACTAAAAAATTCAAAACTACAAACTACGAAAGATAAGAATCATACCGGCAATTTGGCAATTGCGCATTTGGTTCCGCAAGGCTTTTGCCAACTACTCCTCATCCCCCTTCCTCTAAATCTTTATATTTTAGCTAGATTTACACAAAACGGCCCACAAAACGTTATACCGCGCGCCGCGGGACCTCAAATGATCCCGTTAGAAGAAATATTCCATAGTTGGTTTATTTTGGATTTTTGGAAAAACTGCGTTCTTGTTCTTGTTCTTGTTCTTGATGTTGATATTGTTGCCACCTGGGTGATGTTAATGGACTGAGAAAATTTGATTTGAATTTAACACCAAACTAACAAACAAAATTCCGGCATGTAACTAAATCAGTTTTTTTTCAGTGGAAAGTATGGGAAAAGATGGTAGTTGTAAGCCATGACTTAAGACGGTTTTAAGAAGAATAATCGCTATTCACGCCAATTCCTTATCCACATCATTTCATCATCTATGTCAATCCTCGTTTTTTAGACGGGATCATTTGCCGTTCAATGTGGGGATTATTTCCCATACGGGATTGGGGATCATTTGCGGACGCGTGCATTGTACGGAGATTCAGCGGCTGTATTAGGGATCATGCGCTCTTCTACTCACAGAGGGAAAGTGGGGAAAGCAACATGGCGGGTTTTACAAAAAATGTTCATTGAAATCTCCCGTTTGGACGGAATATTGCAAAGACAAACGAACGTATAGTCATTCCTTAGAGACATTTTGACAGTCAATCATGTCGTCGAGTTTTGGCGATCTGCTGCAGCAGGCTGAACAGTTAACAGCCGACATGGATAGTGGCTGGGAGCTGCCTCGCGTGGAAAGGAATCTTCACCAACTCGCAGAGGCTGGACAGAGGCTGTGGGCACAAACCACTGGTACTGTGGGTGATAATGCTGCCGTTAGAGCGTAAGTAGAGTCGGCTTTTTATGTTAAAAATGCCCTTGACACTAAATCAGCGTATAAACATGGACTCGAACGTTTCGCTCAGACAGCGTTACACTCTAAACCCTGATTTCTTAATTTTAGAAACACATTTGTTAATTTAATTCCGGTAGTAAGGACCTCAGTTTTAAATCAAGGTCTCGATTCTTAATTTAAGAAAACAACTACTTAAATTAAGGATACTAGTTTCTAATGTTAACATCCTAATTTTAGAGTGTTATCTCATACGAAAAAGGAAAATTGTTCAAGATAGAGACTTATATTTCAGCTTAAATGAACCACAAGATTATGTGAACTATACAGGTTGGAGGTGACTGGAAGGATGCGAACCAGTTGGTTATTTAAAAGCGTGACCAAGGAGCCCTCTTGGACTAGTCCAACGCCCTAACCGCTCTGTCAGTCACAAACAAATATTGTTCCCTGTCATTGTCAAATTACAGCTGAATAACTTCACTGTAATTCCTTACCTAACAAGCTGTTGACCTCCAATTGTGCAATGATGTATTGTATGCTGCACATACTGGTCCATGATTCAGTTCTTTGGTATAAAGAACCATGTCAGAGACTTTAGGGAGTAATTACTGTTCGAGTTTATACATCTATGAGAAATCAGTTTATTTTCCTATTAATTGTCCAGGATTCCTCTCCAAGATCGACCATTCTACCCAGAGTTTACAGACCTCATGATCCCCTTTTCCCAGGTTCTTGTTACCTCTCTGTCATTTGAAGAGGAGAGACCCGGCCAGGGTCTCAGCTGGGATCAAGATTGGTCAATCAGGGCTGTCATTAAGGGCTGGGGACTGGGGATTTTCTCCTGGTATTTTGGGGTGTAACCCCAACTACTTTGATATAAAACCAGCATGTTGACTTCACTACAGCAACTCAAATCCCTAGCTATTTTTTGTATTTCCCTACCTACATGTGCTTCAGAAAATAGTGACAGTGCTGCAGGACTGTCACTAATTTTTATAGTAGATGGGGATATACAAAAAAATAGCCGGGAATTCGAGTTGCTGTTGTAAAGTCAACATGCTGGTTTTATATCAAAGTAGCCGGGGACATACCTCAGAATACAAGGAGAAATTCCCCGGCTCCCGCCCCTTAATGACAGCCCTGGTGCTGGTCAATGCTTCATATCTGACATGTTGTCATCTGTAGCCGTTTGGAATAAAACTGACATTTTAATTTAACCCTTTAACTCCCAAGGGGTTCTCCATTGACGAGTCAAATCGTCTGGCGTTAGACAGAGTAAAATCTATAAGTGCCATTTGGCACTATTAGGAGTGAAAGGGTTAAGGGGGACATAGTTTTTGGGTGAAGATGTTGTTAACCCTTTAACTTCCAAGTGGTTCTCCAATGACAAGTAAAATCGTCTGGCGTTAGACAGAGTAAAATCTATAAGTGCCATTTGGCACTATCAGGAGTGAAAGGGTTAATGGGAGTTCCATGTTACCAAAACTTTTGTATGGGACTTTGACCCACCTGTGGGCATGTCAAATTTGTAAACCACGCATGTTTATACATGTATGTTATTTACTTTACTTAAGAAAAATAAAGAACTGAACTGAAACTAAACTGACTTTGTTCAAGGAATAGAATCACTACATAAAATATGTGTCTACTGTACTTATACAGTTATGTGTTGTTATTTTCAGATCAATTTTGTTGGGTACTAAAGGTTTTGATGTCCCACGGCTATCAGAAAAACTTGATCGTCTGGACACAGCCAAGACCTTTGAACCACTTGAACCTGTTAGGGAAACTGATATTCAGGTATGCCTGTATCTATTTCAAACTTTAATGTACAGTGTATATATTTAAATTATTTATTTTCATTTTATATTGTTTAAGGTGTGCCATTCATGGACCTTCAGCAGGGATTTTATTACAGTATTGTTTAAGGGCCCTGCTTTGAGACTTTATTATGACCTTAATAATGATCATTCAGAGGCCCTTGGCAGTGAATTTGTTGCATTTGAGTTGTTGTGTTACTTTTGTCACATCACTCAGTTTCATTTTTTTCTCATACAGGGGTTATTTTGTTTGTAATTTTTCTTTTTTTTTGCATGGACTGCAATGGGTTATTCCAGAAAAAATCCGCACCTCCTGAAGGATGGGCATGTTTTTAACCCCCCCTCCCTCCCTCCCGGATTTCCGGAAGAACTCGACCCTCCATCCCATCTGGATTTCCAAGGCAACAAACCCCTCCTCCTGCCTAGATTTCCATAAAAGTTTATAAGCCATAAAATCTAAATAATATACACAAAACCACCTCCAGAAGATGCTCTTGTTTAACTTTTAAAGCTTTAGCAAATATAACTTAAGCTTACAATAATAATTATTATTGCGTGGAACTCAATAAAATGAGCTAATTACGAAAAGCACACATGTTTTTGGACTCATAGCTGATTAAAAAAAATGTAACCTGTGAAAGAAAATCTGTTGTTTTTACTCTCAACAACTGAGATTTTGATATGCGTAATGTACCATTTACAGAACAGTACATTCGCCGTACTAAAGCCTTGAATTTTGAAAGGATTTGTCAACTTTCATGCTCATTGGGCGCACTGGGGCCTGCGTACAACAATGCAAATAGTGTCAGGCATTCCATTTTTGTAGCAAGCTACGGCTCTCTTCAGGTTCGTCCTTTTGTCACACGTTTTCTGCGTGTTTTCTGTGATTTTGAAAGAACCTGTGGACATAACTTGAAGGATATCAGGTAAGAAACATTTAAAGTGAAAGATTTCTACTTTTTTCAGACTCAGATGGAGCTCAACATTTTTACAAATTGAAAAGTTTGAGGGAATGACCCCAGAAGAAGATTTTTCCAGGTTCCCCCCCCCCTGCCCGTGAGAATTTCCAGAAACCCATCCGTTGCAGGGGGGTGTGGATTTTTTCTGGAATAACCCAATTTTGTCATTTTTCTTAATGAGATACTTAAAAAGGTAATTCTTTACAGGGTTTTCTTCGAAACGAGAGAGAAAATGCCATTTTAGCTGCCATTGAGGAAGCAAGGAAAAATGTGAGTTTCATTGTTGATCATCATTACTTGTACATGAACACATCTTTCAGATGTTCAGGGATCATCAGTCTTTTCTTTCTGTTATTGGCATTATATCCTGTAGTAGAGTACTATCATGAAGTAATAGTATTAACATTTTCCACTTTGAAGATAGATATATTCAGCTTGCCATTTTGGTGTTCCATGTTGCATTAATTTTCTATGTGCTCAAACACGTGTGACTGGATTCTATCAAATATGTTGTATTCCTAATTATTCAGCTGGCAGAATAGGAGACAGGGACTGTACATGTGGACAGTGACTTATAATTACTTGTATTCCTTTTGTTTTGCATGTTTTAGACCTTCAACCAGGCAGAAAAGCACCAGTGGTCCTGTATGGAGAATGAATGGGAAAAGGAGAAAGAGAAAATTCTGAACTCTCTCCTGGGAGCTGGACAAGAGTCTTTAGACTTTGCAGCAGAGGCTGAGGTTTGAATATGAATTTGTATTATTTTGTTAATAAATGCAGTGTATATGTTGTCAGTACATATAAATCTCAATTTCCTTGGTTTTCTGGCCCTAGTTATGAGTAATTAGGGTAAGGAGATATACAGTTAGGAAATTGAGATTCTACCTAGCTATAGGTTGAAGTCCTGAATTTTTTCAGGTTTCTTTATGCAATTGCATAAATTGCTTTCAGAACTGCAAGGGTCATCCTTCACTTGATTTCATTTCGACAGTTCATATAATTTTATGATTTATTTTGTATGCGTCATTCTCAGGTTGAAAATAAATTATTACCCACATTTAATTTTTACCTACAACATATAAATGTATAATTTATGTTGCAGTTAAAAATTAAATTCAGTAAAATTTTTTTATCTAGGTGGAAAATCAATAGTTACAATTACCATTTCATAAAACTGCTACAGTAGCACATGAGTCAAGCATATGTATATATTCCAATAGCTAATAAGTAATTCATAAAATTAAAACCTAAAGTTGGCCATATTGTTGCTACATTTTATTACTGTAATTATTTGTGGTCAGGGTTGGGAAACACACTGAAATGAGAATCAGACAAGTACATACAGTGTATAAGTTGAAATCAATTTAACCTGAGTTATTACAGTGTACATGTATGTTACGAAAAATTATTGCGTGACTCGCGTTACTGTCTGGAAGTGTCTAGAAGCTTCTGCATATTTAATTAGTGTTTTATCATCGTGATTCTGCAATTCTATTTTAAGCCGTTTGCATATGTCGCTGTGAATAGTTTTCATTGTAATGTTTCTTTATTTAGTCGAGCCGGAAAGTTCTGGAATTTTAGGTTAAAAAGGTATATAAGCCCATCGGTGTAGCTTTGGAGTTTCTCTTAGAGAGAAAAGAGAAGTGTGTTTGGTTGAAGTAAGTCTGAGAGCTGAGAGCTGAGAGCTGAGAGTAGTTGGCGGAGGCCGTGTTTATTGAAGTTGACAGAGGTCGTTTATACAGTTGGCAGAGGCCGTGTTTATTGAAGTGTAACAGAGGTCGTGTACATTTGGCAGAGGCCGTGAGTATTGGAGTTTGACGGAGGTCGAGTGTAATTTTACAAGCCTAGAGTGAGCTTATTGTGAAGCCTTGTGCAGAGTTTACTACATTTCGTGTGGAATAAATAACCTTGTTGCTGTTCCGACAACCCTGCGTTCTGTTTAGTCTACAAACAACCCACTTCTCACTCGTCACAACACAATCGAACTCGTAACAATGTAATTTCCTTTGTTCCCAACCTTAATAATTATTTGTGGTCAGGGTTGGGAAACAAACTAAAATGAGAATCAGACTACATGTAGGCTGAAATCAGTTTCTCACACACAACTGGTAGCCATGCCAAGCCGAACCATGCAGCCTGACCTTTATTAATCACAGACTACATCAATGTAGGAACAAATATGAAAAGGTACATTCCTAACAGGACGAAAAAACTAGTCCGGGAAAATAACTTGAAAACTGCAGTAACTCAAAGAACTGACTGCAAATAAATCCAACAACAGGAACTGGAAAAAACTCCAAAAAACTAGAAGGGTGGGTGGGCGGGAGGTCAGGCAATGGCGAACGGCAACAAGAAAAGTGAGCAATCTCATAAGCCATGTGACCTATACCCCCCGCACACTAGCACCCAGACTCCCAGATGTGTGTGAGAGAAATGTTTTCCGCTTCATTCGTGCCTCAGCCAGCGGAAAACAACACTTAACCTGAGTTTGATTTCAAACCACTACAATACATTTACATACAGCAACTTACTATATAACATTCTGTTTACATGACTTTGTATATCCATGTCCTGTCTTTTATTATTTTAGGTTTTCACCACAAGTTCATTAAACTTACAAGGAAGAAGTGCTCTTGATGCTACTGAGTTATCCTATGCTAGACAGGTACATGTAAAGAAATTACATTTTTAGCAAACACTGCTGATGCAATTGAAATCATTGGCACCTCCTACAGTTGTATATAATTATACCTCTTACTAACCGAGTTTGAGGTCCGTACTGTAAGTTATGGACCAAGTTTTTTCCCGTTCACTTATGCCCAAGCGCAAAGTGCACGGGCCATAAATCAACGGGAAAAAACAAGGACCCATAGCTTACATGTACAGTATGGACAGAGAAAACAAGGTAAGTAAGATATGAAATTTAGTATCATTGATCAATTAACAAATCACCTTATTCTTGAGCTGACATGTGTGTCATTTATCCATCCAAAAAGACTCCTTTCAGTACTGCTTTGAAAAGACGAAATGACATGCAATTTTTGACGATGTCAAATTTGTATTTCGTAGAACAAAAAATGAAGTGCAAAACTGAGAATGCCACAATTATTTAGTGAGAAGGATATGTTTTTAGCACTTAAAAATAGTGAAAAAAATGCTTACAAGTTTGTGCTGATAAGGTTGTATTCATAAGTTTGTACTGCTCACGAGTTTGTACTGTTTACAGGTCTACATACACAATGAAGCTCTCATCCAGTCTGTAAGGCACAATATTGTGGATGGATTCCTAGAACTGACAGAAAGATTTGAAGATCCGGTGAATATAGCAGTAACTTTTAATTATTGAAGCATTAAGTAAATTCTGTATAGCAAATTGGATTGTTTACTGTGATAATATGTTGTCTGACTGCTCGGTAAAGTAGAACATTGGCTGCCTTTAATAATTTACCAAAACCTGCTACTGTAGGCTGATCAAAAATTCTGGAGTCCTTAAATTGATTTATTAATTTTATGTAAAACAACTGTATTGCCTTTCTCCTTCATATTAATTTCCTCTGTGTCAGACAACAATGACAAATTAAAATATATTGATTTTGGACTTCATTCAATAATAAGTGCATGACTTCAAATCACAAAAATAATAATTATTGCAAATAAATTAAACCAAGTACCCTGACCATCTTTTGAAGGCAAAATAGCCCAACTTCATGTGTTTGTAAAGACTAGTAACTACTGTAGTTTTATCCTAAACATGTGAAAGTTTGGAATGTTGGCTATGTTTTGAAAACAGAACTTTATAATTATTGCTACAGTGCAGCAGAATGCAAGTTTTGCTTCATAGACACTGTCTTTTGCTTGCAGATTATCAAGGATATGTGGACATTTATTAAAGAACTTGGAGAGGATGTTCAAGGCACTCCAGCATCATCACAGACCATAGCTGAGAAAACTAGGTACAGCATGTATATTATGTACAGTACATATGTGTCACAACTACTGTACACTGAACAATGGTGACTAAGTAATTAAAATGTATGATCTTCCCAATTGGTGCAATAATATATTTATTGCAGTTCTTTATGTGTATCTTTAGGTTTTCACTTGATTTTCAAGTTGGATTTATACAACAGGCCAGAGGTTTTCTGGAAAGAAGGTATTAGTTTATTTTTGCACTTGCCATGTACACTGTACATGTAACAGTATGTGTAAGGATTGAAGTAAGTTTGTTGGGGTGCCATCCTGTCTTCATTATAATATAAAATGCAGTGACATAATTGTGATTGTAATCTGGGTCATTTGAAACCAAAAGCAATCGTGAAGAAAACTTCATTGAAACTAGTAAGTAAACAAAACCTACAACTACGTTTATTCAAAATTATTTTTCTCTTTGGTGAGCAATTTTGTGTTTGTCTGTTCAAACCGAGTTAAGGAGCCAACGCTGCACATGAAAAACAAATTAATTCTTTAAATTCTTTCTTACCAGGAAGATATTAAATTTAAGGATTAGAGAAGTCAACAAGGAGACTTGAAAGACAACAAGACTGATAGTCATAGAATAGTCATTCTAAAGGGTGATTTAGACGGTACGATTTGTTGCATTCATCTTGGCGTATGCGACACAACGTAGAACAAAGTGGTGCCGTGTGAATGCTCCTACAACTTCTCTACCACAGATGCACACAGCCTAAAATTTGTCGTATGATTTTGAATGTTTTAAAACCATACAACACTCGTAGGTATAAGTAAATTGAATCACAAGTGTTGTATACGATTTTTTACATGATGTGAGCAGCACGTGCTACAGAAGTTGCATGTGACAGTCATAAGCAAAAGTCGGCCTTAATCCTACATATGTGTATGCATAAATTTGGGTTGATTTAACACTTTAAACCCCAAGACTAATCAGTAGCAATATTCTCCTTGTAATATCAATGCTTTATGAAAGGGAGTTGTCATGAGAATTAAGGGCAGGATCCCACAAGATGAATTTGCTTGATATGTTAACAACATCTCCTTGGTACTGCTAAAGAAAATGTGTGTGGGGAAAATTTTGATCTTAGGGTTGAAATGGGTTACCAGTAATTCTGGCTTGTTATACCTGTGGGTACGTATACAGAGCTTGGAAATGGGTTTTCAGTGGTAGTGTTAAATCTGACAGGAGTCTTAATGCCGACTGACCTGTTGGTTCAATTGGTAGAGTGCCGGACTACTGTGCGGGAGGTCGAGGGTTCAAGCCCTGGCCGGACCAACACTCAGGGTCTTTAAATAACTGAGGAGAAAGTGCTTCCTTTGCAATGACATCTGCAAATGGTTAGACTTTCTAGTCTTCTCAGATAAGGACGATAAAACCGGAGGTCCGGTCTCATAGCTCTTTACAATTGATTCTGTGTGAAATTAAAGAACCACTAGGGACGTGACGAACCCTGGCTGTGACCACCCCTAGTGCTTGCCTTCTACATTGTACCAGCATTTGACCAGGCCTTCTGCTCACGCATTTGATTATTCATATAGAAAATGTGCAAAATAAATGTTGAATATTATTATTATTATTATTATTATTATTAATGCCACAGATACTTAAAGTTTGTGCAAGACACTGTTTACGATAATCTGCATGAAGCCAAGTTGGGAGGAGTGCCAGGCACATTTCACTTGGTGAAGAGTTATTTAAAGATTATACTTCCACCAGTGGTACAAGGATTAGAGGTACATTTATGCATTTGGGTGGGATATTCAAGCTGTGCAGAACATAATGGTAAAGAAAGCAACTGAGACAAGAAAGTAAAAGTAATTTCAATTCCCTGCAGCTGTGAAAAGATTAAATATTTCAAAAATTTTGTCCAGCACTTCCTTGTTCTAGCCTTGTTGCATAAACTTAGGCATTCGCTTAGGAGTGGTACAAAGAAGGTCTGTTAAACTGTTCTGGGGCACATTTCTTGAATGCTCGGTTACATCAACGGTTAAAAACCTGATTACCATTGATTACATTTAAGTATAATGTTGATCATTTTTTATTATACATACACACACACATTACAACATTTTCACTGCTTATTAGACAGAAGAAACTTTCCTGATTGATGATGGTTAAGATGATTCCCTGTTTTCACACTGCCCTTTCCCCTGTCCCTTTCAATTCATACAAACCTATTTCTCCTTCGATGTTTGAATGTCAAAAATAATGATTATTCCATAATGGGAAAAGAAGCACTGAGAGTCAATTCTATGTCATATTTTATCAAGTGAAAGTTAGAAAGACACATTAAATACAGGTGTTGTAATACTGTTATTTATTACTATGTGTTATAGGATGGTGATATTGATGGAACTCCTTTGTGGCCTTTAATTTACTATTGTCTTCGATGTGGAGACCCAAGGGCAGCTTTGCAGGCTGTGAAGCATGTGCCGTAAGTGAGAGTTCTTTATTAAGGACTTTGTCTACCAGGATCCAACACACTGTCTACCAGGATCCAACACACGTGTTTATTATTGTCATGATTCATAAGTTAGAGCTTGCAGTAATGGTGGAACAAGAAGTAAGCACAGAGTGCAAACCAGGCCATTTATCAGACATTGAAATTTCTGTGCTATCTGCAGAGGAACAACCACTTCCATGATTTAACAGAGTAAGAGAGGTTAACAGATAAATAATCGCATCTTCACTGAAAAGATTACAGAGCTAAAAGAAGAATCAACATGAGATTGCAGACAAGAAGAACAGGCATCAACAAATTACTGCAGTTGCAAGTCCGCTTCCAAAACTAAACAAAAAAAATTGGATTTGAAATTGTTGCAGTGCAATGAACCATGACATTAATTGTTTGTTTTTATAACTTTGACAACAAGGGCATCAAAACATGGGGCTAGACAAGGAAAACCTGCATTTTATTCTTTCTGGTAACTGCCAGTAGTGGTTTAATCAATATTTATATTAATATTAATTTTTATTCCTTTACTTGTTTGTTTTTCTAAATTCCATAGGCAACATTTGGGAGAATTTAGAGACCTATTCACCGAATATATGAGCAGCAAGGAGGGAAGGTACATTGTGAAACTGAATGTGTTTGTGTGTTGAATGTTGTTCCAGAGTGGGTGTCTTTCCACAGGCACGTACTAGGGAATATTACTGGTATTTTTGGTGTTATTGTGTAGTCTTTTTGTAAGTTAGTTGACATCAAACATTGCAAATATGTTCACATTCCAATTTGATGAGTCACATCACTTCTTCTTACTAGTGGTGCCGGAAAGTATTAAACTGTAGAAGTGACTCACTGTTTCCTGTTGTTGACTTAGGCTCAGCCCCAGTTCTGAAAGCAAACTACGGCTCCAATACAGGCGATCAGTCCGTACAAGCCAAGATCCCTTCAAGAGGTATTAATAGAAGTAACAAGAATGGTTAACTCAATGCACAAGCAAAAACATTTCCATAATAATCAACAGCAGTTATAAAACCAACAAGCTCTTTGTTGACAAATAACTTTGATTGACAGGGCAGTGTACTGTTTGATTGGACATTGTGATGTGCTATCTGATTCTCATCAGGAGGTGGCCAACAAAACTGAAGATTACTTATGGCTCAAGGTTTGTGTGGACTCAGTTGCATTATGTTATGAAATAAGTTTAATCAAAGAATTCCTGATGAAATAATTATTTTTCAAGGTCACCCCTTTTCTCATCCACCAACTTGTAGCCTCACCTACTGTAAGTAACGCAGATTTTCACACTCACAAGCAAAGCAATGCCATGTGAGTGAACAACGGCTGGAACTGATATTACAATTTACAATACAAGAATCAGTTTGTATATTAATTTCATAAGCTTAGAAAAAAACATCAACAATTTTGGTGAAACAAAACGCGCAGCATCCATATAATCATAATTTATTTTGAGCTTTTCAGGCTATTATTCTGCCTTTATCAACCTTGTTACAATCGTCCAGACTTTATGACTACAGTACACCTGTTATTTTAGCTGACACTGAGTTGGTATCATTTTTGCAATTTTCAGGGAGTTAGCAGCCTGAAAGAGCTTGAGTCTTGGGCTCCTGAAAATTAGTTTAATTCATTTTGATAAGTGCAAGTTAACCTTTCCAGAAAACGTTCTAGGCCAATGTGATGATAAAAAAGCAACACTTTTTAATGTGTGTTCTTCATCAGCTGAATCAAGTGACTGTTGATGATGAAGAAGGAGTGCACGACAGCCTAACCTTCCAGAGGCTACAGATCATGTTACTGGAACAGTTTGGTGAGGATTTTGTTGTGGTTGCCTTTTCATGTTTTCTCAAACATTGTCTATTTTGTCAGTGGGCACTTCTTGCTTAGCTTATTGTTTGTAGTTGTTCACCTTTCATCAACTTTACTGCATGCACTGTTTGTGCCAAACTTGGAAAGGCTGGTTTGCTTACTCTACAAGTGTCAGATCTATGCAATGTGCACATTGCAGGCTGTGTACACCCTGTAGATGTAGCAATGTCACCCATGTGTTGAATCGAAGCACCACTGATAGGTAATGCTTTTAAACCATGATCATAAATGCTTGACTCAAGTGTAATGATTGCAGAGTCAGTAGCTGTTTACTGACTGTACACTGTACTGGTGCATTGCCATATGCCTACATTATGACTGCTTACACCATGTTTCTTCCTGTGTGGTTGTGCATAGAGTGTGTTATGATTCTGAGTGCTTCGCAGTGATTTCCACATACTGTACATGTCTTGCCAGCATTGCTTAAACCACACTTTCCAATGCTAGCATCTGGTCACAGGTTCAATGTTGTACAGTATGCTGGCAGTGCCTTGTCTCAGGTTAATCATTGCTGAGAAAGCCAATGAAAGGACTGCTAATTTCTTAACAGAACAAACCACCACCTGCAAGTCTTAAACTTGTCCAATGACCACATGTTGTTTTCCTGTTACTTTTTGCAGGTGAAGCCCACTTCAATGCATATCAGAAGCCTCTTTTGTACTTTCAAGTCTTGTTTTTGACAGGCCAGTTTGAAGCTGTGAGTATCATAAGTTTGTGACAATGTTTCTTGTGGGTAACTAATTTTTAGCAGTCTCTTACAGATTTAAACTATCGACTTTGACATAACAAAGCTCTTCTCTTGTTAGGCAATAGAGTTCTTATCTCGCGCTGAGACCTACAGATGCCATGCTGTACACTTTGCCATTGCTCTTTTCAAGATGGGATTACTTCTTTTGCCAGAGTCGATTCAAGCACAGCTCTGTAAGCAAAGGCATTTTATCATTGTCATTACCATTGTTGTTGTTGTTGTTGTTTGTGTTAATAATTATTGTTATTCTTAATAATTTTATAATAATTTTGTTTTACTGTAATATGATGCAATGTGATGTGATGTATTACATACAGGCAACATTTTATATATTGTTTTTGTTACTGATTTACAGGAAATTCACATAGTATTTATGTGTAGATAGTGAGATAAAAGATACAGCACTATGTGGTCCACTTGCCATGGCCCAGCTCAGAACAAATATTATTAGGAAGACTCGTGTAATAATTATGATAAAAGCTCAAATATGCAAGTGTTTTTACATGCAAACTGGTTTAGTTTCTCATATTGTCACCTGACGTAGCTGGAATTAAGATTGTGAATTTGCATGAATGCACAATGTACAGTTTGTACATGTATGTTGTACTTGTGCAAATTTGTAGACAACATTGATCAATAAGGTAATGTAAATGTGACCTTACTAAGTTAGTGTTAATGTTGGGTTAAGGGAGGGGTGTGCAGTTACCCAGATACGGCAATTGATCCAAAAATCACAAGGGAGTGTCTGAGTTGTTCAATATGTAATAAGCCCTTGCATATTTTTCAGTGACTAAAGCAACTGGTTACCCAGCACCAAGCAGACTATTAAACTTTGCTCGTCTTATTATGTCATACACTCGCAAATTTGAAGTTACAGATCCTCGTGAAGCTCTTCAGTATTTCTTTTTATTAAGGTAAGTGGATGTGGCTGTTCTATCCATGTGTGATAAAATTTTCAAAATTAAAATTACATGAAGTGCAGATTTCCAGAGTACTTGGTTACATACATGTACAGTAACTTGTAAGTCTGTAGCCATGCGTTCTCAAAACAGACAGCCATGAACATGTACACAGTAATGTCTGGCCATGCAAGCTACACTGTATTGTGTATGAATAAAACAACTCAATCAAAATCTTTTGAGCTACATATGCTGTGATATTGTTTATTGTGCTGTGCAAGTTACATGTTTTTATAGCTTTTGCATCTGTGGAATATATTATTATTTTGTTATATTGTTGCCCGTTTTTCTTCTGTTGTACAATATATTGCTGTTATTGTTGTAGCTGAAGAATGCCATTTGGCATAACTTCAGTGTTGTTTGGGATTTCACTTTATGTAACCTGTATTGCTTTAACTTTGCATTGCCGTTAACTTTCAGAGGAATGAAGAAGCCTCATGGTGATGATCTCTTCATGTCTTGTATCAGTGAACTGGTTTTAGAAACTAGAGAAGTAAGTTAACAGTACTTCTTTTGTCAGGTGGATTGTTTTTCAATTTTTAACTGGCCAACTGGTTTATTGACAGACCAACAGATTGACTTGCTGGATCACGCTATCTTGTTGGCTGGCAGACCTCAGGTGCACTAACTGACTGACTGACTGAGTGACTGATTATACCATTTTATTAATTAACAGTTCCAAGTGAATTGTGGGGGCAAACCATCAAAATTGCAATTTTAAATTATGTTCTAAAATTGATGTTTGCTGCCACAAAGGACTGGCAAAACTGGTGTATTGAGGCTGGTTTTCTGGCTTGTTAGCTGACTGAATGAAAGGATTCAGTTACTCATGGAGAGATAATTATTTTCTCTGCCAACAGTTTGAAATGCTGCTGGGACGGCTAGAACGAGATGGCACAAGAAAGGTAAGCAATTTACAGCTCACAAATATGTTTTCTGGTGAAAAAAAGGCATTTCTACTGTTACCTTTTTATAGTTGATTTTGCTAAGTATGTTTCCCTTTGGCAATGTTTCAGCCTGGTTGCATTGATAAATTCCAAAAAGATACTCAGAGAATAATTGAGCTTGTAGCCAGGGATTCAGCTGAAAAGGGGCTGTCTGAAGAGGCTGTTAAACTATTTGATTTAGCCAAGGTAAGCTTTAGCAGTGCATTGGTCAGATCTCCTTTGTTTTATTTTGTTTTTGTTTGTTTGTTTGCTTTCTTTTTTTTTTTTGCGTAACTGGCTCAGTTATGATTCGTATCTTTTATTTCAGGGAGGCTCGAAAGGGTTTTTCTTTGCTTTGAGGTTTATGAAATGATGAAAGATTACAAAGAAGGGTGTGGGCAAACTATGTGTCCTTGCAACTCTATTGTTTGGCTATACTTTAAGGGTACTTGTGATGTAATGTCAGTTAACATGGCAATGCACCGGGTCCACGAAAAGGTCCTCAATAATTATTCCAGTTTACGTAAAAAATCACTCATTGACCTACCATTTTTATTTTTTATTGGAAAGCTCCCTAAATTCTTTAACCTTTCAGACAGTATGACAAAAAGGTATCTAGTAGAATTCAATATTATAAAAAAAACATGTTTCATGGCTTACAGAAAATTGTACTAGATAATTTTCCCTGAAACTTTTATATTTCAAGTGCCATCATGAATGGTGCTTGCATGCAAAAAATCAGGATAGGTAACCAAGCAAAATTCCAAGCTAAAAACAAAATAATGTTTTCCGCAGATTTTATTTTCGGTTTGTGATATTTTACACAGTATTTTACTTGTGGTGTGCTGCACATGTGACTGTTTAATTGTGATTTTGATTCATTCAGCTGATGCTTGCATCTTAGTTATGATGTGTGTAGATTGCACACTCGCATGCAGCTAAAAACCCTCTCCAGCCTCCTTAAAGCCATTTTATGATTTTGTGATTCATGTACATTGTGTCTCTTGACAACGGGCCTTTCCTCCTTTTGTTGATCTTCCTGAATATCCAAACCCCCCTCCCCTCCCCCCAAAAATGAGAAAGATGTTCCTGCATAAAAAGACTGTTAAGCAACATAATTAATTCAGTGGGTCTATTTGTGCGTGTAATTATGAAGTACTTACTAGCTGATTCAGACAGGAAAGCATTTTACAGATTGATATATTTTGTCCTTTGGCCTGACCTGATTAAAAAATTAGGTCCGCAATGCGTAAATGTGTGGCTTACTATTCCATGTGACAGGCGCTCAACTCTGATGGAGAAATGAAATTTATTTGATATATCTAATCACACCATTATGTGGCTACATACTTTGTCTAAGCACAAAAAGCATTTTGTGATTAAAGCATGTTTGAAGTTGCATCCAAATAATGCACATGGGAGTTGGTGCCTTAAAGGTGGTAGAACCCGATGCATGGAAGACAACCATGGCAACCCTGCAAGTGCTAAGGGACCGTTCATTTCTTTTATGGGATGGGAATGGGGACTGGTGGGATTTGGGGGGGGGGTAGGGCTGACAGCCTCCAAATCCCACCACACCCACCCTCCCCCCCCTATCCCATTAAAAAATGAATGGTCCCTAACCACCTAGCAGCACAACACTGAAATTTTCTGTGGAATACTTGCATGTATCAACCTAAATTGCCAGTATTACATTTACCAACATTAAGGTCACTCGAAAAATTTAACTGTCACTGAGAATTATTTACAAGGATAAAACTCTGTTTAAGGGACTATAAGTGTACACTGTAGTTCATTCATTGTTTTAAGTCAAATTTTGCTATGTATGACTAAATTGTTTGCAATTGTACTGCAAGGGACTATAAGTGTGTTTAGTAAGATCCTGCAACTTATTCTGGCACCACTCATGTTAAGTTGTATGGTCCTCACACATAATTTTCGAAATTGAATATGCATTGAACAGGTGTGTATTGTCATACAGGTCGTTGAAAAATTAATACACCTTATTCTAAAATGGCTCCCATTCTAATATCCTCTTGTTTTTATTCAAGTTTGGCCCTTGTTGCCTCGTTCAAGGTAAAATATTCTTTTGAATTTCGCTCTTGAGAACGAGGCCAAAGGGCTAATTTGAATAAAAACAAAAGAATCTTAGAATGGGAGCCATTTTGGAATAAGGTGCATTATCACAGAATAATCTGCTTTCCCCAACTTTTTTGCTTGCAACCTCAGAATCACGAAAAAGCCTTGGAAATTTTGAACAAGCTTTTGAGTCAGGTGAGAACCTATATTTCAGTTCGCACAAGTTTTTGTCTTTACTTCTTGTAAAATTTATAAACATAGTAATAACATGGGATGCCTGTGGCAGACCATGTTATAGATTCTGTTCGTTTTCTCTACAAATTGACAGGGTCTTTTTTTTTATTTTTTATTTTTTTTAATATTATTATTATTTGAAATGCTTTGTATTGTTCTTAACTGCTAGTGACACCATCATGTCGTAGCTTTGAGGTCACATCGTAACATGATAAAGGTGAAGTGACTGTGAAATTTTACTGCATGACCCAAAATTTTACCAAGGTTATGACCCGCTAACTGAGTGTGCACATTCGTTTTTAGGGGAATACATAAAGGTAAGTTTCCGTTGGAATAGATTGCTCGTCATCTCGTAATCATCGACGCGTTTGCTGGAAAAAATATTTCAAATGTATTCAAATCTTAATCGCCAGTGACAAACGGAAAGGAGACGGCTGCAAGTTTGAAACAAACAAGGAGACTCATTAGATTATTTACGATTAAAAAGTGAAAAATTCAACACGCAAACTAGTCGCACATAGAAACAACATCTCACGTTGGGAGTGGATTAACTGTGGCGTGGTGTGCTCTTTCCTCTCAAACTAGGTGGTGTCTACATCAAGTGGTCTCCAGTCTCCTCGCGACAGGCGACAGGCCATGGCATATGACCTAGCACAAAGGTACAGTCAGGGAAACTTCAAAAATGAAAAAAACTATGAACACTTGTTGAAGACTCTGTTTCGGCATGAACCTTCATTCTACAGATATCTCCCTACCCTCCCCACCCACCGTAAATCTACGGACTCCTACCTACTCAACCCACATTTAAATTTGATGCAGTAAGACAGTAATTGGTTCACTTAAAATCGTATTTGATTGACTGTTGTTCCATTGTAGATACAGGGCGCTAGGTCACACTGCTAGCCAAAGTCGCCTAAATACATTTTACCTTCTCCTGGATCTGATGCAGTTCTTTGACCTGTATCACGCTGGACAACTGGACCCAGCTCTGGATGTGAGTTAATAATAATAATATTAATAATTACTACAATTTATAACGCGGCAAAATCCAGACTTCTGTGTTGGTACATACAATATTTATTATGAACAATAATTACAATGATATTACAGGTGAATTGTACATGTTGTAGGTCAAAATGATTTCAACCTACAATAGTTTGATTCTCAAATTGGAAATTCATTTTGACCACAACATACACACTTGCATGCTGCTGAAATTTTCCAGTGATGTCAAGCATGCTAACACTGAGTTCTCTATAGCTTGAATCGATTGTTTATTAATTCCTAACACAATTTACTTTAAACTGGGTTTCTTGGTCCATATTGAACCCCTCGCAGCATCGTTTTTAACCATGCGTATACACTTCCTGAACTTATTTGCGGGGATCAAAACAAGTGAATTTCCGTATTTGGTTTATTTGCTCGGCAGGTGATGCAGAAGCTCAGGCTTGTTCCTCTGAGAGGTGAATCAGTGGAGGAGAGAGTAGCAGCGTTTAGGCAATACAATGATGAGGTATGATACGTCCAAATTGTCTTGGTGGCATGCTTGTGTACACTGTATCCACATTTGCACAGTAGTGGCCGAGTGTTCAAGATATGAGGAAGTTCTCGGGTGAAAACCCGTGAAAACGGGCTCCCTGACCCGACACACTGAGTTGTTGAGTAAGACCCGCGAAGACCCATGTTTACTAGTCCCTTAAAAATCATCTGTGATCCCCGAACTCTGAAAGTTATGTGGAACACTGGTAGCCTCAGTATTGTGTGGTGTTATCATCTCGAACTTAACAGCTGTACATGAAGGTATAAAGCGGTGGGGTCCTTGCTGTGCACCAGAGAAAATAATGGTAAGGGTATCGAATGTAGTTTGAGATTTAGCTGCTTTTATCTCACTCATAGCCTGTTCAGCTTAAGTTTTTCCTTGATATGAAGAGAACCAGCTGTGACTAATAGGCATTTATTAGGAACTCCACGGAGGAAACCGTGGGCTCAATCGATTAATGCCTGTTCTAAGTTATCTTTTAGTCGTATAGCGTACGCGTACACTGATCGATAACGCGTTTGTTTCTGACTTCATTCAGGTACGGCGCAACTTACCAGATGTGCTCCTGGCGACAATGAACGTACTGTACAGAAAGTATCGCAACACAAGGTAATTTTGCTGTTTCTATCGCCGCAAGTAACTGTCATATACGACAAATTACCCCTAATTTTGATCGGTCGGCAGTTCCGTCGAAGCGATTAGTTTTGAAGATGAATGAATTGAAATCTATCTCTTGCATCAGTCAGTGCACGTTTGGAGTTTTGAAATCCTCAGACTTCATTAAAATTCTTTACCCGACTACTCGTTTCTTTTACCAAACACATCATCATAGCTTAGCCGGACTTTGTACTCGTGTTAAGCCACCTTGTCTTGCCGTTTCATGATTTTACCTAGTTAATTGATCGAATAAGTTATTTATCTTCCCCATCCTTTTGTCCACAACAGAGGGAGTGGTCAGAGTCCTTTGGTTGAAAGTCAAAGAGACGATGGAGGCCAAGAAAAGGTAGTGGTTTGCTGTTTGTTTGTTTGTTTGTTTTTTTTTTCCTTGAATGCCAGTGGTGACCACTGCTCACCACAAGAGTACCCAGAAGTTCAGTGGTGAGAGCATTCGACTAGTGTACGGGAGGTCGTGGGTTCAAATCCCATCTGGAAGTCAGAATTCCTCCTGAGTTCTCTTTACCCATATTGATTCTATCTCACTTAATTAAATCGTAACTTAAAGATCTGGACTGTTGAAAGGTGACATTTCAGTTTCTCTTCACTAAACTTGGACGATTTTATTCTGGTACAGAGAAGTAGATTTTTGTTACACATTTTCACGCTATAAATGCGCAAACGTATATATTTGGGGAAACAGAATTTTTTTTTTAATTTTGCATAAGATATAGTCTAGAGTTACTTTGTAAACAGCAGTGATTGCGTGCAGTGAGTTCGCTCGCGTATAATCTTCAGAATTTTGTCCGCGGGTATCTCTTTTAGTTCCCAAGAATGGGTCATCATTATCATCATCATCGTTATCATGGCAAGGTAGTGTCAGAACATGGAAAGTGCGAGTAACATAAAGGGAGCCGAAAATGTGGGAAAAGTTTCTTGTCGTGAGATACCTGTAATCTAAACGCAGATTGACAACCCGACGCGCGAGGCGTAACTCGCTAAAATATGATGGTTATACATGTAATACGTACGGACCGCAGTTGCGAATGCTTCGTTTCGTCCTTGAATATCTGGGTTTCTTGTAACAGATTTTACACGGGCATCCTGTTTTTGTCTTTCAGTATCGGGAGATTTTAAGGCAACAAGCCCGAGCCTTGATCACGTTCGCGGGACTGATCCCGTACCGTCTTCCCGGAGACACAAATGCGCGACTGGTGCAGCTGGAAGTCCTGATGAACTGATGCTCAACGCTTTTGTAGAGCCTGAAAGCCTTGAAAGTTTGAATTCAGTGTGTACCGGTGTTCAACACGGCGTTTAACTACAACTTAAATGCCTCAGGAAGACTTGCTTCTTATAGGGTTCAATTGATTTACACGGATTTTTCCTGACTCACTTTTCTCCATCTTTGGGAAAACATGCAGATACGTTTCTAGTTATTACCATAAACTCTTCACATTGTGTAAGAGTCCGTAGACTGCCCTGAACGAGGATGTCTATCAGTCATGCCAAGGGCATTGATTTCTATCTTTTCTGTACCTCGATACGACACACCATACCGATATCACAGTGTTTCATCTCGTGAAACGTTAAAGCGCTGAAAACTAAACATTCGTGAAACAAAAACAGATGCGATGTTAACAAAAGGTGACCTAGCCTTGACGTGAATTAGACGTGTATTAGTTTGTTATCTTAGCGTCACTGTACAGGGTAGTAATAAAAACATGCTAGACGTGTCTCATTAACCTTCTTAACTTGGTATTCACCAGGGCCCAGTTGTTCGAAAGCCGATTAACATAATCCAGGATTAGCGTAAACTTTGGTTGCGGTTTTTAACTATTTGATGAAAGTGGTTTTCGCTGCTTTTTGTTTTTCACGATTGGCTTCCCCTAATCTAAAAGTTTGCAGAATATCGGCATTGAACAACATTTGGGGACAGAGAAATAAACTCCTTGATTAATTCTTAATCCTGGATTAGCATTAATCGGCTTTCGAACAACCGGACCCAGGTCACTCCGCTTTGAAAATAGTTTCGTCGTAAAATCGATCACTGTAAGCAGGCGAAAAGCTGACGTTTTGACCTCAATCTTTCCGTTTAGTTCGACTGAACCTTGGCGAAAGCTTGTGCTTGTAATGCCAGTTTTGGAATCTTCGTGATTTCTTGTGTCACTTTCCCGTCGGTGCATTGCGACAGTTTCTTTAGAACCAAACCCCTTTATAAATTTGGTTTTGAATGGACTTGAAGCCTACGTTGGGAAAATTTTCCGTTTGTGTTAGACAAAAATAACCTTGTGGTGTGCTTCCAGACAACGTTTCACACATGCAAGTACAACTTCTGTATGATCAAATTTTTGATACAACTGTCACTAGGGTATGTTCAAGTTCACACAGCAACCAGGTGGACAATCGGACATGGTTTGATGCTACTCTGGTTTGAAAATTGATGAATGTAACTTAAAAAGTTACAATTCACGACCCAACGTTTCGACACTCCTGTCTAGTGTCTTCATCAGGGGTGATCTAGTGTTGCAAAAACGACCCTTTTATACGCTTACTAATTAACGACCTTTTGTGACAACCGTCACTATTTTAACACATTAATCCGGAGGCGATGCACTCGTTAGGTAAAACTTAATTTTTGAATAATTATTATCACAATCCAATATCTTCATCCATAAAGAAGGGAATGTGCTGCTTAAGCTTTGTGCCTTTAAGTTTTGAGGCCTTTCGCCAATTAGCGGCTTACAGAAATACGGTGTAGAATCACGCCTCTCTATTGTAAGAAATAAGGAGTTTGAAATGTGTCCCTCCTTGATTTATGTTTTCCGGCAGTTCTATCAAATGGGGAGTCAAATTATGATTTCCGAATGTTTCTAAATTGAAGCTATCAGTTTGGTAAATCATGTTAAAACTGCGTGGGAATTTTGATTCCCTAAAAGAAGTAAGTAAATTGCGTCTGACGTTGTTACATAGACAACCCTCCTCCTCTCGGCGTTGGTACTGGCCGCTTACCGTGGGAGCGGTGAGCCAATCTTTGCATGTCGTCGAGGAACGCCTGCTTCGCCCGTTGATCATCGATTCCGTGCTTTTGATCCAGGTTTACGTAGGGAGGCATTGATTTTTCATTATTCCCCGCGGAGATGCCTGATCCATCTACCACACTTTGATCAACTGGGGGACTTCCAAAAGGTGGCATATTAACATATGGTACGTTAGGACGCTTGCGATGGCTCATTTTGCGTGCAACGATTTTGGTCAATGCTTCCCATTCCTCGTCTGACCACTCCATTTCAAGGATAGCTCTCTTTAGCTCATGTTTTGCAGCGCTTTCAGACAAGTCGCCTTGGAAGACGCTCATCTTCAAGTCTCGATTTCTTGGGCAAAAGCAGGCTTTGTGGCAAAATTCAACGTCCATTTCCACGCCTTCTGTGTCACGCCTGGCGCAGTGTTCTTTTCGGTGACTTTCAAAAGAAACATTGTCAAGTTGGGGTCCACGACCAGGCAACATGAACTCGTATCCCAAGTCCGGGCTCTCGGAAGAGGTGCTAGATTCACATAAATTGTGTGCCGACCGTCTACTATTGGCTTTACAAAGGATTATTTCAGTTTCTTCATCTTCACTTGAGTCGCTTGAACCTGGCAGGTTCATCGTGTTCCTGGGAACTTTATCCTCCGAATCAGAAGGTTTTGATGTCAGCCTTTCCAAATGGTTAATCTTGACGAGCGCTTTTGTAAGCCTCTCTTTCGTCTCTAGGTATGTTTTTATGTTTTCCAGCCACTCGAAGTCGTCTTCTTTGGGACTGGAGAACAAAAGATCTTCGCACGAAGCGGCGTGACGCCGTGGAATTCTCATGGCTTCGGTCCTTTCTTTATTAACAAGCTCTTTCTCTTTTTTCCCAGGTTTACTGGTGTCTTGGCGAAACCACCTTGGTTTCCTGGTCAGTGAATGGAAGAGTCCCTTCTTCACGTTGTCTGCGTTGACGTACATGTTTTCGGCTCTTGTTTCGGCATTCCCTTCCTTTTGACGAGAACATTCCGCGGTCGTGGTTTCTGTAGTATCACCGCTTGGTTTTTCTTTGGGGGTGGGACCCTCGTCTTGTTCATCCTGAATATTGACGTCTGAAAACTCACGGCTGTCGCCTTCTTCACCGTCCTCAGCCCTCACGTTTTTTTCCAAAGAGGACTCGCTGCATTCACTCATGTTGACCTCTTTCCTTTGTGCCTCGCTGTTGGTACCTGTATTTGTATCGAAATTGTCACTTTGCTTGCGGCGATTCCCACTTTTCTCCTCTTGTGGGGGCCTTCCCTTTCGGAACGCAGAGTCCTTGCTTGTCGTATGCGCATTACTCTTTGTCCTTCGTGTAATATTCCTCGTGGAGACGATGCTTAAATCTTGTCCCTGGGGATTGTAGGGTACATGAAACGATGGCTGTTTCGATTGAAAGTTGCTCTTCAAAGTTGCCCTTCGAACAACCGTACTATCAACACCTGAGCTGACAGCTGAATTTGCATTGACGTCACGTTGTAGTGCGCTGGCAGTGAAGACGTCCTCTTCGACTTCAGAGAAATTGGCATCTGCATACTGCATTCTAGTTGAACGTCTCTCTCTAGGTAATGACCTGAATGATTTGGCTGCTTCGATCTTCGACTTTCCATTCATAGCGCGACGAATCACCAAACTTTCACCGCGGTGCACATTCTCTACTTCCTGTTTACCGCTCATTTCCGAAGGCGTTTCGCTTTCTTGGCTGCTTTCGATATTGTGAACCTGTTCTTTCTGAGAAGAAATCTGATACGTTTCCACTTTCAAGGTCATCTTTGGTGGAAGTGGTGGTGCTTTGTCTCCTGTGTTAATCCACGATAGAATACCTTTTCTTGACAATGTATCCGTTTCCACTTGAATTGAGGCATCGGCGATTTGTTTTTCTGTAAGCAATTCCCGCTGTTTTTTCATCACAACGACACTTTCGGTGCTTTCGGTGCTTTCTATTTTCTCGAAACAAAAAGGTGGAAATTGTAACGCATCCAAAGAGTACCACGTGACTTGCTCGTTCGTAAAGCAAACACGATCCGCGTGCAGTGTATTCTGCAAACTTTTGTCTTTCTCTATTGCGGTCACGAGCTGTTGAAACTGAGGTCCACAGCGACACATGAACTCGCGCTGAGTCATAAATTGTGTGACACGAAGTTCTAAAGTACTAGGGAACATTACAACACAATTTTGACTATTGGGCAAAATCGCGAAAACTGTCTCCTCTTCAATTTCCCGCTCGATCTGAACAGTTCCAAGTGTTCTTAAGGCTTGTGTCAGTTGTTGGGAAGAATTTGTGGGGTACCCATTGGGAACTAAACGCGCGATGTTAACCGGAAGAGAAAATTCGTGAAGCACTTGGTCCACAGAAAGTAACCGATAGTTTAGGAGCGCTTGAAACTTCCCTTTGAGATTTGCGGGAAAAGTAATGTATACACGTTGTTTGGAACTTAACAAACGGCAACGTAACGTGCACGCTTTTGACTGATGTGGAAGCTCTGACGTGCAGAGCAATATGTCTCCAGCGACACAGCCAAACGATGGAATATCTTGAAGTACGCGAAAATAGGGAGATGGCAAGTCAGAGAGTTTGTCGAACTCAGAATTTTCGGTGGTGATTTCTACATTCCAGTTGCATGTTGTTGGAAGACAAAGTTCTCTCCCTCTGTTATCTCTCGCCAGTATTTTCCTGTTTTTCTTTACCTTGTATATGATCAGAACCTCCCCAGGCTGGACAAGTTGATTTACAGCCTCTCCACAGAATCCCTTTCGAACCCTGACAATAAGTGGTAATTCTCGGCCATTCTGTAACATGCAGTGTTCAAGGCTGTGAAAGGTCGTCTCGGGTGAATTTGCCATCCTTGTTTGTAATAAAAACCGGTAATAAAGGCCTCCTTGTTGACTATCTAGTGTGCTGCACTCACTTATATTGCAGTAAATTGTTTAAGTTTCGCTTTATGCTGTAACTTGATAGCCAATCACTATTGGTTCTTTTTTCGAGCTGTGAGAGCTGGTTCAGTTTTGCGTGTAATTATGCCTCTGATAGATTATTACAGGTCATAGGTCTTTTTCTCGGAATCGCTTAAAACAATGGTCAGTATATAATGGAGACGAATTGCTTGGAACAATAAACATTTTGTCTATTTAAAGAAACGTGTGTAGCGTTTCTAAAGTTTAATTTCGAGACCACAAGAGCCACTTCAGTGAATTCAAAGATGTTTTACGAATAGTGTTTTTCATTACACTGGTAATGCGGAAATGAATATGTGCTTGTTGAGAAACGAGTAGGCGTTTACGGGAACATTAAACTTTTGAGCTGAGGTGTCTCACAGTTCTAAAGACTACGGCTTCCAAAAGTAGTTTTGGAAGGAAGAGTAAAGTAAATTGTCGTGTAGGGAAACAATGTTTGTTTAATAATTAAGCAATAGAAAACGTTTTCCGTGTTTACATAGCCTGATATAAACACGAGAGGGGTTGGGAGAATTCGAGACAGTTATGCAAACCCGAGACGAAGTCGAGGGTTTGCATAACTGTCGAGAATTCTCCCAACCCCTCGAGTGTTTATATCAGGATATGCAAACACAGGAAAAAAGTTTTCTATTGCTTTTATAAAACAACTTTCCCGAGAAAAAAAACAAAACGCTCTTGTTCAGACTGTTGATTAAAAGAGAAATTCTTACCAGTCGCGAAGTCTTGTACACGAAGCTTGTACGCGTAATCAGTCTTTGTTTTGCAAAAAAGATGCTTACCAAAATACGGGTTTTTCTCGCTTAAAATGTCAGCTCAAGCGAAAAAAAATTGGCACAGCATGTTTCTAAAGATTTTCCAAGTTTCAACCGACGAGGAAATTGGTAAATAAAGTAAACTTGTCGAGTTTTTCAACTCAAAACCTTTTTCAAATTCGTGCTTGCGTGATTAGTGCGCGGAAAGCCAAACAAGTTGAAGTCACAACCATGTTTACATACTCTCATACAAACACGCCTCTCGGCCAATCCGAGCCCGCGTACTATCTTAATTGTTTTATAAATAATAATGTAATAAGTTATAGCGCTTTCAGTAAAAATGTTCTAAAGTGCTTTTCAACAAAGTATAGAAATGAATATATATATTATAATATACAACACCCAGTGAAGCCGGGAACATTAGTTTCTAGCCTTGTCTCAACTGTTTTAAACTGTAAAACTTAAAAATAAACTATTTGTAAAATAAAATGTAAAGATAAAATCAATATTAACAATAATAATTATAAAAGATTGAAAGTTCATCTGGTCTCTATTTCATAAAAGATTCAGTAAAAGGCTTCTCTGTAAAGAAATGATTTCAGTTCACGTTTAAAATTAAAGTGTCAATCGTTTCACAATTTCGTATTTTTGGTGGTAAAGCGTTCCAAACCTTGGGACCGGCTACGGCGAAAGCGCGGTCGCCAAAGGTCTTGCATCTGGTTCTTGGTTGCTGGAGTGTCGGCGCATCACGCCGCAGCGACTAGGACGTCTTGGAGATGCTGATTTGGTCTTTCAAGTACTTTGGGGCCATGCCTTTGATGGATTTCAAGACCAGGAGGGCCACCTTGAAGCGGATCCGGTATTCAATAGGCAACCAATGTAAGTTCCTGAGAGTTGGTGTAATGTGCCTATAGCTTGGGATATGGCAGACGAGTCGCTCTGCAGCACTGTTTAGTACCTTCTGAAGTCGATCCATCTGGTACTTTGAGATCCCAAATAGTAACGAGTTGCAATAGTCAATGTGGGACGTCATAAACGCGTGGATTGAAATCTTGGTTGTGTCTTCAGACAGGAACTTTCTGATCTGTCTGATTTTATACAACCCAAAGAAAGCTTTACTGCAGACCTTGCCGACGTGCGTAGCCATGGACATCGTGCTGTCAAACCAAGCGCCTAGATTACGAACCGAGTCCGCAGGTTTAATTTCAGATGTGCCAACATGAATGTGGTCGATGTTTACTTTTGTAAACTGTTGACGTGATCCGACAATCAGAAACTCAGTCTTGCCATCATTTAACATCAGCTGATAGTGGGTCATCCATCGACGAGTGTCGCAGATACAGTCCGCCATTGTGCGGATAGCGACAGCCTGGGAAGCGTCTGATCCAGCATGAAACGATACATACAGCTGGGTATCATCAGCGTAACCATGCATGGTTGGCAGATGTTTCTTCATAGGATTGAACAGACGCGAGGCGTAGATGATAAAAAGTATTGGCCCAAGACAGCTTCCCTGAGGCACACCAGTAGCGAGATCAAAGTCTCTAGACTGTTGTTGATCAATGACCACAGGCTGTTTCCTCCCGGACAGGTAAGATTTGAACCAGGAGAGCGCAAGATCGTTCCCTCCAAGATCACGCTGCAGCAAATGTACTAAAATCATGTGATCAATAGTGTCAAACGCAGCGCAAAGGTCCAAGAGGATGAGCAAGGTAACCACTTGTCTGTTTGAGGACGTGGATCATAATTAAATTATTGAGACCTAAGGAAAAGCGGCACTACTGCAGAAAAATGACAACGAAACGATTACAATACCAGAAAAGGAAGTGAAAACACCCCATGCGCAAAATCGCAACATAATTCATTCCATATTATTAAAAACTAGATCATTGGATAACTCAACTCTAGAGTTTTGATTGGCTTAGCCACCAAGGTATATGAGTCATTATAACACGGCATGCTCCACAAATATGATAAGTGTACACGCCAGCTTTTTTTGTTTTAATAAAGTAGGGAAGAGATACCATAATTTGTGGGTGTTTTTCATAAAACGATTATTTCAGTCGCACTTGTTGGATATGAGATGATTATAAGCACCACGTCGACTATCTATTATCTCTCTTTTTCGCTCACGCACGATTGAAATCTAAACGCGTCACGTGACTGAGTATTCCCCAGCTAAAACTCGGAATATCGGGTGATATTCCCCAAACGCGTGTTGCGAAATATATTTAAAACACATTAATAGCCTCCATCTGGCTTTTTGACCTTGGACATTATCAGTTTCTCGGAGCTCACAGTTTACCTCGTGTTTCGCTATCGGAAAACTGTTTGCTACTCGGAAGAGATGATGTCCGCGGATAAATATCCGAACATATTTTCTCGCCAGATGGAGACTTCCGTTTATATAAACAAAGTCATGGAGTAATTGTTCATTATACTTATGATTCCGAGTAATTGTTAAATAGATTGGGAGAACAAAGGAATGGGCACTAACGGACGAGCAGCTGCAGTTGAAGTAAAACGTATATGTGAGAGTGACTTGTTTTTCTTAACTTCATCACTATATGGTAATGCAGGTACTGAATCAGTGGGTGGCTTGGCGTGGGTATTGTTATATAGTTTTAGCTGACTGTCTAATGCAGGCTGACCTCTATTACAACGGTTGACCACGATGGGAAAAGGTAGAAACGCGATAAACAGAAACTCAGGCTGATAGGTTGGACACTTAGAAAAGTGTTTAGGGTGGAGTATGTGCAGTGGGCTCCCTGTGCATTTCTCTTGTTCCTTCCTTGCACAATTTCGTGTCTTTTCTATCTTCCTTGAATGAATTTTTGTTGGTTTTTCCCCCCACCCCTCCCATCACGTTTCCAATGGTCCATCCCTTACAGCAATAGAAATCGACTGCTGAGAAGCAAGCCACTTTTTCTCATAAACTCCTAGAAATAATTACCATAAAAATTATGAGACATGCTAATGCTGATAAATTCAAACGCCACTATCCCAAAATAGCGCCACCAGTCACTTTCACTGTGACTCTCGATTTCTTGGTTTATGTAACAGTCGGAAGGCTGAAACGAAACTGGAACGAAAGTGAAACGCCACCCAGTTACTAAACTGACACTCGATTTCTTGGTACATGTATCGGAAGGTTAAACGAAAACTGGAACGGAACTTGTAGCGAAGTTTTCGGTTCGTTGATCCCGCCCACCCTCCTCAGTTTCATTTTGCAACCTGATCAAATCGCGATTTTTGTCTCCAGTTTGTACAAAGTCTGATCAAACCGAAATTCTAACCGTGAGCCATTCAAATGACTGTATGGTCCTCTTGCCGCATTGCATATCCGAATGCGGGTTTCAGACTGAGGCCTTGATGTACCGACCGAGCGATAGCAAGGTCAATACTAAGGCCGAGGTCTGAGATTTCCCTGTAATGACTAGACGGACGAGGTTAGTACGTTGTTTATGATATGGCTTTTTATTGAAATAATGTTTTTTTTTAATGCATTGCACCGGAGGTTGTACAGTTTGGCTTGTTCTTCCACTCAAAAACGATAGAACTTATCATCTGAATGTTCCTCGTCATTCATAAATCGAAAAGGTCGAGATATTTTTGTCTCACTTAAATGCAGCTACTATTGAGAGAAAAGATTTCGCCATGAGTTTTGTCGCCGAACTTGCGAGAATCGCCGGCTAAGAAAAATCTTTGTAATGCTCGTAGTCGTTTCAAGGAAATCCGACCCGCTCAGCAGCCAATCAAATCGCTCGTACTATCGTTGCCCTTTCATAGAACCACCTCTTATCGTTTCCTGTCGCTACGGACGGAAAAACGAAAGAGACCTTTAGTAGTAGCCACTTTACAGCACTTCACTTTGTACGGTTTATACAGTTTACACGTTGTAATTATACACGTTGAAATACGTTTATTTTACGTCCCCATGGGGCTTTTCAGGGAAATATGCAACAAACGATAAAAACACAATAAAATTAATTCTATGTATGTTAAACTTAAAATTCATTAAGAGATTCAGATCTAATAGAAGCTAAATAATTAAAATGTTTGTTGCTGGGTATTAAGCTATTATCCGTACTAGATAAATTCAGTTAGCTATCCATTAAGAGTCTTTTCCTCATCAAGGTCTTCCAGTAAAACGAGCTAACGATTGACTTAACTTAATATTTTGCGCACAGTTTTCCAGAGAGATACCATTCGATAGCAAAAGGTTCTCTTGGCGGTTGCGGTTCCAAATAATGGAATATTTAACAGCTGTGAGTTTCTAGTTTTGCGTGTTGATATTGATGAACGCTTAATAAACTGATCAGATAGATACCCCGGAACAAGGCAATTCATGCATTTAAGTGCCATAATTGAATTGCGATAATTCAGATGATTGTCTTTCCTGGAAGTCTCATATATCGCTTGTTGCGCATAAAATATCTAAATCTATTGGCATAATCTATAGATCCAGTTATTTCCTTTCTAAAACCTCGTTACGTACTTTATATAATTCATTGGTTCTTCGGTATCTATATTACTGTAATTTAGTTTGGATGTCCACATTCAAAAGTAACCTGAATAGGTTAACAATACTACAAAAACGGGCGATAAGAATAGTAAGCAGGTCCGGTTGTGATGCTCACACAGATCCAATATTTAAAGAACTTAGATTTCTCAAAATGAAAGGTATTCACTTGTTACAACTAGGTCAATTTATGTACTCTTTTAGTACTGGTAATCTCCCTACTAAATTTGACTCTTTTTTTTCTCTGTTAATAATAGTATTCATAATTACAACACAAGGCACGCTTCCTTTTATCGGCTTCCTCTCTGTAGGACAAACATAAGGCAGTTTTCTATATCCTTTCGAGGTCCTAAATTCTTCAATACCCTTAGTTCTGAAATTAAAAATTCCCTAACTCTAATGTCCTTTAAACACAAGCTGAAAGATTTCTTAATCAACAACTATTAACTATCCAAATCTTGTGTCATACCCAACTACACATCTTGCTCTATATTGGTGATATTTAATCTTTTTTTTGTTTTGGGAGGAAACCTAACCTTGTATAAGCCTCCTGGTTTCTTTTAGGTTTCCTCGCCATATTAATTATCTTAACTTTAATTATTAATATGTAAATTTATTGTAAAGTGGCAAAACTTAATAAATGTAAAAAATGTAAATGTAAATGTTTTACAGGGAGCCAGTTGAGTTGCCTGAGAATGAGGATAACGTGATCGTATTTTTTGGGCAGCTGACGATTCTGCAGGCAAAAGTCTGAACTGCTTGGAGTTTGGCAATGTTAGATTGTAAAGTATTGCTCCAGACTGAAGAGCAATAAAAACGTTTACTGAAAACTAACGCATTGCCAGATAACAAGAACTAAAGTGCGGTTGTCAAAGCAATTTTAACACGTTTATCTGGCCTAATCGTGACATACAACAAGTAACAGTTGCAGTGACATGATCATTAAAAGTTAAACGTGTATCCAGTACCCTTAGTTTTGGATCTGTAACACAATTTTCATGCTTTTGCTCCGTACATTGACTCCAAAATCAAATTGTCTAGTTTGACGTCTCCGAAATTGGACCTGCTTCTGTGCGAGCTATTTTGCGCATCCAAACTCGTAGTCCAATACTTCGAATTCTTCTTCAAGTCCCGAACCTAACATTTTGGATTGGCATTAAAATATGAACATAACGGTAAAGAAAGTATTTCCACACAAACCTCGGGCGCAATATCTCGCACTACTGGGTTGCGGTTGAGTCAACAGATGCTCGAATGCTATCTTGCGTTTCGTCTAAGACAGCAAACACTGTCGCTCGCGGGAAGGTCATTGGGTCCTCAATGTGCCACGCCCGGTCACTCTTAGGCCAAATACTCTCATAAGGTATTTGCGACTTTTAATAGGCGCGCAACCAATCAAACTTAATGACGGACGGTAGACAACTTAGCGCGTGAATCCAGAAACAGGCCAAAGTCATTCCTATTAGCCGGTTAACGAGGTCGATCCGACTCGCCTTTTCGGCGGCAAGGGTGGAGGAATTTCAGCACTACACTCTTCTCCAGCCGAAAACGCTTTGGAGTTGGAGTCGTGTAGAGTGCTATCAGAAGCCAAATTTCCTGCAGTAGAGGTGTTTTTTTGAGAAATGTTTCCTTTCAATGTGGAGGGATTTCCCTCCGGTTCATCGAAGTTGGCATAAACATTCTCTTCTTCATCGCTCGGACTTCCAAGATGCAAGTAGTGAGATGTCTCTATCCCGCCTGTGCCACAATGATCTGAGACACCTTCAGACTGATCGTCTTCACCGCCGTTAACTAAAATCTCTTGGTTGACATATTTTCTTTCGAAGCATTTTTCGTAATCATCGTCATCGTCGGATACAATTGTTTCGCTTGATTCACGATTTTCAGCAACTTCCCCAACGTTTTCAAGGACAACATTTCCAGATACGGATGAAAGTTGAGGCTGTTTTTTGAGCGCTTGCGTTTCAGAATCCTCTCTGGTCTTTTGTCTGTTTTCGGGGAGCTTTTCTACCAGCTCACAAAATTTCTCGGTTGAAACAGGACAGTTATTGTTTTCGCACTTGGAGTCCTTCTCCGCAATTTTTGGCTCCCTAGTTGTGTCCAAAATGCCGCTCGTGCCCTTTCCGGGAGGAAATGGCCGCGTTCTGTCAGCTGGGTCTTGCTCTTGTACCTGCTTTTTAAGCTCTTGTACTTGGGCCCGTGCAGCATTCAATTGACTCCTGAGTTTGAAAAACTGCCCGATGTCGTTAATATCCATGAAGTCTTCTTCACGGCGAGACGAGATCAACTCATTCCTAAGGATCTTTGGATACGATTTCACCTGACTTGTTAATGCGGAACATTCCTTCCTGCTGCTGGTAATGCTGCTACCATTGATAGGTGTTGTTTTCACTGTTGTTTTTTTCTGTTTCTTCCTCTTTGAAAATACTGCCTGAGACGTTTCAAGAAAATTGTCCATTTCTTCATAATTAAGGCCATCGACCGCCTGAGGCGTTTCAAGAAAATCGTCCATTTCTTCATAATTAGGGCCATCGACCGCCTGAGACGTTTCAAGAAAATCGTCCATTTCTTCATAGGAATGGTTGTCCAATGCCTGAGACTTTTCAGGAAAATCGTCTATTTCATCATAACAACGGCCGTCGGCTGCCTGAGACTCTTCAAGGAAATCCATTTCTTCGTAAGAATGGTCCTCATCACTGCCTTCGTCTTCAATATGTTTTGAAAGTAGTTTTCGCTCACTAAGCTCGTGACGTCTTCCTTTTTCTACAAGTTTTTGGCCTTTCATGTGTTGGTAATCTTCGCTCTCATCTCCTTCACAGGTAATATCTTTGAAGGTGTCCACAAAGTCCTCCTGTCTAAAACATTGTCCATCGTCTTTCACTTCAGCGTACACCCTATAGGCTTCCTCGACCTTCTTCCAGTCTGTAATGTCAGTTACCTGATATGCTAGACCTTGCGGTTCGTTCCTTAGAAGCAATGGTGGTACATTCTCGTCGCGTGAATCTGTGTCGTCGTGTTCGCTGTCAGTGTGCTCTTCTCCAGGGCAAAGCACTTTACGTTGTTTTCCTTTCTTCGGAGGCAGTAATGGCGGGTTTTCTTCTTGTGCATCGAGACCGTCCATTTCCTCACTGTGCAGTGGCAAAAGAAATATTGGTCTCGGTGGTAGCTCAGGCCCAACCTCGTCATCATGATCTACTGTTGAAGCTTTTTTACTGTGATCAGATTCCGCGGTGCAATCAGTACGGCTTCCTTCCAATTCTTCAGTTTGCTTTTGTATAGCTTGAGATACACAGACAGTGTTCACCTCCTTATGGGAAACTTCCTCTGCCTTTGCTTTCCGCCCTCTCGGCTTGGAAACTTGTCGAGGGTTATGTGGTGGCGCTCTGATGGCCTCACCCGCTGTCGACGGTAATCTTGACTTGGGGGGAAGAGGAGGACACACATTCGTAGCAGCGATTTCAGTTTCAAAATTTCTGTAAAAGCCATCATCCGTGACTTCGGAAGTAGCTGGAAAGGCGCTGATACTCTCTTTGAGTTTTCTGGTTCCACCAGTCGCATAGTTTTCGTAATCTCCGCCCTCTTGAATTTCGCCATAGCTTGATTGAAAAGATCTTCGGAAGTCGGATGATGGTAGACGGTCACGCTTTGTTGACTCTTCTATGTTGACATGTGATTCCTTCTGTAACGGTGCGTCTTGCTTGGCTCTCCGAATCCTTGGAAGTGGCTCTGGTGGGATTTCTAGCGAACGCAGATTAAACCGTCTGACCGGGATTGCCGCGAAGTAGAAGGAGTCCTTCATTAAATCATCGAGCCTTTTTAACTTGGTTTTGCTCGTTTCGATAGTCAGTCTGCAGTCTTGGATTCTTTTTCCGGTTTCCACGGGAACTTTAAAATCACAGCCAACGTTGATATCCAGTGTTTTGGGGAAAACGTGTAGTAATAATTCTTTATCGTAAGAAGCAGCGAAGACCATTTCAACCTCGGCTTTGCGCGTGAGACGGATGTTGCCCAACTTCATCAAGGACGATGCGCTCAAGTGGTTTTGCTTGGTTCGTGTTGACTGAGGAACAAATCGAATATTTACTGGCAAATCATTCTTCGCTAAAATCTCCTCTATGTGATAATCCTTAACGTCCAACAGCGGCAGAAACCTTCCTGATAGATGCAATGGCAGACGAACCTCTCTGAAATCATCACCATGGACAACTCGAGATGTTAAAAAGCTAGGAGCACTTCTTACGTCCATCAAAGTGAGCTTGCTTCCGGAAACAATGTGAAGCGAAGACTGGATGTCGTCAAGAACGAGAAAATGTGGTGAGTCCGCCGCAAGTAAATCCTTCACAGTGCTGAGTTCCTGACACTTCAGCGGCAGAAGGTTTGCTTTGATATTAGAGTTCTCTTGCACGCAAATCTCTTGACCGAGCTGATCGAGTGCCACAATTGTTTTCTGTCGCTCTACTGTGTACAAAACAAGAATCTGGCCCACTTCTAATGACTCGGCTTCGTTTGTTCCGCAAAATCCAAACTCAATCTTCACAGTTGTAGGAAGACGATATTCGTGATGATCAAGAAATGTGGCAAGCTCGATGGAGGCATTGTCTGGTTTTTCACAAGAGTCCATACTGAGGGCGTACTAAACGAGCAGGCTCGAGACACGCTTCTTTGATAATTGAAATTAAACTGAAAGGTCACACTCATTTTCCTTTGCCTCAGCTTTCATTTGGGCTGAAACGCGTGACGTAAGGTCACTATTCCTATTTTCGTCTACCTTATTTGGCGTGTCTTTCTCAAAACTTCCGAAAACATTTCGGGCTCCGAAAAACTATTTTACGTGCATTAGATTCATTGGCAGAATTTATATTTGTAATGTTTTCTGAAAAATAAAATAAAGGATGGCATAATATTGAGATTTTGTTACAAAAGCTAGTACCAGTCCATAGATCGAAAACCGACTTGAGAAACACTGCTCCGGCCAGAGATGATCTTTCTGGAAAAACTCTCGCCAGGGGCCCGTGTTCTCGAAAGTCCCGAGACTTTTTGGGCGTATTTTGGGTGCTATAATTTCCTTCGTATCTTAAATTTTGCAACAAATTTGACCTTTCGTAACTTGAAATCATAGTAAAAGACCAGCTTTCTAGAATAAGCGGATTGCAGTTTTAGAAATGGCTTTTCGGGCCCGAAAGGTTTCCGGGAGTTTCGAGAAACGGGCGCCAGGTCTCAATACAATACATGCACCCCGTCTCCAATTTGAATTTTGTATCCCTAGCATTTCCCTTTAGTTACAGTTGCTCATTCTACGCCTACTCTTCGTTTTCAGTATCCTGACGGTCTTGTACCTGAAGTGCCGGATTTCTAAAAAAAAAAAAATTGGAACGCGATTCGAATACCAAACAAAAATAAAATTCGAAAGGACATTCAATAGAATTTGAAAGACGAATAACGAAATCCACAACTAGGATAACACAATACGGAACGGCCGAGTAGCATCGAGAACACGGATAACCACACTGAGTTCCAAATGTAAATAATCAAACACACGATACCGTATCCGCAAACAAAGTCAATTTTAGCGGAATCATAGCCTGCATGACAGGCGCTTTATGAGCCAAGCGGGGCGAACGCGATATTTCGCGCGGAGCGCGACACGAGCGCGACACGAGGGGAAGAGAAAAATAAAGCGCTTGTTCGCAGTCCATTGTTCTTGCTGTTCCACCAATGCTCGACCGTCCATCAGGTAGACGGTCATGCTTATTGGTCAATTAGTACGAGAGATGCAGTTTTGGAACTAGCCTGCATAAATATCGCGTTCGCTCCGCTTGGCTCATAAAGCGCCCGTCATGCAGGTTAGTTCCAAAACTGCACCTCTCGCACGTGAGGTTTTCAAGACGAAAATTGCCACGGAGTGCAGAAATAATGTAAAGCAAAGGAACTCGCTCAACACTACAGATCCAGCCCAAGTCGCCGAATTCAGAAGCTATAAAAAAAGAAACAGAAAATATAGCATTCAACGCGCTAACAATTATAACGTGACAATTTTTAATGCCGTTCACCAACTCGAAGATTCGCGGATATAGTTGGAAAATTAAGCTTTCACCAAATCCTGTTGGTAACAAACCCAACACGTCTTTCTTCTGTAGCAGTGCTGCGATACATTTCTTCTGTTCTTCCTCTAAACAATCAATATTGGGAAAACTTTCATCGCTTCTTCATCTTGATCACGCCACGTCATCATCACGTGGTACTAATTGACCAATCAGCATGACCGTCTACCTGATGGACGGTCGAGCATTGGTGGAACAGAAAGAACAATGGACTGCGAACAGGCGCTTTATTTTTCTCTTCCCCTCGTCTCGCGCTTCGCGCTCGTGTCGCGCTCCGCGCGAAATATCGCGTTCGCCCCGCTTGGCTCATAAAGCGTCTGTCGTGCAGGCTAGCGGAATCACCCCTCATCGTTACTGTTCCACCTTTGTTATCTTTTCGCAGACGTCAATGATCCAAAACCTGCATCTTGAACTGGAAAACGTAAAAATTGACATTCACAACAAAAGTGATACGCACGTTGATGCGGGTGAACATGCGAACGCGGATTAAACCCAATGCAAAGAATATGAAATGAAGAATGATTCTCGCAGTTGTCAACGCAATTTATGCAATTGCGAGAGAAGCCTGAAAAAAATTCAGGACTTCAACGGGGCAACGGCGATTTTGACGGCAATGAATTGAACGATTTGATTTCATGTTTTAAGTTTAATTTGCTCTTGATATAGCCTTTTCAATGTCCGACAGTCACTAACCCATAATTACCCTCCAAACCAAAGTAAACCCGCAAATGTAGAGGTTGCAAACGGAAACATGCTTTCCATTTGTATCAAAACGTACACGAGGATCTTTGCGGGGAACTCTGGTCGGACAAAATTTAGTACTCGCGCCTGACTTTGACCGTCCGTTTGTTACACTCCTCTAGGCTTAAACCCGGTGCCCTGGAGTTTTCTTGAAATTTTCTATTTATAGGCCGTTAGAAGGACTTTTAAACCCCTCCGGGGGGGGGGGTGCTTTCAGAAAAATAGGGTGGGGTGTGCGGCACGCTCCTTGAAACCCGTGTCCTATCTCAGACTAAAATCTGTGATTTTCCCTACCCTATTTCGGACCTGATCAAAAATTCTATACCCTATTTCAGACCTGTCTTATAATCAGTTCCCTAGGTCAGACCAATGATAAAAGCAATGTTTATACGCTTTTATACTAGAGTGCACAGAGCATACCCTATTTCAGACCAAAATGGTCAAAACTGATACCCTATTTCAGACCAAAATGGCTAAAAAAAAACCGTACACTTTGGCGCCGCACATACCTATATAAGCCATATAAGGGAAGACCCTCTCCCCGCCCGCCCGGATTTTCAACAATCTAAAAACAACCAGCCCACTTTTACCTGTCACGTTTCGTACCTTACTTCCCTGAAGGAAGTTTGAAAGAGCACTCGAAATAGGTCGTTTCCTTGTCAAATCCCATCAGACCAGCCGGTGCTGACACTTCCTCACTTTAGGTATTTGACACGCGTAAAATCAATGTTATCTCCAGATAAGGTCTCTAGCTTATCAGGTCGTCGCGCCAATCCAAGTTCTTTTTTCGATATTGAATGATACTGATATAGCTCTCCTAATGCAAGGCGGAAGTTGTTTTAGTTATTTAATGGTAAACTGTTAAAACTACTATCAATACGGATTACATATGATATTCGTTTCAGTGTTAGCTACAGTTTAATATCAAGCTTTAGCTAGATGTTACGAATAATCGGATTACAAAATACGATCTCCAGAATATTAAAGAGTTTGACAAAAAAATCCTTTGAGCCATATAAATGAAGACGTTGATCAATTTTCCTGAAATAATTGTACGTGATTGTGAATATATGCATGGCAATCATATATTTGAACTGCGAATGAAAGAATGAGGGTGTTCAATCATCATTCACATCTTCATTAAATTGTACATATCCGTAAATATTTATTTTACCCGTTTCTTCGTGAACATGTACTTAATTGTAATTCAGCCTCCAGGCGTAGCTTGAACGGTACTCAAACTGATTATTTTGCGATCGACACTATTTTTTAATCCTAAATATTTTTACCCATTCAACTTCGAAAGTTAGCATTCAAACTTCCTGGGAATAGCGATAAACATGTCATAAAATATCAAATACCGGAAACAAGTTCATACACTGAATTTTCCGGAGCATTCTACAATAACAGGAAAGAATTCTTGTAAGTAATATTGGCTATTCAAAAGAATGTCGCACCAAATCCCTGAAAAGTTCCAGTTTTGTATGAATTACCAAATAAAAACCAGGACACCAGAATCACTTTGGCACTGAGCTCTACCAGGCCGAAACTCTCTACATTGTGTGGTGTTTACCGGCGGAAAAGATCACGCACTTTTGGTATCATTGTGGCAATATAGTGGAACAACTCTTTACAGACCGGGATGAAACAACTGAAAATTTAGTATACTTCTTGTGTATTTAAGCAGCTTCTTTCGTGTGTCCACATCCGCTCAAATTTTACAGCGAAAATCCTTCTCGGTTTGGCGAAATACAGGAAATTTTGTCGCTGTTTTGTTTGTGTTGTTGTTGTTTTGTTTTGTTTCTTAGCCGTTCATTTATGCACCTGGTGTCTAACAATGTTATAGTAACACTTGGAAACATTGTATTCTATAAGCTTTGTTTGCTGAGGCTCTAAGTCAGAGGAAGAACGCACTCGGTTTGGCATACTTTGGCCAGCGAGTGGCCGTTTATTAAATAACAGCCCTAGTTATAAAATTATGTAGAAGTTCTCAGCAAAGGTGGGGTCACACCCGCCTTTCAGTGCAATATAGGCTTAATACAGAACCACATGCTGAAGAGAATATGAACAACTAAAAGAAACGATCCGATATTCAAGATAACCCACCAAGTTATAGTGACAAATAGAAAAAATCAGGGGGTGGGATAGATGGGAGGGAAAAAATGAAGTAACACGTTGTCAGAAAAAGATGGAGGCCGAAGAGGCCTGCAGTCACGTGATTACTGTTTATATACCCTGATGATGTCATCCAGCATACCGGATATTGTAGTAACCGGACGTTCCCGAACCAATGCATAAACTCATTTATTCCATATAAAAAGGAATAAATATTATTTTTGCGTTAGCCTTGAAAACAGTGATGCTGAAAAAGTCAAACCTTACAACGTTTGGATTCTACGTTCAAGTGACTATGTAAGTCAGTCGAAAATACGTCGTAGTTACTACGTTCAGATTCTATCGTCTTTTTCGTGGGCTCTTTTATTCTTTTCGCATCTTAAAGAGGAAATTCAACTGCTTCTCCAGGATCCCGGTAAACGTGAAAGAAAGCTACCAGAGGAGACATAAGAGCCAGCAGTCGCGGATCAAGAAGTAAAAAGTCAGCTGGAAGTACACGGTGAACACGTCTTGGAACAAACTGACCGGAGGTCCTTTGACAGTGATTGTTCGTAACGTTGAGCCATGTATCAACATTTGACGCATTCTGGGATCGTGATAACAACCCTAAACATTGGCTATGAGCGCTTTGTCAATTCTCAATTTAGTACGGATAATCAAGACATTAATCAAGACTATTTTTTTCTTTTTGAAATTCTGAATGGAGTCAGGCACACACAAACTGTTCGAAACCATAGCTTCCTTTATTGCACCCATTTGGAAATCACTCGTCCTTCATGAAATCTGATTGGCTTTCAACAGTGCAATTTATTCCCAAATTGCACCATTTTTTGCTCTGAATCACATCCTTTTTTAAAGCTCTCCTGAAGTGAAAATTAAATAAATATTAATACTGACAAAAACCTGTGTGATTTCAAAATGGGTGTAACAAAGTGGTAATTGAACTTCGTGTCGCAAATCGAACGAGCGCGCAGCGCGAGTTCGATTTGGAAATCACGCGTTTGATTTCAGACCAAATTGCACTCCACTCAGTTGACCTCAGTTCAATTACCATTATTAATCATAAAAATTACAATTTCCTCAACTTGCTAAGCTGTTATCTGACAGTTTGTTATTGCACAGCTCAAAAGGCCAATCTCATTCAAAGTTGTAGTTTAAATCAACTAATCACAACCTTGGTTTTAATCATCATAGTAACAGTGTACGGACTCCTGAATTGAGGCTCATCAAAATGGATGTTTTTTCCCCTTGAACAACGTCAGTATTTTAGAAAACAGTAGTGATTTTGTTTATCTTGTGGCACAAACGTTGGCCAAAAAACCAGACGATTCCTTCTTCTTTTCTCGGAAATTGTAATTTTTTTGATTAATAGGTAATAAGACTTCATGTCGTCCAGTTGGGTCTGTCATCATACTCGTGATAAACAGTAATCAGTCCTATTACCATTACTACTGAGCGTTTTAACAGTTAAAAAAACGTAATTTCCTTGAAAGAAAGACGCGAATTTGTCTCGATTGTTTCAATAAATTTACTGTACAAGCTCACACTAGTAATCCTGAGTGAAAGAGGTGGAAATGTGTTGTGTTGTTATCCTCAGCAAGAACACTCGCCTAGGTTTGCCGGGCTTCCAGCAACAGAGGTTTCGTCCTCAAGAATGTCAGGCAACTTTGTTTTGACAACTTCCACATTCCTGTCTTTTGTATTTACGTTTACATAGGCGATTTCTTCTTCATCGCTCTGGTATGCAAGCTGCGAATAACTGGATGCTTCCGTTCTGACAGTGTTGCAGTAAATTGCTTCCATCCCATCTCGGGATGCGTCATCGTTACTTGGAACCCCTTTGCTGGTATTCACGAAATAAGCTGATTCGCTTCTCACCAAGACCTCCTGGTTAACGTATTTTCTTTCACAGCAGTTTACGTAATTGTCGTCGTCGTTATCACTAGATAGTGTGGCCGTTCTGACGGTCGGTGTGTTCGTTTGACCTTCTTCGGCAAGGGAAGGAGAACTCGGCGCTTTCTGTCCAAAACCACCTTCGTGACCTATCCTATTATTGGATTTCTTTTTAGGTTGTTTACTGGATGCCATGGTTGAGTCAAGGGTGCTGTTGTTGCCATGTTTTGAGTTTGAGGTCTTCATATTGAACTGCTTTGCCTGATATTCTCGTTTTCTAGAGCTGTCATCACTCTTAAGCAGTGTCCGTGTTGTTTCAACTGAATCTTGTTCTTTTACAGTTACCTGTCTTTTTAGATCTTCTACTTGGGCACAAGCTGCATCTAGCTGTTTCTTTAACTTGAAAAACTGCTCGATGTTTTTAATGTCCACGCAGTCGTCTTCACGGCGAGGAGAGAGCCAAATATTAGCGGTGTTACTTGGAGGAGAGGCAGGTCTCGACGTTTCTCGACGTGTTTGGCGGGAACATTCTGTTCTGCTGGAACCGCTGCTGCTACTGCTATTAGTACTGTCAGACTGACTTATCCCGGCACTTTTCAATCCAAGTGTTTTCTGCTGTTCTGGTTCCTCCCCCATCAAACATTTACTGCTTTGCAACATTTCTCTCGGACTTTCCACTTCTTCGTAAGCCTGGTCATCATCAGTGCTTTTCTCCTCGACATGCTGGCACACCTGTTGTGCAATTCTTGACTCTAGGAGTCGCGGTCTTTGTAATATTTCACGCGGATTTTCCAGTTCTTCGTAAGCCTGGTCATCATCAGTGCTTTTCTCCTCGACATGCTGGCACACCTGTTGTGCAATTCTTGACTCTAGGAGTCGCGGTCTTTGTAATATTTCACGCGGATTTTCCATTTCTTCGTAAGCCTGGTCATCATCAGTGCTTTCCTCCTCGACATGCTGGCACACCTGTTGTGCAATTCTTGACTCTAGGAGTCGCGGTCTTTGTAATATTTCACGCGGATTTTCCAGTTCTTCGTAAGCCTGGTCATCATCAATGCTTTCCTCCTCGACATGCTGGTACACCTGTTGTGCAATTCTTGACTCTAGGAGTCGCGGTCTTTGTAATATTTCACGCGGATTTTCCAGTTCTTCGTAAGCCTGGTCATCATCAGTGCTTTTCTCTTCGACATGCTGGCACACCTGTTGTGCAATTCTTGACTCTAGGAGTCGCGGTCTTTGTAGTATTTCACGCGGATTTTCCAGTTCTTCGTAAGCCTGGTCATCATCAGTGCTTTTCTCCTCGACATGCTGGCACACCTGTTGTGCAATTCTTGACTCTAGGAGTCGCGGTCTTTGTAATATTTCACGCGGATTTTCCAGTTCTTCGTAAGCCTGGTCATCATCAGTGCTTTTCTCCTCGACATGCTGGCACACCTGTTGTGCAATTCTTGACTCTAGGTGTCGCGGTCTTTGTAATATTTCACGCGGATTTTCCAGTTCTTCGTAAGCCTGGTCATCATCAATGCTTTTCTCCTCGACATGCTGGCACACCTGTTGTGCAATTCTTGACTCTAGGAGTCGCGGTCTTTGTAGTATTTCACGCGGATTTTCCAGTTCTTCGTAAGCCTGGTCATCATCAGTGCTTTTCTCCTCGACATGCTGGCACACCTGTTGTGCAATTCTTGACTCTAGGAGTCGCGGTCTTTGTAATATTTCACGCGGATTTTCCAGTTCTTCGTAAGCCTGGTCATCATCAGTGCTTTTCTCCTCGACATGCTGGCACACCTGTTGTGCAATTCTTGACTCTAGGAGTCGCGGTCTTTGTAATATTTCACGCGGATTTTCCAGTTCTTCGTAAGCCTGGTCATCATCAGTGCTTTTCTCCTCGACATGCTGGCACACCTGTTGTGCAATTCTTGACTCTAGGAGTCGCGGTCTTTGTAATATTTCACGCGGATTTTCCAGTTCTTCGTAAGCCTGGTCATCATCAGTGCTTTTCTCCTCAACATGCTGGCACACCTGTTGTGCAATTCTTGACTCTAGGAGTTGCGGTCTTTGTAATATTTCACGCGGATTTTCCAGTTCTTCGTAAGCCTGGTCATCATCAGTGCTTTGCTCCTCAATTTGCTGATCTGCCTCTTGTGCAATTTTCGATTTACGGAGTCGCGGTCTTTGTAATATTTCACGCGGATTTTCCACTTCTTCGTAAGACTGGTCATCGTCAGTGCTTTCCTCCTCAACTTGCTGGTCCGCTTGTTGTGCAATTTTTTTCTCTCGGAGTCGTGATCTTTTCTGGCTTTCTTGTCTTCCTCCTGCACAACTCTCTGATTTTGTGCACTTGTTTAAAGAATCGGTGTTGGACAATTTTGTTGCTTCTGGTTTTTGTTGCTCCTCCACGTTCCCAGACCGAGAGTTTCTTTGCCTGGTTGAAACATGGAAACCAACCACAGTTTCATTGTACGACTTGTGATTTCCATGGCTTCCATGTTGTTCATCGCGTGGGTTCCCTTTACCTCGCAGACGGTCAATGTCATCGCAAGGTGTTTCGTAAATATCCGGGTCATCTATTTCTCCAATCTCATCTGGTTTCTGGCCGTTCGCGTCTTCATAATGGCTTGTTTCGTCTGGCTCAAAAATTACATCCACGTAAGAATCACCAGGGTCATCTTCTTCAAAAATGCAACCGTCATCTGTCACTACAGCGTACCCGCGATAAACAGCCTCAATTTTCCTCCAGTCGGTTACATCGACCACTAAGTATGGCAGATCTAAGTTCCTTTCTTCAGCCGACTTTTGCTTTGGAGGTATTGGGGGCGGTTTGCAGTCTGCGTGTCCTCTGTTTGCGTCTGTTTTGTTTTCAATATGGGCTGTTTTGAGAGACGTGAGCTTCGGTGGCAGCTCTGGGAAGGACTCTGGGACGTGGTTGTCAATGGAGGTTGCTGGCTCGACAGTATACGATTCCGACTTGTCACTGTAATCGAACAATCTTTCGCCTTGCGATAGTGAGGTACACTCTTCGGTCGTCTTCCCACCACAGGTAACCTTTTCTCCGACAGTCTTTCTCGGCGTGTGCGACGGTGGTTTTGACCTGTGCGACTGAAAGTCTTCATTTTTTTCCTGGATCCTTGACAATGTCCCAAGCTTGGGGAGCAATGGAGGAACCTCCATAGCGGCGCTTGAATCTTGACGAATGAATACATCCATTAATTTCGACGGAGCTAAGCTGGGACTTGGACCTCCTGGAAAAAACTCAGAAATCACGTCTCTCTCGGGCCACTCACGATCGCACCTTTCTTGGTGCTTTCCGGGGACCAACTTCTGGATTGGAAAAACGGCAGAGCAAGAACTGTTGGATGTTGATGCTGCAACAAGTTCGTGATTTATCAACACCTTCCTGTTTGAAGATAGATCGTCTAACGGCTTCCCTTGCTTGGTCACCAGGGACCTTGGATGTGGCACCGGCTCTATTTTCATCGCTCGCAAATTAAAGCTACGAACTGGTTGCGCCTTGAAATAAAAGGAACTTTTTATCAAATTATCAAGTATTTTTAAATTTCTGTCGTTCGTCCTAAGAGCCTCCCGGCAGGTTTTGATCTTCTTACTCATTTCCGCCGATACTTTAAATCCACAGCTAACTCTTACGTTTAATGTTTTGGGAAACAGATAAACCAATAACTCTTTCTCCATCGAAGCTGCAAAGACCATATCCACCTCGCTTTTCTCCGTGAGCTGAATGTTGCCCAATTTCGTCAATGAATGAGCGTTAAAGGGGTCATTAGCCCGTGTTGAGGGAGAAACAAACCGAACCTTTATTGGCAGTTGGCTCCGGTGTAGGACGTCGTGTAAATTATAATCCGTAACGTCCACCAGCGGCAAAAATCTCCCTTTCAAACCCAACGGGAGAAGAATCTCTTTGGAATTATCACGATCAAGGAGCTCACATCTTAAAAAGTTCTCTTTGCTTCTGCTGATGTTCGGCAATATCAGCTTGCTTCCTGAGGTAATTTGAAGCGAGGACGTAATGTCTTCAAGAACGAGCACATATGATACTTTAGCGGCAACCAGTTCCTTCACTGTACAATACTCTCGACTTTCTAGCGGAATAAGGTGTACTTTCGTGTTGGAATTCTGTTGCAGGCACATCTCTTGACCTAATTCATCAAGTGCCATGATTGTTTTCTGTCTCTCCACTTTATGCAAAACAAAAATCTGACCAAAGTTCAATGTATCAGCCTCGCTTGTCCCTCGAAACCCTTCCACAAGCTTGACTGTTGCAGGAAGCCGATAACCATAATGGTCCAGAAATGCTGTGAGATCGTTTGAAGTACTTACTGCTTTTCGGGTACTGTCCATGCTCAACCAGCGACAAACAAGGTTTGTACACCTCACGATACGTGGGATAAGTACGCTTCAGCGCCACCCATAAATATACAAAAACAATCAAGTTTCGCTGAGACCGGAAAGGTCATGGTGTTTACTTTGACAATTGTGACATCATGTGTAAAAATCCTGCTAGGGCAGCTCCTTAGTGAATTTGGAAATCCTATACAATCTTTAATTGCGAAGTCACTGATTCGTATATATATGTAGACGAACATTTCGCAGTTAACTAACTGCAAAGTCCTTCGCTTCTGTAATATATATAGAGAGACATTTTTGCTAAATTTCATTTGTCTCTATACAGTGTGTCTATAAAGTGACATAAATGCAAACTTTGCAATTGTAAAATCTCTCCGAGGCAATTGAGTCTAGAATTTCCGGAAGGTCGCCCTAAACAAGGGAAAAGCCTTTCTTAAGAGTATAAATATTTTTGGAGGGTGGGTTTTGAAATAGTGATGTAATTCCTTACAGAAAATTGGATTGAACTAAGGCATGACTGGTGAGCGCGCACATGCAATCTTCTGCAGGTTATTACCCGTAAACCCGCGGGTTCTCGTGGTCAACCAAGATTTTCTTGTTTAAGAGATAAGAGATTCCGAAGAGAAGTTTGAACAAAGGATTTATTTACGTACGGCTGCAAACACAAGAATATCCCGGGTAGAGTAATTTAATACTATATTTTCCGCGTTTAGTAGACAACAGGAAACTATTTTCGTTGTTTCACACGCATGCTGCTGTTTTTAGTCCTCCCAAGCGTCCTTGAGAAAACCAAAGCTCTTCATTTCATAAGTTTGAATGCATTTCCATGGATTGCAAAAAACACGACTTTTAATGTACGAAATAAAACTACTTTCATATATTTGCCATTTGATTCTTGGATATTATTCAGAACATGTGGATCATTAACTAATAACACCATGGGTCAAGGTTGGAATGGGTGTGTGCCAAAAATGACGTCTCTGGCAAGAAAGTTCCCTCTTCAACTATCTTTCGGTCTTGAAATTTAATGTGGAAAAATGATTATTTTCCGTCTATTATCTTGTTTGATTGGCCCTAAGCTCTAACTAAACTGTGTTCTATTCATTTCCGAATACTACCGTTTGATATTGATAACTTTGCAAGGATACAATGGTCCTTTGCATTGCGTGACAGAAACTATAAGAACGCTTGAATAGCAAAATTTAATACCCTTTTTCATATTTTTCTACTGAAATCGCGAAAATAAAACCCCGCGAACGGATCTGTCTCGCCAAAATCGCGAAATGAAGTACTCGCGCGCGAAATTAAGTGCCAATAAGGTATACTGAGAACTTGGCATTTCAGTCTTAAGATACCTCCAAGGATATCATACTTCAATCTATACCAGTGCGTGCCAAGATATACAAACCATTTTCAAGAGAGCTGTATAGACTACCACTTCATTCCGAGAAACAACGAGAGTACAAAAATGTAATTGTCTTGTCAACTCAACAAATGATAGACAAAGAGAGGTAACCAAAGTATGTCATTCGAGCTTCATTTTACTCAACCTCGTTCCCAGGGTCTCTCTTCTTCCCGTCCCGTGGGAACGAGGTTGAATTTTACTATTCTTGGCTTCGGCACGGATGCGAAGCTTAATTACCCTACAACAAAACCAGTATAAAAATTTGTAACTGCAACGTCAAGTCTGAAAACGGATGTGGAAAACGGAATGTCTTGGTCTGAAATAGGGTTAGAATTTGAGAACCGCGCGGATCACCCCTAGCATTCCGAGGAGTACCCCCGGGAAGAAAACGCACTATTCGCGTTCCATGCATTTCTAAGTGAAAAGTTTGAAAAGTTTGTGAAGTTGTAAAGCCTTTTGCTGAGGTCTACAGTTTGTCATTTTCAAGTGCTGGTATCTGAGACATTTCCGTCAAAACCATTGACAGCACTGTACTGTTTGATTAATTGCCCAAAATAGCGAGTGACTGCACCTTCCATATTGCAATTCCGAGAACTAAAGGAAGTTGAACTGAGGAACATGTAATTTAATCGCCGTGGGAACTATATTTTAAAATATCGAAAGTAGTTTACAGACCTTTACTCTTTATCTCTTTATCTCTGTTGTGACAAATGCGGCAGGTCCTTTCCACGGGAGGCGGGTGGCGGGTAACGGGTGACAGGTGACGGGTAACGGGTGGCGGGTAACGACCAATTCAATTTAATATTGAACTCCATAGCAAGCTCTATTTCCTATCTAAGTTTGTTGTTTCTATTCTAGTTTGCAACAAAATCCTTTGAACACTAACAAAACCACAGGTAGCAATACCTGAAAATGTCTACAATAATAGTATAATAAACAAGTCTGAAACGGTTTTCCTCACATAACCAGAAATTCTAAACGTACGGTAACATTCCCAGCTATCTTGAAAACAATTTAGGCCATCGCCTAGACGGGCAAGGAAACTTTTAGCTCCAAAAATATTGATTATCTGACAATATAATTTCCCCGAAAACTCTGAGGAAACTCTACCTTCTTACGTACAATGAGAAGACTTTTCAAGCGGTTATAAACCGCCGTAAATCGGACTGAGAAACGTTTCGATATGCCACGCAGCACTAAAACCCCCAAATACTCCTTTGTTCAGGCTCTAACTCTTACTAACAAACACAGTGACATAAGCATAAGCATAAACATTAGTATGAGCATACGCAGTGTAAACAGGGAGTAACATGAGCATAAGCATAAGAATAAGAAAAGGAATCTTTTCCATTTTCTTATTCCATATATCCACAATCACGTACAATTCAGTTCAGGAAAATTGATCAACGTCTTCTTCGTATGGCTCAAAAGATTTTTCTGTCGAAAACTGACTCTAAAGCTAACACTGAAACGAATATCATTATTATGCAATCCGTATTGATCGTTTATAAAGCACAGTAGTTTCAGCACTTTAGCCTTAAATAACTAAAACGACTTCCGCCGAAATTTTCGGTAACGCACAAGAGACCTTGTTTTGTTTGTATTTTTGTTTACTAATTTTTCGGAAGCTTTTGTATTTATTCCCCGGAAATTTCCGGGAATCTTGCCGCCATTGTTTTGAAAACAAAGCCAAAAACGTCATTGTGTTCAGTGTTCAGTTGTCATGGTAACTTTGTTATACCATCCATTTTTGCTGTTATACCACTATTACGAGGAAATAGTGATACTATCAACCAATCAAATCTCCGAAATTTCTCGGCTTATATTATAAACGTGGAAACACCCTATTTCAAATACTCTTTCAAACTTCCTTAATTAAGTTGGAAAATAAGGTATGAAGTAGGGGCCGGTTGCAGATAATTGCGTTCACAACTGCGAGGATCAGTCCTCAGTTGACTTCATTTCCACAGTTCATATGTGATTCATTTCATATACATCACTTACATTCATCACTCACGGGAAAATATGAACCCACAATTGACCTGCTTCCAACGTCAGTGGCTTAATAGCTCAGTTGGTTAGAGCATCGCACCCGTATCGCGAGTTCACGGGTTCCAAGTCCTGAATTTGTTTCAGGCTTCTTTCGCAATTGCATAAATTCCGTTGAAGACTGCGAGAATCATTCTTCATTTCATGTTTAATCGCTCGCATGTTCCCTCACATCAACGCGCGTATCACTTTTGTTGTGAATGACCATTTTTACGTTCAACATGCGGGTTTTAGATCATTGATGTCTGCGAGAGGACAACAAACATGGGATGATGG
>OX419339.1:9230501-9238001 GCA_948470475.1 Galaxea fascicularis
CGTTAGCTTTCAGTAAACTTTTTTATTTCTCGCAGTCTGGAGCAATACTTCACAATCTAATATTGCCAAACTCCAAGCTGTTCAGAATTATGCCTGCAGAATCGTTAGCGGGCCCGAGAAATACGATCGTGTTACTCCCATTCTCGGCGGGCAACTCATCTAGCTCCCCATGAAACAACATCTGTACTATCGCGATTCAATTATGGCATTTAAATGCGTGAATTGCCTCATCTGATTCCGGGTTATCTATCTGATCAGCTTATTAGGCCTGGTTTTCACATATGTCGCGGTCCCGGTCGTCACAACCGACTGGGACGGCCATATGAAAACACTCATGAGATTATCCAAGACGACCCGTACGACAGCAGCGACACGGTCGTCCCAATAGAATCGAGTTGTATCTCTACGACAGAGACGACGGCAATGATAAGTGATACGACAAATGGAAACTGCCAGACACGACTCATACGACAGAGACCACAGAATTTATCCCAGAATGCATTATTTTGTTTTCAAAACAGCAGCGCTTGCAGAACATTCGATCGCTTCTTCATGTGTTTTCGCCCACAATTTTTTCATCAGTTTAAACTATGAGTGCCGTTTTATGGCTTTTCGCATTTTGCACGAAAAACGCTGAGGTCGACCCAGGCCTGCGTAACCTTCCTGCCGTCCACGACCTCAAGAACGTCTCCTTCTTAAGTTCTCTAATGAAAAATACTCCCGGCCGGCACTAGCGTTGTCAGCCTCAGAAAATGTATAGAAAAAATCGATTAAGACATGAAACGAAACGATTTGAATTTCTGCATACAGTGCCTAGAGTTCTGGTCGCCACCCAGCAATAAAGCGTAAGAGTTTTAAACGATGAAAACGATCCATTCCAAACGACTGCAGGGCTTCCTCGTCCAAATACACCAATATGCTGCCATCAACCTGCTGCTCCTTGAAAATCTTCTCAAACTGTTGCATGTTTATTGCCTTAAGGCACTGCAACACCTCAGCGACCCTAAGAGTGCTTAGGTCCTCTGGAATATCAAACGCGATCTCTTCTGTTTTCAGCTCAGTTTTCTGGGGGCCATCAGATAGGTTTGGATTCTTACGTGGTTTAGGTGTTGGTTTCTCACCAGTAATTTCATTCCTTTCCTCGTTTATTTTGTGCAAGTTGAGGGCATGAGAGGATCCTAATAGAGTTGCGGGACAAGTGGGAGCCAAAGGACGAGAAACTGAAGCCGAGGGTTTTTTGTCCGGGTTAAAAACCTCTGAATCTTCTCCTTGTTCTTGACCATGGAATGAGTGGGATTTATCTTTCGTGGATGTGATAGGCTGATGCTCTTTATTTTCGACAGCTTTATCAGCTGACGAATCAGTTTTCAGGGGGACGTCAGGAGGTAAAGTCTGTCCAGTTTGCTTGTGACGTGGGGGAACTGGTGGTGGAGTTTCATTCTCACTGGTTCTGCTTTTACGTGACTCGCCTTCATTTGCAACCACATTTTTTTCAAATTCTTTGGCGAGGGACGATTGCTCATTGGATTTGCGATTCGTGCCTTTGTCATTTTGCTGTATCTCTGGGGAGGCTTTCTTTATGGTTGCGCCTTTCGGAAGTCCTTTGAGTTCATCACAATTTAATCTGTGTCGTCCCTTAGACTCTGCATTATCCCCCAAAGGAAGATCCCGATATGGAGGCTGTGGTTTTTCCTCTGCAGAACTTTCCGGAACTACTGGAAGTGGTGAAAGTGCGTCTTCGCTTGATCGTCTCACATGAGAACCATGTAAGGCATGGGATACCTCATTTGGCAGAGGTAACTGATTCGTGGGCTTTGATTGGCTCTCAAGGATAGCGTCAGGTGACTGGACATTACCAGGTAAAATTTCAGTTTCTACTGTTTTTTCTCTCCTTCCAAACGTCTTCATCGTATTCGACGGCTGGTGACTTGTCGGGGGAGTTTTCCGAATCTGTAACGAAACTGTTTCTACCTTCCCGCCGTGAAAGCTTTCATTTTCCATGTTTTGAGCAAACTCATGCAGTAGATTATTCAAATTTCCCGTCTGTTGTGCTGATATCTGGTCTTTGTTCGAGTCGCTTCTTCTTCGTTCCAACAACCGTGGCAAAGGAAGATTCTTTTGACAGAAATTCAATTCTTCGTAAACGTTCTCCATGTTCTCATCGGTCTCATTTTTAGCTTTTGTTCCTAGTTCCAAATTGCTCACAGCTCTTTGAAGTAAATCGTTTCCTTTTCTTTGCTCAATCATACTCTTGCTTCTTGTCACCTTAAAAGGGGGAGGTGGTGAATAAGTATTCCCTTGTCGAATTCTTCGCCCTGCCAATTGCATTTCTTCTATTACCGTGGTCTTGCCGCTACCCTCACCTTGAAAGTGAGGCGTTTTTAGATGAGGTGATCTCAACATTTTGACCTGAAATCCTGACATGTCTTCATACTCGCCGTCAGAAATTACTTTACTAGCGCTCTTAGATTCAATGTTGAGTGATCCGGGAGCTCCCATTTTCACAGGTACGACACTAATTGGCAGAGTTTTAGGAAACGAAAACGTTGAAGTCACACCATTGGCTTCGGTGGTAGCTGTAACACACGAATCCACCAGAATCCCTTTCAGTTTGACAACGCCAGTGGGTAAAGGGGGAGACGTTCTTTCGATTCTTCTTTCCTTCCCTTCAAGCTGCTCTTCTTCACCGCTTTGCTCTAAGCTGTTATGAATAAAACTCACAAAGGCAGGAAGTTTGTTCTTTTTCACGAACTTGCAAAGTGATAACTCTTCTCCGTCCCACAAACCCTGAAATTTGACCTCGCTACTCACCGGTACTTTCCACGATGTCTTTCCCTTGTCACTGACTTTTTTGAAAGACAAAAAGTTGTCATGCGGTTTTTTCTTCCTCACATCTATCTTCAGCTTTTCACCGGCTTTAATAAGAGTTTCGAAATTCGGGTCGCTTTGAACCACGCGAACGAACTTCACAGCATGGTGATTTTCTCGAAGAAGATCCTGAATGTTCAGCTGTTGCTGGAATCTTTCTTCAGCTGCGCGCTCAACTGTGCACGGATAATCGAGAGGGATGCGACATTCCTCACCATCTGCGTCTTCAAGTAGAACCGTTTCGACGCTTTCTATGCCCAGAAAATTGTAAACTCCATCGGAGCCAACGGTTGTTCGCTGATATTCGTCGTAGTAGCCTTCCTGTACCCTCGCCAGTTGAGGTAGTGTAAACTTGTCTAGGAAGTCCCTGAGTGAGTAAGATACATCCGTTGGAGAGAGAGATCGAACAGTTTGGAATTCTGTCATTTCTATTCTGTAGCAACCCTCTTTTCTTTTTCAGTCTCCGCTAAATTGAGGTTTTCTGCACCTGTCGGGAAACAAGCCGTCACTGCTGAAATTAAATCAGTCCAGTTACTTCATCCGCAATTCCGAGGTAAACAAAATTGGTTTCTTGTGTACTTCGTCCGGTTAAATTTTCTTTGAAATAGACCTTGTTTCATTCCTTTTGAGTTTGATCTTCCTCCGGGCATGGAAAGATCCGCGTTTCGAAAATGAATTATAATTACATGAGTTCGAAACCTAAGCACACACGATTTCTGATGTGAGTTGACTATGGGTTATGCTCCTGAGTCACCGATTTCTGAGAGTCTGTATATGGAATAAAGAATCTACCTGCAAATTTAAAAGGGATTAAAATATTTAATTATTACAGGTAATCATGTGATCCCCAGTGCAATTTCAATAAATTACCGAGTAGGAGTAACATGATCAAAGACAAAAACAAAACGCATTGGCCTGCACCAGGTGGTCATTTATTCTGAATTGTATGACAAAAATCACGTGATTTTCTATGGATGATATACTGCCAAAAACACCCAACAAGCATCCGTTTCAGTATTTCGTGTCAGCGTTTGTTTACGCACTGTTGCGTAAAAAATCCTCGAAAATTATTTTTTTTGACAGCTTTTATCGTGACCCTTTTGTTCTGCCCAAGACATTTAAACCTTTAGCCAGTTGTTTTTAGTGGCTGTTTTTTTTTTTGCATGTGTATTTTACTTCAATCTGTCAATTAAAATGCCTTTTTTATGTCATTATTGTTTTTATAAACTCATTCAACATCCGTTTCGAAACGTTGATGATGCATAGCACCCTATATAGAAGTGTGCGAGAACGAAAGATTGACTTAAGATGAAATTATTAATAAGGACAGTGAACAAGGTCATTTGTGTACGCAGGGGACTGACTGGCTGGCTAATCATTGTCCAATTCCTAATCGACCGTATCGAGAGCCCGGTTTTCACGTACGCCATCACGTACGTGAAAACTGAAATTTGGATCGAAAACACCACCATAAACTGAATTCTTTCTTTTTGCCCGCTCGAGTGACTGACTGAACGGAACACTGATAGTGTCGAAAAAAATTATGTCAGACTTCGTTGTAGTGAGCCCACAATTCTCCCAGTTTGTTTTTGTAGCGTCACTGGCACCTTCCATGTATAGTAATGATTACTCTCTGGCCTCTCAAATTTAAGCAATACAACGTCGTCGAAGAGCAAGGCAGAATAAATACGTGTTATGTCAGCACGAGTTCTAAAGGTCCTGACATTAATGGGGAGTGGTTTGGATAAATAAACAACTCATAGCCAAGAGAATGATGTTGTTGAGGTGAAGGAAAGTGCCCAAAAATGTCCAAACCTACAATCTGCCCTTAACTCAATTTGTTATGAGGTCGTTGTCCATAGATAGACGTATTTCTTGGTTTCTTGGTTGTTATTTTTCACTTCTTAAGTTACCTCCCCGACAAAATCCTCCAAATTGGCGTTTCGAAGTTTACAGCAATGACCATCAGATCCACACGATACACAGCATCGGTTGGATGAAAGAATAATAACAATAATAATATCATTAATTATAACAATAATTGTTATTATTATTAGTAGTAGTAGTAGTAGTCAGTAGTAGTAGTAGTAGTAGTAGTAGTAGTAGTAGTAGTAGTAGTAGTAGTAGTAGTAGTAGTCAGTAGTAGTCAGTAGTAGTATTATTAGTAGTAGTAGTATTTCTTTATTATTATTATTATTATTATTATTATTATTATTATTATTATTATTATTATTATTATTATTATGATCAGAATTTTATTATCGATCTAATGGCTGTAGTTTATAGTTGTTTGATTGGTTTTCCCTTTCTGTGGGGAGGGGCGAGAAGGGAAGTTGGCATGTGAAGCAAAGTTTGACACGAATCTGTATACTGAGCGGGATTTAATCTGGAAGTACTGTCGAGTCAACTCAGCATTTGGTCTCTTTATTAGAACTTCAAGCCACTGGAGGATACCTATTCTTTCTGTCTTATCCGCCAAGCAGTGAAGCCCTCTGTAAATCAAAGTGAGTATCCACCACAGTTAACCAATCTATAGTTTTGATTCCTTCGTTAGAAAACGTTACTGAAATAAAATTTCGTGATGACGGGACCCGAGTAGCAAATTTAAATTGTGGGGGCCGTTCTCGCCTCTTCAACTGAGGGGAGTGAGCTGACTCTAGAAATGTTTCAAAAACGTACCTAACTCAGTTTAATTCATGACACTTATTCCGTCCGGCTTGGATGTTTTCCCACAAGGTCCGCCGGCTTTAACTGACCACTATTATTCCATGAAGATATTTTTCAGTTTTTGAGATGCAATTTACTAAATCATTTTTTCCAAAAAAGTGGGGGCCCTGTGTCCCGCTGGCCCCTCCCCCCTGCGCGGTCCCTGTGATAAAAGCATCGACGAAGTCGTGAGAATACAGCGACTGATCACGAAAGGTTAAATGAAGCTGTAAATGATCATCGCAGTTGTGAACACTACCGGTACTGTTCATGACTGCTATTTATTGATCCGCAGTTCAAATATATGATTTTCATATATTCACACTCATTTATTCATTATTCCTTCACGGGTTCGTTATCGCGAACCCACAAAAATTGTGACAAATACAGAGGGTCTGAAAAAAATTCTCAAGTAATATCATGGAGATCATTTCCTGTATTCTCATGGAAACTTGTGATAAGGAGAAGTTGGTGGTCAGTTTTGGAATGTAAAGGGTAATAAACCTCCAGAAAAAATTCAGAAATTAACACGAAATTGAATCCTTAAACACGTAAACGAAAGGCAACAAATTTACTTTCTAGCTACATAAAATTGAACAATAACGGCATGGAAAATATCAATTTTCATTCAAAAGGCGCTCATAAAACTTCCCTGCCAGCAGATGTCTCTCTCCTCTAATTTATTTCTCGCCATAAGAGACCTCTGCTAGCAGCAGGGAATCATAAAACAATTCTTACGCCGGGTTAGCTGAAGGTTGTGAGTCACAGTTCTTCACCGCATGAGGAATTCAAGGCTTCCTAACTCGTACTTTCTCTTGTATTTACAATGTCGTCCCCAGAGGTTGCGATCCTTTTCGACATTGTATTTCATATCCAATTCCTATAGGCTGCTAAACACCATGACATTAAAATCGGAAGTCAAAGTGCACCAGCGAGCAAACCGAATAATAACCGAAATAACTGAATTTCAGAGTAGCGACTCGGAAATGGTTGAACATTTGATGAAAATATTATTGTAAGGAATCAACCATTGAATTTTGTTTCGCTCAAAGGCATTACGGAAAAACGTCCCTTCAGTTCTTGAGAGGTTTTTTAATGCAAAATTGCTAAACATGATAGCCTCAGTCTCTTCGTACATCTGTCGATGCTGCTCACCACTGACAAAGTGATAAGGTCCAAAAGTTAGTTTCTGTTACAAAAATACGGAGAGTCAGTGTTACCAGTCAAAAGAGGAAAACAATAGTAGATCTAAAGTCCATCAGCAAGTTTCCTACACACAATACGTGATCTCAAGAAAGGTAAACAGGCGAAGAAACACCGCAAAGCGTCCTAGTGGTATCGGGTGGGTTCAAAACGAAGACCGAAGGCCGAAGACCCAAAAACGAAGACCCCTCCAAAATCGTCTTAAAATCGCTTGAAAATAGTTCGAACATGATTCTCGAATAGGGTCTTCGTTTTGTAGAAAACCCCACCAAAACTACAAAACGAAGACCCCCTCAAAATCACCTTGCAATCCTTCGAACATTATTCGAAAGCAGCAAGAACATGATTCTCGACCGAAGTAGAAACGAGGAACGACAAGATCTGCGGCTATCAACTTTGGGACGATGCAGTAGAGAACAATATTTGAGCTATTCAAGCAATTTCAAGGTGGTCGCGTTCTTGGTGCTGACCAAAAGTAAAGCGGGCTATGGGCACGAGATTGTCGTATTTATGGAAAAATAAACGATCAGAAACCCTTCCGCAGTTGACAGTTTACATTCCGACATTCCGGTTTATGTAATGTTCAAAAAACTCGCAGCAGTGTTTCATCGGCTTTAAAAACGTAACCGAGTGTTTTTATGCCCGATAAAACACTGCAGCGAGTTTTTTGAACAGCTTCAAGAACTTTTATGGTAGATCTATTCATTTGTAGAATAATCGTTG
>OX419339.1:9248001-9288001 GCA_948470475.1 Galaxea fascicularis
AAAATTGTTTTCATGACGTTTTCTGGAAGAAACATTAAGCACTGGAGACGTAATACATGATGACATGGAACAGTTGAGCGTGATCCTGCCTGTTCAACAGGCTGAGGTAGTCTGGAGTGCCTACACGTCCACGAAGGTAAGTGAGAAAACACTTTTTTACGATTAATTAACCGCTAAACTCAAAAGTGATATTTTGTTTTTATCGCCTATAAGAGCGTGACTTACACCTGCCTTCAAAGTAGGTTCTACACGATAACTGATCTCACCTTACGAAGTTAAGTTTGATTTCCCTTCGTATAGACTGGAGCCGACGTTATTTATGCCCCTCTCTGAAGCACAAGCATGACAAACAAGCTGCTTTTCAATTCTTTACACCAGTAAAATGAAGGCGATTTTGAGAGTGCTTTCGAGGTATGACTAAAATCACATCGACTAAATCCAGCTTCCTCAAGAATTGAAAACCCTGCTTAAACTCTGTGTCTCATTGTTTTGTTAAATAAATATTTCGTTGTTTAAAGACCGTCCGTGTAGAACTTTCATAGAGATACCCGAGACCGCAGCTTGCCCATAAAACTACGAAGAGGTGTTGATTTTTTCGACTGAAAAGTATGCAAAAATTGCAGCGTCAGACTTTCATCATGAATAATATAGAGTCGAGACTCTAATACCACTTCTCTTGTCAATGGACATTGAAACAATTATGTTAATTTCCAAAATGTTTTCATCCTTAAATCCGGTTCTTCAGAAATGTTATTGAACTTTTACACTGAGTGCGATCTGGTGATTAGTTTGACTTTTTATAATCTGTTTTATCTGTGTTGTTATTATTATTATTATTATTATTATTATCTTTGTTTAATATCATGTTCTGGCTGTTGTTCTGCGAGTCACAACAAATGACCAAGGGCTAACGGAATTATCTCTTCTTCACATTTCCAGTACCTTCCTCAATATCCTTGCAGTTCCCAACAACGCAGTCTTTTGCACCACTCCAACACTGAATGTTATCCCTAGCTTTTCAATCCACCTATCAAATCCTTTGGTGGCACTTCCAAGGGCCCCTATTACTACAGGTACAACCTCCACCTTTTTAAGTTTCCACAATCTTCCAATCTCCCTCTTCAAATCCTGATACTTTTCTACTTTTTCTCTTTCTTTTTCCTCCACTCTTACATCAGCTGGTACAGCAATATCGATGATTAGCCCCTTTCGCTCTTTCTTGTCAATTACAATTATGTCTGGTCTTCTCGCCTCTATCACGTTGTCACACTGAACATTGATATCCCACAAAACCTTAACTTCTTCATTTTCTAGTACTCCTTCTGGGACATGTTCATACCACTTTTCCGTATGCTCTAATCCATTCTTCTTACAAAATTCCCAATGGACTTTCTTTGCTACATTGTCGTGTTGTCTCTTATATTCCTTCTGAGCCAATTTCTCACATCCACATACTAGGTGTTGCACGCCGTTTCACCTTTTTTCCCACATAATCTACACAGGGGGCTTTCACTGGTCTTATCGATATGATGCTTTACATAATTTGTCCTGATGGCCTGTTCCTGTGCCGCACATAATAACGCTTCTGTCCCAATCTTCAAATCACATTTGGATAACCATTGCCACGTTTTATCCTTATCAACATTCTCTGGCATTTCCCTGACAAACTGTCCATGCATTTTCTTTTCAGTCCAGTTTTGTTTAAGTTCCTGTGCTCTCTGATTTAGTGGTTGATGTCTCTCTATTTGCTGGCACTGGCACTGCTGCAACCTGTAGTCTCAGGCTTCGAGTACTTTTCTTAGTAGTTTTTCTGTTCCTTGAAACGTTGTCTTCTGTAGGAGCTCTGTCTTTGTTGTCACTGTAACCGTCTTTGAGATGGCTGGCCAGATTTCTAGATACAATCCCCAGTGCGCCAATCACCACAGGGACAACAATCGCGCACCTTGATATTTCACAGCCTTCCTAGTTCCCGTCTCATATCCTGACATTTTTCTACTTTCTCCATTTCCTTCACCATAACCCTGGCATCCCCGGGTATGGCAACGTCGATGATGAAACGGCTTGTTCTCCCTATCATTATTATCATAATCATAATTATATATATCATTGTATTTAGGTATGTGTACGATTTTGTTAAGAGCATTTTGTGATAATTTTTTTTAATTATTATTATTATTATTATTATCATCAATGGTTTTGTTCCTCAGAGCATATGTACGAGAAGTCTACAATCTTGGGTAATTCAAAATTAAGACCACCCCTCCCCTCAGTTTAATGATGGCCGAGAAAAGGCGCGTTTTGGTTTGAATTGAGCGCGAATTCATCATTGATTTGGGGGAAGGCCGTAAGAGGGGATTTCATTTCTCTTTAAATTTTGTCAAGATTGTCAACATTTTGAGGAGTGATGATTTTATTGTAAACCATGACTGAGGCCGCTACTTGATTTAAAAATAGAACTGGACTTGATGGATGGGTGACTCATAGCATGAGGGGTTTTTTTATAACAGCATAATCCAACTTTTCCTGCTTCCGTCTTTTGAAGTTTGCTACCGCTTCAGGAATGTCTTGAGTAAACCGCCTAATTTTGGCGCCAGTGTTTAAGCCGTTTTCAGTCGCCGATTCTTGTATGTTGTTGGAAGGCACGACCATCCCCGAATTCTCCACTTTAGGTAAAAAGAACGCGAATGAAAACTGAGAGAAAACAGTTGAGAGCTTGTCAAGAGGCTTAAAAGGGAGGAGAGCAGAGATAATCAGGATTCAAATATTCAAGATTCTCTAATGATTTCATGTCTAAATTAATGGACGCCTTTCCCCTGGTCCATCCCCTGCATTTTCCTTCGGATCCCAAATTGATCGGTCTTGAATCACTGGTACTCTTTCAAGGAGAGGTCGATTAAGAGTGGTACTCATTGGAATGAAATATGTTGTGCGACAACAGATTTACCGTACTTCGATCAAAGCTAAGCCAGCCAGGAGGCGAACCGGTGTACCCAATATCTCCATGCATCAGAGAGATGTTCCCACACTTATGTCATATATATCTCAGATCAAAAATACCAAAATAAATTTGAAACCAACACTCATCTACAATATACAGCTTATACTGTACGTCATATTTGATGCATTTCCTCCCCACCGACCCCGACCATGGTGCACACAAAATCGGATCTAAACAACCGCTAGAATACGGTGCCCCGTCACATCCAATTACGTAGGAGACTTAGCTACATTAGTCTCAGTGTGAAGGGTCAATTTCGTCGCAGACCAGTGGCAAACCTACATCAGCGGATCAAACTAAGCTGATTTGCTATGCTCTGATCCCAAATCGATCACCAACCACTGACACAAGAGGGCACACACCTTCCTTGTTCGTGTCCCCGGCATATTTCATGCTTTCCGTTTCGTTGTGTTTCTGGCAGATGTTACTTGTCTGAAAATACTGGTATCAGTATTGAGTAAACAGGAAATATCGCTAATGCTTCGCATGATTTTGAAAAATTACCTAAAACGCGGTACCTATGAGCCAATCTCCACAAACATTTTCCAGTTTGTGTCCGAATGAAGTTGGCACCATTCTTTAAAATTATGTTTCTCCATTTTTTTCTTTTGTAAAAAAAAAAGTGTCGTTTACTCAACTATTCCTTACCGTGATATGAGATTAATTAATAAGTTACGCCGTATGGATTCACTTTGCCATCTCAAACTTTTCATTTATTGATGGAACTTTCTAGAGCAATGAAAAAATACTGAGAATTTCTCATAGCGTGATATTTTGGGCGTAATTGTCCAATTTTGGTAGCCGACCGTAACCGTATTGATGCTGATTGAGTGTGAGTGATTGATCACGATCATTTTTTTAATGCAAAACTTCTCGTTAATTCATATGAAAGAAACCACTGTAGTAATACGAAAAAGAATTCACGGAAGGATAAGTGTGGCACCGAAGGTAAGTTTCTTTACACTTCCCCCCGGAACTCCCACCCTCCCACCCTCCCGTCATTCCCTTCTTCCCGTTACTAATGTTCAATGTGGAAAACCACCAGTATAACATGAAAACCTGTAGAGTGTTCCAGAATTTTCTTCAATTCATGACGTCTGATGACCTCACTTTACGTGCAGTGCAGGGTGCAGGCTTTATGGTTGACACTGAAAATTCGCCAACGTCACGCATCCTTCCGAAACTATAAACACGCTTTGTACGGGTAGGAATTGCGGCCGATATCATGGTAGTCATTACAAATCTTTTCCGCTTCTCTTCTCTATTTGTAGACTGTGACGTCCAGTGATATTTTTTCGATACTGATAAAAAAAAAGCACTCTGCTTCCTACAGCTGCTTAAACGCGTGACTCATGTCTCTCCCTCGACTCCCGCCCTCCCTCGATTGTTTCTATGGCCGTAAATCATCTCCTGTCAAATTAACCTTTTGTATTAATCTTTCTAACGAACATTATCCAACTAAAAGTGGTGATTTCTACAACGTTTCGTCAATATGCATAGAATTTACATACAACTGGTCGCACTTTTTTGTAATGTAAACAAAACTGTGTGTAGTACTTTTGTCCTGTCACGTAACCAGAATATTTTGTTTATTACTGGTTGAAAGGGCTCATTGAGATTAGGTGAACTCTAGTTTCAGTAACAGTGACTTTATTGAAAACCTGTTTTCCATCTCCATTAACATAATTTTGTAGATAACGACTTAGTTTAACGACTTCCATCTATGTGAAAAATTTCGGTAGCTGCCTTCCGTCGCGCAATGTTTGTCCTGAATATGACATTACAAGTTATAATTTCGAGCGTACATGTCTGTAGTTTCGTGTAATTGGATATTAATGTTATTGAAACACCGCATGATACAAAAGTTGCGACATTGGACTGAATTAGTTTCTTGAAAACGCATTGATTAAAAGGACGACAAAATGTTATCAAAAATAACAACTAGCAGCTTTAAGGAACCCGCGGGTGGGTTGCGATAATTGTGTGGCTGTGAGGTTTGTATCGGTCTTGCAGTATCAGGAATTTAGGAGGATCTACGTCAAAAAGGTCAGCTGGGTTTATAATCCGACTAATATGTCAAACCTCCTCATTCGCCAATGGTACATAGAAGTATTTATCGAAAGCACGCACCGTCCGTGTGACAAAATCAACTAGCAGTTCACGCCACAGCAGAAGACTTTCACGATAGGACACACAAGGTATTTTTAACTATTTAAGCAGTACACCTTATAACATCCTTTAGCCATAGATTTTCAGTCAGGCGAACTGAGACATAGGAGAATAAGAGACAATCATAGTTTTTGAGTGTGGTGAAATGAAAGCTTGCCTCTTATAACCACTTTCTTCAGTTTCTACGTGATTTTGCAGCTTCTTACACAGCCCTTCGATATATAATCTGCAACCCTTCAATTGGATTGAGCTTCTCCGAACTGATTTCTCCTGGCCTATTTTATCGTTCATTGCAGAATTACATCTGCTATCCTGACTTCACCCTGGAACATTAGCTCCGCGTTTCATCACAATATTATTCAGTGTATATTGCTTGTTACTCTTTCGAATATCGCTTCCTGTGTTTTTCAAACTTCAGACTCCTCGTGCCTCAATACTTTGCAATCCGCAGTTCCAGTGATATGCTCAGACACACAAATTCAGAAATTGGCCTTGCCGGATATTTTAGGCCAGGCTGTTCATGTATTTTTGCGACATGTCCACGTTTGGAGAACTTTGGACAGGGTGCCACCGAGAGATTGACATTCGATATCAAAAGATTTACATTTTTCAGTGTTACTAAGTTTTCCGGATATTAGCTACACTCTGCGACTTTTGTCTGAGATGAACAGCGAGAAACATTCCGTTGTTTTAGTTCGTTTGTTTTAGCGTTTATCTCACAGCAAACAGTCTTGGATTACATGAAAGGTAACTAAAATAGTCCACTCATTGACATGCGGCTTATTTCTTGTGTCACGCGCCACGTAGGGTCTGGTTTGTTGGTCTTACTTAATTTTCTCGATTTAGGGACAAAAAGAGTCGAGGCACATTTGATTTCGCGATATCGCCATTTCACAGTTTAATCACACGAAACTCCGAGTAGTAAAGACCAATCAATTAACGAAAGACGAGCTTGACCTGGAGCTCAAAACAAGGTCACCTCCAGCCTCACGTCTCCCCAAAGGCCACTGAATCACTCACCACTTAACTGTAAAACATTAACACATATTAAAACATTCTTGAAAATTATTACTAGTAAAACAATCTTTTGAGCACTTTGATCTTTAGGATTACTCAACGACAGTTCAATCAATGCAAGCCGGGACTTTGCAGCGTCAAATTAAAAGCTTTTGATTCTAGCCTTTTTATCCAGAAATTGGTTTATTTCGTTCGTCCTTTACATTTTTTCGGGGTATTTTATATATATATCCAAATGTAGGATGGATACTTTACCCGCATTGATTAGGCTCAGTATAATTTTTCATCCCAAAGGCGTTATTTGCTGCCTTTACACCCAAATCCGGCACTGTTTGTTCAGTTTTCCTGAAATAACGAAAACTTTCTCGTTCACACTTCCTAGTTTAGTCTGTTATTTTTTACAACCATATATGTTCAGTACATCTATTTCCCATTACTTCGCAAGTAATCCTGAATAAAAACCGTAACCTTAATTCGTCCAAGTAGGTAGATATTATTATTTTGCCATTATCATGATTTGCTATATATGTTAACCAGTTGTCAAATTATCTCTGATTTAATTAAAACGATGAATATTGGCTGACATTTGATTAACAGGAAGAACTTTGTTCTAGCGGATGGTATTGTCAATTTAATTATATTTGGTGTCCAGGATATCCGTTCTTGTTTTTGGCGGCGACCAGAACGGACCAACTTGAAGCAATCCGACTCTAAATTTTCAACAAAACAATAACAGAAAAGGCCTAAATTTCAGAGTCACGTTACCCACATCAGTTAAGATGCTGCTTTCTGGCATATCAAAACAATGGGCTATTGTGAGAAAACAATACCTAGGGGGGTTTCATGAATCTGGTCCCAGAACGCTGACCAGCCGAGCGTTTCTAAATATTAGTGAGTTCTATTTGCCCGAGTCGCATATCAAACATATATCCAGTCCACCAAAATCTGCCTTTTTTCTGTTCAGACGCTTAAACGACAGGTTATGTCAAATGCAAGCCTGTTGAATCGTAATTACTATCAATTTATGAGGTAATTTTTTATATGAAGTAGTTCAACGTTTTTAGTGTGTTCAAAGAACCTTTGGAACGATTGAAGACGATTGGTAATGAGCTGTACGGAGGCCAGAATGGTTCTCGACCCTTTTGAGTCTATACACGTTTTTGTAAGATCAAAAATGACGTAATATGTTCCTATGCTTCTGTGAATTCATTTTGCCGTGGTTATTTTTCATTCCTTTTAAGGTGATTCGAGACTCTAAGATTAAGTCGTGATGCTTCCCTTGGACGGTGCTTCCTTTTCATTTTCTAAAGTACATCATTCAGTTTTGTCCAGATTTGGACTGCATTTCTGCGTAGCATCGGTCGGTGTAATTTCGTTTTCTGTCTTTACATGCAAAACTGATATCGAGGGCTGGTAAGTCTTCAAGGTGGTCTCTTTTGATAATTAGTGTGTTATCAGGGCATATATCGAGAGATCGTTTAACTTAATACGACAGTCAACGCACTTTGGCAACAAACGCACTGGCCTCTGTAACTGCACCAAACTAAAACCCCGGAATTTGTCGCTGAGGTGAACTGATCAGCCAATCAAGTAGAAAAGTGCTGACTCGTCAGCTTATCACTGAAGTAAACCTGCTAATCTCTTAACCAGCTAAGAGCAAAATCATATTCAATCGTAAGTAAGTTTAATTTATGGTATAATCATATTTTTCCGCGCTAAGATTCATCATATTGGCTCGTTTGTTTTTAAGAAGCACCTGGTGTGAATGTTGTGATGCCTAATTTTGCTTCAGAAGTAATAGACTGGCCTTATTGTCGAATACTTCCTTTTCTTTCATTATGAGCATTTAATTATAAGATTATCTCCTTTTTATCAACGTCGTGGTAAATTCTTTAGGCTGATCAATTAACCTTGAAAACAATTTCCACGCCCTCCAGTTAGCATCTAAATACGCTCAAACTATGTCCACATTCGAACAATCTCGAGCTCGCTGTGAGTAGAATCTGATCATATCGATTACAAATTATCTACATACTTATTCAATGGTTTCTCAGATAAAATCGCTTTATAACCGTGTCCAACATGCAGTCTTGTGATCTTTGAAAACAAAACTGTGGGAGATTGGAGCCTAAAAATAGCATTATCATGTTCAGAAAGGCCCTTAAAGGATTAATTTTTTCAATTTTTTTCGAGTTTCTTATGAAATCCAAACTCTGGCCTGAAAGCGGATAATTCGTTCAGTTGTAAATATGTTGTTGTTTTTTTATTATTATTATTTATTTCATCCTTACGAAGTTGAGCACTTTTGTGCTCTACGAGAGAATAGATAGGTGGCTTCACGGCGTTTTTTAGCCACTCATGGTTCAAAAATTGTTTGACCTCAAATATTCGAGTGGTAATGTGTGTAAATGACACACTCACCAAAGACACCAAAAAGCCTGGATCTCCTCAAACACATTGCTAGAATTCATTTCATTTTATGCGGGTAAACCGCTTACGGCAATAATGGGTACCATTTACAATGTCAAGAAGATTTAATTTTTCTACACAAGAAAATTGAGCCTCTCAAGATTTGCTCCTAATCCTGTTTTTCGTCTTGTTTTATTTCTCAAGGTTTTTCCGAAGACCTGGTGTGGAAAAACGTATCAGAACGTGTTTGAGGGATCAAGATTGGTTGACAGATTAGTGCAAATATCCCCAGAAAGGTTTTGCAACCGAGAAAAAGCAACAGAGCTTCTTCAAGGAGTTCTCAAAGGAGGAATAATCAGAAGCATTGGTAGATCACAGCTGTTCGAAGACGGCGCTCAGTTGTTTTATTGGACAGATCATTTTCCGACTTCAACAGACAACATGACGGACGTTGCTAATTCAAGGACAAGGGTAATGACTTTATTTAAGTCTCAAATTGTCCTAGCTGAACACGAGTGCTCTACTAATTGAGGAGACTTTAAATCAAATAAACTCTAAGTTAAATCAAATGTTGGTTTTTGAGGAGAGGGTAAAACCGGCGTACCCGGAGAAAAACCTCTCGGAGCAGAGTAGAGAACCAACAAACTCAGCCCACTTATGACGCCGAGTCTGGGAATCGAACCCAGGACACATTGGTGGAAGGCGAGCGCTCTCACCACTGCGCCAACCCTGCTCCCCAGAATAGCAACAGAATGTTATCAAACAAATAGCTATATGTATGCTTTGTGGTGTCCCAGTAAAGACTTGTGTTTTCGGACATGTTGAGTCAGATTAGGTACAGAAAAAGGGTTGTCAGTGTTGCATAATGTTCGCAACATATTGCTCGTGTATGTAAACAAATCGGTAAAACGGAGAGAGAATGTCATGCACTGCATTGCATTGCATTGCATCGACCATAATCAGTAGAGTAGTCTCCTCCAATGCATTGACCAACATCTCGATTTTGCCAAAGTTAATAGAAAATTAAAAATTAAGTTAACCGGATCAAAATTCAGTGTGCTGCTTGAAATGACACGGACTGGATATTCTTGATCTTCTGAGGCCCCCGTTGTTCAAAGGGTGGATAACTCTGTCCTGTGGATATGTCACCATCCAGCGGATACTGAAATGGAACTGATACATTTTACCCGCTGGATAGCGACTTATCCACTGGATAGAGCTATCTGCTCTTTGAACAACTGGGGTCTGATCTGCATTAGAGTCATTAGAGGTACAACATAACAAGTCCGAGTCAACCAAACGATTGCCTTCTAGATTCCTCGACTTCTACATTGCGATTTATCAAAAGCTACCGAGCCGTCAGATTTTTTCACCACCACTAAACTAAAACATATTTTATTACTTTGTTCTTTCATGCAGCGCTTTAACAACCCAACAAAACAAGAAGAAACCAAACCTGCTTGGGTGACGCAAAGCCTAAGAAGAGCAAATACAAACAGACCATCGCTGACTACACGTGCAGGTCAAAACACAGACTCCGAAGGAAAAGCAGATGATAAAAAAGTAAACGCTACCAAATCTCTATCCAGAGGTTTAGCGGCCTTGCTGGAACGAGATCAGGCATTCAGCTCACAACATGTTGGAGAACATACCACTGAAGACAAGAAAGAAGAGAGTAAACAAACAGAAGAAGAGAGAAGTGAAGACGTAAAACCGACGAACGTCAAGCAGGCTAACTCCGCTACTCAACAAGCCGTGCGCATGTCCCCTCAGGAAAATTCCAAAGCCAGTTCCTCTTCTCCGCAGGTTCAACAAGTTAAAACCGATCTTGGGAGTGAGGGACCAAAACAAGAAAGTTGTAAAACAAACTCCTCCTCTCAGCGGGTGTTGCATAAAGCTCCTCAGGTTCAACAGATTCAAACCGGTTTAGTGACTGACCACGTGGCAAAACGAGTAGCAAATCAAAGTGATAGAATAGTGCCAGTGAAGAAAGCTGTTGAAGAAGGAAAGGTTACTCAGTTGAAACCAGCTAGTCAGACATACGTGGCCAAGTCGCCCGTGATTGTTCAAGGAAAAAAAGGTGGTTTCGCGGGAAATCCCGAGACTAGTAATAAGGAAGGAAGTTCTCGAAAAATGGACATCATCACGTCTTCTGTAAAAACATCATCATTTGTCAATCGAAAAGAAGACGAGGAGAGGGCACCTAAAGTGGTTAAAAGCTCAACAGTAACGATGATTAATGGTGTTCATGAGGCAAAGAAAAGTGAAGTTTATGAATCTAAGGCGGAGCCCTCTGTTAAAACAAAGAACATAGATCACAGTTCATCAATCACGTCCGATGAGGAAACAGTTCAGTTCCTTAAAAAAGAGATCGAGAGGCTCAAGGCAGAGCATGGGCAGGAAATAAAGAAATACCAGGAAAAGATAAATGAAATGAAAAACCAGTTGGAGATTGAGGCATCCTCAGAGCGTTCCAGATCCAGTGCATCAACAATATCTCCTTCACCCCCACCCTCTCCTCCTCCTCCTCCTCCTCCCCCACCCGGGTCTGTCGCTCCTGCTCCGCCACCGCCACCCCCTCCACCTGAGTCAGTGAGTGCTCCCCCACCACCTCCCCCTGTTCCTGGTGGCGTGCCTCCTCCACCCCCTCCTCCCATGGGCCCTGGTGCGTGTCGCTTAGGTGGTCCTGTTAAGCCAAAAAAGCCTGCTATCAAGCCGGATGTGGAAATGAAGCCTTTGTTTTGGACAAGAATCCTCATATCAGGTTGATTTTATTTTATTTTTTTAATTTTGTTTTATTTTGTTTGTTTGAGACCTAAGAGCGCCAAAGAACAGATTTAATTCAAAACTATAAGAAACTGAACGTAAATAATACGACGTGCTCCTTTCATGTATTGTCAATTCAGTATTTGGAACACTCTGCAGGATTTCATCTGTGGAGTTAAAAGAAAGTAAAAATCTGTTTATCTGCGGAAATTTGTAGAGCCACACTTTCCTGCACAGACCTAAAAAGCAGAGCCATTTCGTCTTAATGCATCATTAACAATACTGCAGGAGAGAACTGGTAATTACCTCATGTTTGTGCTCTCACAGGACAATTACATCTTCACACTTAACGAGAGGACAGTATTAGCAAGGGAAAGTTGTAGAGTTTATTTTGCTCGAACGTAGAACGAAAAACAATTCTTTAATGAGATCGAACCAATGACTTCCGTATAGATCGTTTTCACTCACGTGACGAGTGGCCATATTGGTTCCGTGAAACAAAAGAAATCATTTGCATAAAAATAGAGTTCAAGTCACAGAGGGTTTGCCTTGTGCATCAACATGGCCGCCGTTCCTTTGTTTGGTACATGGCCGCCGTGACGTCATGAGAAAACGACCTATACAGTGGAACCCCGCCAAACGACCCACCCCGTGATTACGACCACATTTTTGTGGCCCGAACTGCAAAATCCCTCTTATTTTCTGATTTGAAAATCCTGTTAATCCGACTACCTCGTTAATACGACCAAATTTTTACAGCCCGGCGATGCTCGTATTAACGGGGTTCCACTGTACTGGCAAGGGAATGATTTCCCTCAGGACAACCAGTCTTCTTGTATCTCTTCCACGCAGAACATGAGATGATTAGAACATTTCATCTCCTCCATTTCATTTCCGATGCAGATGGTTACAGGGCCCGCGGAGTAATTTTTAACGTGTGGGGGCCGCTTTTGTCTCTTCAACTGAAGGGAGGGGGGCTGACTCTAAAAATGGTTAAAACTGACGCATTCAGTTTGATTCAAAACAGTTATTCTGTCATACTTTGAAGTTTTCCTGCTAGGTCCGCAAGCTTTAGCCGACCACTATTATCTACTAAAAGCACTTCATTTTTGGAAATGTATTTTACTAAATTAATTATTTTTTCCGCAAAATGTGGGTTGGGGGGCTTGCCGGCCCCTCCCCTTGCGAGGTCCATGGAATATTCATTTCACCGTGAGAAATAAACTAAATTGGTCTCTAAACGAGATGTGCTGGTTATATCTAAATGAGAAGCGCTTACATATTACTTTCAGATGAGATAGACGATGGAGATGTGAACAACAACAAAAACAAAATTACAGTTTGGAAAAACATAAAGGAAATGGACTTCAACAGGAAAGAATTCCAAAAGTATGTTTTTGGTCATTATTAATGTTTTTCGTTTTATTTCTATGACTTAAATGGAAACTGTGTTGGTAAAGAGATAAATGGAGGCAAACTTAACATGTAGTCTTCAGATAGTTGACAACGCGAAAGTTCACTACCACTGAGTGAATTGCAAGAGGGAGTGAATTAAGACGAGTCCATTATAGCTCAAGGCTTAGCCCTATTATTTTCCTCTGCTTTTTTAGTTTTGATTTCTTTTTTATGTCTGTTTGATTGTCGTTCCTTTGTTTGTTTGAACTTTTCTTCCACGTTCCTCACACTATGGATCCTATGTATCTCTGATCACATTTTATTTTCTATTCAGGTTATTTGGTCGCAAAATTAACAAGAAGTCTAAACTTGATCACAGAAAATCCCTCAATGATGACAGCCACTTTTCACTCTCTAAAGGACAACACGTGAGTGTTTGGACATGACAAGGCGATTTAGCTGATGCTTTATCAAAGTCGAGGTAACAGCGTTAGCCCCTCTTCAGAACGAATCCGCTCTGACGAAGGGCTAACGCTCGAAACGTCAGCTTTTAGAATCCCTGTACGGTGGTTAATTTACATAATTAACTTAGTTGATAAAACCAATTTTTGTGTACAACTCCCCCACCGACGCAGCACCCGCCACAGTTTTTTAAAGACCATACCGACGCCTTTATAGCAAATATTAACCAGACTAACCTAGCATATGTAGCTAGATCGCATTTGCTACGAGTGCGGCTTTTGGCTGCGGACATAGTTAGACTGTAGGCAGCCTCTTTTTCATCCTCATGTCAGTACCGCGCGTTGGATCTAGCGCGCCGTGAAGCCGCGAGAAACGCGGTCGCCACTTCACTAAGTTATCTCCTCTCGTTTCGTTCAGCAAACTTTAAACACGCACAGAACGAAGTTTAACAACTAATCAAAATGACTGTGCGTTGTAAACAGCCTTTGCCGACTTGACCCTTACTTTTCACATTTTCCTTGCCAGGCCGCTAAACTGCTAGATAACGGCCGCTCTCAGACCATTGGAATCATCATGAGCAGTTTAAACTGTCAGCTTGAGGACATTAAGGAGGCCATCTACAAAATGGACACGTCAGTGATTGACATGGACGGGTAAGAGACTTCACGTAAAGAAGGCTGGGCCCGAATAGTCATAAAGAAACTTTGGATTTGAATATGGTTACAAGATTGTGGACAAGCACAGATTTTTTATCAAATCGCGCTAGCTTTGGATTATCTGACCGTTGTCGAGCCAATCTTGCTCAGTTCTTCAGTCTCGTTTACTGCTGCTTGGCAGCAGATGAAGACGACTGTGGAGACTGTGTACTGTGGAATTCTGACTGGATTCTACCTTCATCCCTAACAATGCGTTCTCTCTTAGTTTCCTATTTCAGTATATGCTGATTTTTACTCAGTTTGATTTTATTCTCAGATTGAAAGCGTTGTACGACATTCGCCCAAAGTCAGACGAGATCGAACTGATTACGAAGTACCAACAAGAAAACCCACACGGTAAGGCGTTATTCAGTCTCAGTGGTTTGCGTTGTTCATTTTAACACCTTTGTGACTCACATGAACTCTGCTTTCATTTTCTTTCTAGTTCCTCTCGATAAACCCGAAGAATTTCTGCTTCAAATACACAAAATGGATCACTTTGCCGAAAGACTGGAGTGTTGGTTGTACAATTATAAGTTCACCGAAACTATAACTGCTATCGGTAAGACATGTCTTTTTGTCAAGTCATTATTGTCGTTAGGGGCAATGGGAGACACCTTGAATCGTTTAAGGTGTGTGTATGATTTTCTTCAATGCAACACGTATTCATGTCTTACGCAGCGATTCTATCCAACGTACTACTTACTATACTTATATTGTCGTGCTGGTTGGTCTATTAAGGGGCTTATACGTCTCAGTGTTTTCTTTCATTTGTAGACAGAAGATTATCGGCAATATGTGAGGCCGGCAGTTTGCTGAGAACAGAGTAAGTTAGGGCCGAACAGTAACAACAGATATCTATGCATGTAAATCTACTGTTTAGTTTCTGTAGGTTATGTACTGTTTCCTTATAGTTATAACAAAAATAATGTGCTCCTTTTCTCAAATATTGACCGATAGCAGGAGCCCATTACTAGGAGCGTACAACTGCCCTATATTCCTGTCATATCGCGGCGTTTTCACAGACCGATTTATTTTTAAATTGAATTTGCTGCGAATATGGGACTCTCGTAGGAGCCCCAAAAACTAAATCGGTTTGTAAAAATGCCGTGACATAGGCTTAGTATGGGAGTTGTACGCTCCCAGTGATGGGCTCCTGCCGATAGTTTTTTTTTCCCTCTGTGTTCTGAATATCTGTGTGGAGTGTAATTTGTCACAGGGTTCAAAACAAACAAATGATGGGGTGTAATTATGTTACCGATATCAGATATTCAAAGAAGATTAGTTTCTTCTCGGAATTACGCTCTCCTGGTAAGAAGAGACAGCAGGACACGTGCATGTTCACTTTCGCTTCAAAGCGCTCTGAAGAACCATTACCTCACCTAACCTCCTCTCTTTGTACTCTGTTACACAAGCGCGCAGAACGCTTCTGCCACCAAACCAACTTGTCTGGTGCCTCGGCTATAGAAACGGACATGATGCTTTCCAATGTGAATATTAATTATATGTTTAAGTGATCATCGCCATTGTGTACACTAAAATTCAGGCTTGTGCGGGCGTCCGCCGAACCCGCCATGACATCTGCGATACCGGTGCAGTGCTCTATTGAAAATGTTCCTAACGACGTAAGGTGATTATTGTTTAGCCATACTCCAACCAGGAGGACAAGGTACCGTGTTCTCCTGACCCTTGACCTCGAACCTGCCCAGCATGGATAAATCTTCCACAGCAGAAACCCCCAGCTGGTTTGGTTTACAGCTACCAGGCACCATTTAGGGACACAAACCTAGCCATTTATTACAGTAAGGATCATCGCAAAGAGAGGGCACACAGTACTAACCAGAAGACAAATTGTCTATTCCCTGAGCTCAGCTGTGGAGTGGCTTCTGGGCTGACATTAAGTTTGTTAGGGTTTGGTCACCAACGAAATCTCCTGATTTTTTTTCCTATATGATATTCTTTCCATGTTTTAGTAAAGAGATCTCAGTTGTTCTTTCGATTATCCTGACTCTGGGCAACTTTATGAACGGAGGAACAAACAGAGGACAAGCAGATGGCTTCCAGCTAAGCGTGCTTAACAAAATAAAAGATGTCAAAACTCAGGTTGGTGTTTGGAAGCCGTATACTTAAGGTTAAGCAACTCATTGTTTTGTTGGTTTTCGTTTGTTTATTCGTTTGTTTTGCTTGTGTTGCTCTTGTATGAGTTTGTCATTGATTTATTCATTCATTCATTCATTTTTGTCTTGGTTTTCTCCGCTCACCCATTTATCCTTAATCGTTACTCCGGTCATTCAGTCACTTATTCAGAAACGAGCACCAGCGAAAGCTCACCCTTCTGACTTTTCCTGACCACGTATCAGCTGGTTACTGCCACCGAAACGAATTTTCCTGACCAAAGTAAGGTTTTATCGATTTCATTCTATTTGCTTATTCAAGCGTTTGAATATTTTTAGGATAGCGCCACAAATCTGATGCAGTACATTGTGCAAGTGTATTGTGACAAGAGACAGGGTGGAGAGCGCGGTGACTTCCTCTTACCAGACCCCTATGCTATCCTCGCCGCTTCTCAGGTATGACAATAATGCTTTGCAAACCCACAGTATGCACAAAGACAGTTTCTATTGTAGGCTGGGAATGAAAATTGGTTGTCTCTGGGCCAAAGGGACGATAAGTGGTTTTGAGATAAAGGAGTAAGCCCGACGGCAGTAAACATCCTTTGACAGGAATTTGGGCCCCAGTTCACGAACCTTGCCTAATACACTGCCGCTCCAACTTTGTATCATGGTATTATGCAGCAGGTTCTGTCACGTACTGATAGTATTCCTTTCAGTCATAATTGAAATTGGCCGAGCAACGAAAATACTTTTTTAGAAGCTGCACCCTGCCAAACGATGATTGTGGTACCCGGAAGGTGTGATGTCTGAACCCGACCCAAGGAGCACTTACCCAAACACATGAATGAAAACGTTTTCATGTTTTTGCTTATGATTAATTTTAACATTCGCAGGTTTCTTTCAAAGATGTCAAAGCTGGTAAGTTTAACTCATCTTATGTTTTGCAAATGCACTGTCTCGTTTTTCAAATACTATTTGTAACTGACGAAGACGTGAGTCACATCGAAACGTGCATTCCAAACTAGAAAAATTATTGTGCTGTTTTTTTAAAACTCGTAATTTATCCGCTGCTTTCTCAGCCATATGTGTAGTTTCCGGTTCGATAGATTCATATCGTATGGTATGAAGCTGACCTCTTTGTAACGTCAATTCGAGATTTGATTTCTTTAAGTTGTTTCATTGCAGAACTCGCTGAAGCCAAGATTTCTTTAGCAACTTGCAAAGCTAAGGTATGTCCGTATGCAGTGCACTTCTAAAATATGTTAAAATATTTAATAATGTAAACAAACGTTCTTGCAGATTGAATCCTGATTATCAACGAAAAATGCATAATTATCCCCAACTTTTATTTTGGATTCCAATAGCTATTGTTAAGGTCGGCACACACGAGGGGACTAGTCCCTGCGACTAGTACCTTGAAGAGTTTACACGAAGGGACGGGTTTTGAGGGACTAGTCGCAGGGACTTGTCCCACAACTTCAAACCAGTTTGAATTCGTGGGACAAGGCGCAGGGACCAAATTCATGCGACTAGATTTTTTGTCAAAAAAGACTAGTTCACACGGTGGTACTTGTCCCCGCGACTTGTTGCAGGGACTAGTCCCTTCGTGTGTGCCGTGTGTACTTTTCAGACTGATCTAAACAGCTCAGAGGTCTTCTTTTGCCGCGTAGTTATAGACCCCTCAAAATTACCTTTGTTTTAAGAATCATGGTTTCAAAGTTGCTTAGCGGCTGGTTTCTCGGGAAGTCCCAGATACGCAGAACATTGTGCAGTTACAACATAACTCGGAGTCGTTAATCAGTCTTTTTTTTTCTTTTTTTCGCTTACAGTCGGAGATGGTGCTCGGTGGTGATAATTCAGCATACAGGGAGCCGTTTCAAAGTTTCGTTACTGAATATTTAAAAACCGGTAAGGGTATGATTATTGTTGTCATAACAACTATTAACAAGTTTGAAACCGTCTCTCCAAAGATCCTGAGATGTGCTATGGGAATCCTTGTCCTAGAGCCTGTGACATGTCATGTCGAGGACCAGCCAACTGCTTCTCCTCCTGCCTCCTGCCAGTTGGGTTTCTTAACGTTATCACGTTTATTTAAAATTATTTGTTTCATGCATTTATTCTATGGACCACGATGTAAACTGCTGTTTTTGTTTTTGCTTTTGTTGTCTTTTAAACAAAGAATGAGTGCTGCGTCTAGTAGCAAGTGTTACTTTCAAGTCTAAAGTCGTTCTCCGTCGTAATACTTATCTTGACAATAATTCCTGGCAGCTCTCAAAGCCCTTTTAGTCTTTAAGTCACCTCACTACCGCTGTTTTCTTTCAGGTGAAAAAGAACTTTTGCGTTTGCAAGAAAAGGTTCAATCGACGACGGACGATTTCAAGGGAGTAGTGGACTATTTTCAATATTCCGGTGAAGGAGAAGAGGTAGTGTCATGTACCTTGCGCTTTTTTTTCTTTCTTTTCCTTATTGGTTATCTCAACCATAAAAAAGGCCAAGTGACACGTCTGCTTTGCCACGACAATTTAATACACAGTGGTCGTGCTATACTTTTTGTCGTTTTAAACGTTGTCCATGTCGTACTTGTTTACTCTTATTTTCTAGGGCAGGATCTGAGCGACTCCTCGAGCCCAATTTGTTTTTAATTTTATCAATTCTTGCTGAAAGTATTTCAGTCTGAGCCCGCTGAGCCCAAATCAAACGAAGTTCTTAGTTCCAGCTTTGCGCGATTTTTCTGCACTGCATCGAGCACTGCACCGAAGTGGCTAAAGGCTATGTTCAGTTGATCAGTACTCGCTGAACTCGCCGTATCCTAACAAAGAGAATACAGTTATTTATCACCCCTAAACGCCCTAGATGCCTCAACCCTTTCGCTCCCAGAAGTGATGAATAAGTAAATTCTCTTTTGCAATACCATTACATTGTGAAGCAAACGGGTGATGAGAATAAGGAAAAAATCAACTAGAGGATTTTGTTTGATTTAAAACCAAATTCTCAGGGCTAATATTATAAGCAATGTATGGCAGACAGTAAGGAGAATTAACCTTGAGATCGTGGGAGTAAAAGGCTTAACAGGCTTTGTTCATTGCTATCTACTAAATCCAGAGCCGAGTGGTATTTCCCTTTAGGTGCTCCAAAACGGTTAAATTCTGAGGTTTGCTTTCGTTTGGTGACGATACTTATCACACCTCCACAGGTTACCCCGCCATTGATGTTCGGTATCTGGGGGAACTTTTTGGAAGCCTTCAGGAATTATTGGAAGGTGCGTAGGTTCAATGTCAAGCTTTGAACTATGTTAAGAGGAATGTGTTATTTGGTCAATTTGTGTGTCTTAAATCCATTTATGCTTTGGCTTGGTTTCTCTGTCAACGGATCGATGTATCCATGTACGTCATTAAAAACGTTATGATTCTTTGCTGCTCCGTTATCCCAATAGTTTCAAAAAACACTGAATTCAGATATTATTTAGGTCTTCTAGCTTTACTGGACACAGACCTGCCCAGTGGGAGTCTTGAATTCTGTTGTACATATACCTCGGATTAATTAGATTCTTTATGAATGTAAATTATTCGGAAGATGGATTAAATTAAATTAAATGAATTAGAACCAAATGACATGTTAAATCGAATACTGCCTTCCAATATCTACCCTTAAACTATTCCTGTGTGTTCAGAGTTTTCTTATTCTGGAGAACGTCCCCTCCCCCTGCCCCCGGCCCAACCCAACCCCTTCAACATACACACACACAACTTTATTTTCCTTTTCTTCATTAGTTTGTCATTTCTACCATGCTACAACTAATAGTCGACTAATATTACTCTTTTCCTTAGCCTGAATCTGAAGAGAGTTTGGATGCTAACGAGAAAATGTTGTTGATAACTAAGGTAGCTCGACTAACACTAAACACTAAAAAGATTGTATAAACACGGCTGGTAATAATTAACTGTTAATCCAGCAAGATTGGTTGATTTTAATTACATAACTGGACAAAGGCGACAAGTAAATTAGACTGTTATCTTCTATGAAAAGAATTCGTTTCAGAACCCTTAAAAGCTTCACAAAAGTTAATAAACATGATATTTACCTTGGACGCTTTAATTATCCTTGTACTTTTAAATGTAACGGGGCGCATTGATTGTTTTTAAACTGATATTTCGAAAGGTTTTGCCTTGTACTCCTGGCCCTTGTTGTTCAAACGGTGGATAGCGCTATCCACCGGATAAATCACTATCCAGCGGATAAGTAATGGGAAAGCTAATTGCACTATCCACTGGATAGTTATTTATCCGGTGGATAGCACTATCCAGCCTTTGAACAACCAGGGTCTGTACAATTTCTCGAACATTCCAGTAATTTTTAGCGTAACCTGTGATCTCCTTAAAATGACCGTTTTAGCATTAAAAATGATAAAAATAACTGTTAGTTAAGGTATTATCTTTGATCTAACTTTCTGAGTCAAGTTTTATTTTTATTTTTATTTTTTTTATCCAAATGTCTTTTAAAGTACCAATCTCCATTTTGTAATGTCACTGCAAACAGTACAAACACTTTTTGGCCTTTTGGTTTCCCAATTTTTTACCAAACAGGAGAGCGAAATGTTCTCTTTCTTGTGGGGCTTAAGGAACCGAATTTAGATGGGAGGTTGATTATTTAAACTAAACATCCTTTAACTACTTGAATTAAAACGTATCCAAATTTCTGTCACCACGCAAAAACCAAACTTTATCTTTTATCTTTTCAAACATTCTGGCCCTATTCCCCACTTGGGGCAAGGACCAAACTAAAAAGAACTTTTCGGTCAGTATTTCTCAATTGTATAGTGACTGACAGAGTGTTTTTATTTCATTTTACAGGCGGAGCAGATTAACATGGCCAAACGGACATTTTCCAATAAAGAGCACCTCAAACAGGTTTCTTAAGAGCAGTTTTCGTATTTAATACTTTGCCGCCTTTTCTACTGTGGTAAATCATTGCTATCAGTCTTTACATGTGTTTGACTTTACAGTGGTATCGCACTGAATGTTCAATCTTTGATTAACAAGTTATGAATAATTTTTGACATCCTAGGTTACCAAACCCATTAGACATTTTAGCTTTTAGCGACAACAACTTAAAGACCAGTTCGGCTACTCCCATCTAGTAATTAGCATGTCGAAATTTGACATTTTGCAATGTTTGCAAAAAAATTCGTAATAGTGGATTCAGAGCCACTTTAGCTTTTCAAAATTTATCATCAAACTCGGAATCTGGAAACTTTATCTTTCTAATTATTTTTGCTCTTTTTTTTTCTCTCAATCCTAGATAAGAGCGACGGCTACAAAATTTAAGAAACGTCGAACCAGTGATACAACTGATCCAAACGAAGTTCGGTCTCAACCAAAGAGCTCATGAGCAAGAAAGTTTGGTTCATTTATCAAGAAAGAGATGCGACTTCTGTAACATTTTTTATTACATCTCTCATTTAGTACTTGCGCTGTGATTGGTTAATTAAAAGTTTCCATTCCCGCGCGCTTAATTAACCTCAGAGATATAATAAATACCTTACCTCGTTTTCTCGGTCCGTACTGTAAGTTATGGATCCTCGTTTTTTCCCGTTGATTTATGACCCGCGCGTTTCGTGCTTGGGTCATACGGGAACGAGAAAAAACTCGGTCCGTATAGGTACTGGAATCAGAAAAATAACTTACATCTACATTAGCCGAGATTAGAAGGAGTTTTAATTTGACTTTAATTTAAGACCAAAATTAGTATTTAAAGAATTTGGGATTAGATGACGGTTTTAGTGTATGAGAACCTCTTTACAACTAGAACTTTGATTCACGAGAGAAAAAATATGAATCCTCAAATGGAAATGTTGTTTAGTGTTCTCAAAGTGTTAAGAAACAAATTTCTTGTTTTCACTCTCTTGGCGTACGCAGTACTGAGCCTTGATAGTTTGTAACTTCGAAAAGTTGTCCCAACATATGTCGGGAGCGAATGTTGGTCTCCGGTCTTTTTTTCTTTTTCCTTCATTTGGCTATCCCATATCATTTTTTCTGTATTCCTCCTGTCTGTCTGACTGACTTAGTTTAGAAGCAAGTAAACACTTTTATTGGCATCAATCAGGGTGATCGTTCTGTCATTGTTTTTGTGTCTACGCGCTCCCGTCTCCAGAGTCCATACCCCTCTGTCTCACGGTTGTGCCTAAATTATACCCTCCACAAGGACAGCCAATGTTGGAGCTATGTTAAAGAAATGTTAGGGCATTGGAGGGCAATGTTAGAGCAATGTTAAGCTGTCCTTCTAGGGGGTATAGTTTAGGCGCAACCCTCGGTCTGTCTTACCTAGAGATTTGAGACCCACTGGGCAAAACAAAATATTGCTCATCACTGTAAAATATCCTCTTTACATGTTATAGTGCAAGTAATTTGATTGTTGTAAATTCATACACAGCTTGAAGTTATTAGCATATTGCATGCGTGGAAAAATAGAATTGCTATTTTAGAACATGTTATGAATTGATTTTGATTAAACCTGAAATTATTCACTTCCTGACTGATCATTCATCTTTGCAATTTTTTCGAAATTTATTGTCTCAGTCGGTCGGCTGGATTTTCTGACATTGGCCTCAGTGCGAAAATAAGACCTTACGTCAGTTCATTTTACATCTTGCGTCGGTTCATCTTTCAGGGTATATCGATCTATTCTTGGAGATGATGCATAAGAAAAGTGACGGTGGGGAGTGGGGGAAGGGGTTGAGGGAGGGTGGGGTTGACGTATTTTTAGCTTGTGCGATTTTGCTTTTGTGCCATTTGTTTATGCAGGACTTTTTTTGTGGGGGGGGGGGGGGGGGGAACGGCAATTTATCTTAGTTTGGTAGATCAAACAAAAGAGCTGTACGCCGACTGTACTATTTTGGAAGTTTGTATTGATTACAACGTTTAATTTGAAAGGCAATTTCAAACTTTGTATCAATTTCGATGCCATCTTGTAACATTGGCATCGAACGACAATATAGCGAAAAAACTCCTTCAATGCCGTTTTCTGTTTTGAGCATTGCTTAAGGGCCTTCGCAGAGGGAATTGGTTAGGGTGGAAGAGTCGTGGATTCACAGAAAAGTGTACAGATCCGCGGCTCTTTATCCAGTTACTATCTGGGTGTCGGCTTTGCGAAAATTCTAGTTACAACTAATTTACCATCATCATTTTTTTAATACCCCTGCGAACACAACAGGGATTGTTTTTTTTCCGCTGCAAAACAGCTGTGGGTTCAGCTAACAAGCCCAGAAGACGCTGGCCTTTCATCAAATATAATTTCAATTTCTGAAACGATGAAGCCTTTCTGAATAGAAATACATCCGGAACTACTGAAGAGCCGTTTTGCGTACAAATCGTAAATCGCCTGGTTTATATTGCATCACAAACAACAAAATACGTAGAGACAGGCGTTTAGTTTTCAGAGTTTAGTAATGATCAAGTCAAAACGTCAACCAACACTGATATAGATCAACTATGTACAAATTTAAATACGTAGTGAGGGCCGGGTCTTCCGGAAGAACTACTGAATAAAATGATTTCCTTACTTAGCTTTCCCTTTAAAAAGTCCTCCTTTTTTCCTGTTTCACTGTGGCCGAAGAAACAGTCAGGAAGGGGATGAAGCAGAAGTGAAGTTAATAATGTAATAACATTTCCAATAGTTCGTTACATGCAAAATGCAAATTATCATTTTAGAAATAATAATTAAACAGCGACAGGTGCGAGTAATTTTACATATAAACATTAACTCATTTCGACATTCGCTTCGAAAAAATACGTGTGTATAAGAAAGCACATCAGATAGCACTGTTTTCCAGTGCAAACAGACACAGACGTTTTAAAACAACTCAATAATAGCAGCTAGGAGCAAAGCAGAGAGACTCTCGTCTGTGTTCATTTAAATGCAGAAAAAAATTTTCCACGCAACCTAATTAAAATGGCTAAAACTTAAAGGATTTGAAAACGTTACGTTAGAATTGAAAGCGCGGTGCAAACTGTTTAGTGCTGCCGTATGGTTGCCGTAGATATTATTTCAACCGACAGCCATTTTATGTATCTGAACAAATTAGGCGATCTCCCTTGTCATGTATAACTTAGTCTTCCATTTTGTCCTCCCGTTGATGGGATCACGTTTTACAAAAACTTGACGGCCATTAACGCCGCAAATTAAATACATCGGTTAAAAAAATAAACTCTTTTGTTAAGCACAACTAAATACCGGGAATCGATTCATCGCTTAAAGTGACTCTCGGTCTCTTGAAACTTTCGCCAATAATTGAACGACTGGTTCGATATTGAAGAATCGCTAAATCATTACCAGCTTTTTCTAAATGTAGAGGTTTAATAGCAACTGATTTTTTTATATACATTTTAAGAAAAAATCGGTGGTAGTGAATAGTGATTAATGTGGACAGTTCTACATCGGTGTGATTTGAGAAAGCACAGATTATTTTTTACATTTTTACACTTACTCTTTCGATATGCTTGACCAATACAACTGGACTTTCAGCATGACTCTCGCTTACTTAATCTTCATATACAGCTTCCATCCCGCATGATGTTTGGTGAAGTTAGAGTTGGTTGTTAATCTTAATTCATTTGTGGTGTGGAACTTGTAGAGACAATGACGTTTGCGGGGCCTGTTTGAATTATTTTTCGTAGATCTTAAAAAAAGAAAGTTGGCAAATAGAGTAGTTCCTGTCAACATTGCGCGGCATATGAGTTTTGCCGTCGCTAATTTGCTAGGAATAATCAGTGTCATAATAAATGCAGTTACGCAGCTAAACTTTTTAACTGCTGCCGTTTACTAAAATTGTTTCGTGCTTATGCGCTGAAAATTGCACCAACCGTAGGAGACTACGTAGGAGACGAGCTACATTTTACCAAACATACGTTATAGCCTCTGATCTACTATCACGTACTATCAAAACTACTTCGACGACCTCTCGTTTAAGCAAACGCTTAAAAGATCCCATTAACGGCTACACCGCAACACATTATTAATTTGGGCCTGCAACATTTGTAAAGAGAGAGTTAAGAATTTTCGAATTTTTGTGTAAAAACAAGGAAATTGAATATTTAAAATCAATAATCTAAAGCTTCCCGGTAATATTAACGCCAGACCTCCAAGCGACATATTATGGAGGATGCATGCTCAAAAACACCGCAGTAAAACCAATTTCCTTATTGGGAGCACATCCCCTCTCGCTTTCTTTGTGGTTTCTTTTTGTCGGATTGTCAGTCTTCCTTGATTGTACCGGTTACGAATAAAGAAATGAAACAATTGCAGTTTTATACCGAGGGTTATCTCGTGGATTACTTTTGAATTAGTGCCGTAGGAATCGTAGCGTTGGGTTGGTGGCCGCTATTTATATTTCAAAAACAACATTTCGCAACTTTGCTTTTGTCTAGGTCGCGTTTCAGGATAGTGTTTGTTAATTCTTTTCAGCAGTCTAAACAGTATCGTATAACACGAAATAAACTCGTATTAGCGACAAGTTCTTCAGATCATACAATAAATAAACGTTTATAATCATAGCAACTATCGAGCTCTACCATTTCCTCGTTTTCCGTTGCTTTTTACTGTTTTTTTGAACCGGGTTTTTGAAACATCGTTGGAGTCTGTCCCCATAGTTCAGTTTTCTTGCAGAGAAAATCGGGTTTCCGTCCAACCATTTGTCGCAGCTCGCACACCTTCATCGAGAGCCATATTGTCTACCACGATTCCCGTCTGCTTCTTCGATGCCTGCTTTTCTTCGGAAGGTCCCACAGCAGCTGTAGCACCGTTCTCCATTTTATTTTCCGCATAATTTAGTAGTAACTCACCAGAATTTTCCGTGTTACTAGTGTCTTTCGGTTCGAGGCCACCTTCGTCGTCATTGTTCGATTTACTTGTGCTTGTTTTATAGCTATAAACTTCAACGGTAACTGCATGCGCATTTGGCGACATCGAACTCTCGGCGGCGAAATCTTCGCTAAAGATTTCGCCGGCGCTTGAGTGATTTCCATCGTCAAGATCGTCTCCATGTTTCTTGCTATTTGCAGATATTTCGATTCTATCACCAACGTTGTCTTTAATTTCCTCGCTCGTGGTCTCCCTGCCAACGCTCGACGTCCCCGCGAGCGATTGCAACTCATCCGCGTTCGTTATTCGCTCTCGCCTACGAAGCTGAGGATGAAAGAGGAGTGGATTTTGAAGTTGCTCTTGTGCACCTTGGAACTTTTCCACGGCGTGGCTGGGGTCTGTTTCGTCGACATTATAAACTCTCAGCTCGCCGACGTCGCGCAGAAGACACAAAGTGGATTCTGAGACCATGTAGATTCTTGGCTGCAAACATATCGTTTCGTGAGTAGGCGACGAATTTATAATAACAGCATGGGAAGGACTACAACCCATTATTTTCTATTACTTTTGCCGCATGAAATAAATTGGAGACGTTCCTAGTACAGATTGTGCATGTTATAAGACAAAAAATATCGTCCAACAAGCGATTGTGCGCGTAAGTAGCTTTTAAAAGAGCTAGCTTATTTGAAACTCTGCCAATCAAAATCGTATTTCGCTTGTCCCTATTATCTATTCAAATCACTATCCAGTTCGCTCTAGCATTAATATTCTCTAGCCAGCTGTCTTTGATCTTGAAAACAAATAAAAAAGGCAACCGCTATTTATATCACAACGACACTTTGCTCCATGTTAAAAAAACATCCTTCTTCTGTTATCACGTAACTACCCCATGCACAACATCGTATAAAGATTCGTGAGGCAAATGAAAATGTCGAAATAGCAAGTGTTGCTGCATACAAAGAAATCTAACGACAACAAATAGAACTCGTTAGGCAATCCGTCATTTACTATAACCAATAATTTTTTCATTTAATTTTCACATTATCGTAGTTTCTCTTGTTTCATTATTCCCAAATGTATCGCAATAAAACAAGTCACAAAAGATCCATTAGCAGTTTTTCTTGTTTAAAAGCAATCTGGGAACAGCAAACAGTGCTTAACCATTAAAACCCTAAGATCAAAATTCAAATTCTCATTTATTGTCCCTCGCATTTCCTATAGAAGTAGTGGGGAGAAGTTGTTAAAATATCAAGTATTTTGTCCTGTCTCTGACCACATCTGTTTTCTGAGGTGTTGCTATTACAGGGAGAAATTTGACGCTGTTCACTCTTAGGGTTTAAGGGGTCAAAAGGGTGCTACTGAGAGGCCTTACACTGATGTGTGAAGGTTTTCAATGTTTTACTCCGTATGGTTTGCGAATGCAAAGAGAAAAGTAATATTGTAACTTCTCTCAACCGATGGCAGATGACAGACTTAATGGGTACATGTATGTTGGCCAGTATCTGGACGGTACCAGCATCGGGACAGTTAAAAAACAATTTCAATTTTTGGGACTCGCTTATTAATTTCTGGGAAACGAAGTATTCAGAAAGGAAGTCCAACATTCCAGCTTTGGAATGCAAGTTTTAATGGGCTTCAGGTTGCGAAACAGAGTGAGTGAAATAGAGGGGGACATTGGGGTATATGAGGGGCGAAAAAAAACTTCGGCCAAAACCGAAAATCGCATATAGGACAAAATAGGCAAAACTAAAAACCACATCGAATACAAATACCGAAAAACCACTAGTATTTTTTACGAAAACCGAAATATGGAAATAATGCTTGTCGTAGACTGTACAAGTATCGGAATTTTCAGGTAAACTGAAATGGTCTTTTTAAAAAATTTTCACAGGGTATGAGAAAGGACCAAAGAACGACAAGATTGTATGTTTGGGAGTTGACAGTCCGAGTCACTTGATGTAAACGCAGTCAAATTGGGAAGTTGATATAAGGGAGTGCATGAAAACTGGGAACAATTTTTGGGTTGGGTGAATTTACTGGGAAGTAAATTTACGGATGAATGTATACATTAAGTATAATTTCAGAGCAGAACAAAGAGTTTCCAGCAATCTGATTGGTTGAGCGGTTCCTTGTTTAAAGTTACAAGACTTCAGCTTGTTGTGTTCCTTAGCCGTATCTTAATGTTCTATTATCTTTAGAAATGTGTAGATGTATTGATGTATTCGTAAGTGGTGTAAAATTTGAATCTCTTGCTCTGTAATCTATTATTTATTTGATAATATACGTGTTACCACTGCTCGCCCTGACTAGCTTTTGCTAACTGCGGGCAGTGCATATCTCTGTTATAATATTTTATAACTCATTATAAAATGTTGGAAGAGTTACGCGCGCTGTGATTGGTCGAATCGAGTTCATTATATCCCGATAAAGCACGCGCTCTACGTCACACGCGTGCACTGTTAAGTTATAATGCACGCTGCCTACGTCACAAGCTCGTGCGCGAGCAAATAGGTATGAAAGCTCGCTTAAATCTCCGGGACATTTTATAAAAGAAATAAAAAAACTTGTTCCTCGTACATTGTTGAGTTATATAAGCACTTGGGAATTTTTAAGAACACTCGAGAAGTGCCAGAAGCACTCGCCTTGGCTCGTGCTTCTCTAGTGTTCTCTCGTGTTCTTAAAAATTCCCGCATGCTTATATAACTCAAAAAGGCACTCGGCGCGTTTTTTATTACTTTAATAAACTGTCTGTCTGTCTGTCTGTCTGTCTGTCACCGCGCCAGGCGGTGAATACATTAGAAAGCAAAACAAAATGGCGGGGCCCCGGCAGGAGCATGTGGCCTTACACCGAAAATAAGATGTGTTGGTTACCGATTTTCTCTGTTGATCAGCTCTGAAATTATGTTAAAACAAGTATTCGACGAAAGCGAATTAATTATTAAATAATTTGGAAGTTTGAGGTGAACACTACGAGGAGCGAATTAATGGCAGGTGGTTTCACGCCAGTACACTGGAACAAGAAAAACAAATTAATTTCCGATTTTGAATGATGGAAGCTGTTTGTTTGTTTTGCCTCTCTAAATACCTCACCTCGACAATCAATCAGATTCCCGCGATTAATTCATCTAGCTACGCAATTCTGCTGACTGTTACGCAAACATTCAGCTCAGCAGTCAACATGACGATTTCAACGTTTCAGTTCCCAAGAAAAGTTCGCACGAAAGGTAAAGCAAACCAGCTGTTACGTCCAACGTCACGTTACAACCCACAGAAGTCAGATGTGTCCTAAACATTGCCTTAGTCTTCTATAGCACTCGTTAAACAAGCATTAAAAAATCAGGTTTATTTCATGCGAATTTCACAGATTAGCATTTACAAGAGTACTTGAATCCAGAGGGAAAATCATTTAACATAAAAAAAACCCAAAAGATTGATCCGTCTAAACGCCTTTTACTCAAACCAACACAATGATTATGTAATTACAACTGAGGAATTGCTTTCAATTGAGTGTCGAAAAGCCAAAACGAAAGCAATTACTTTGACCAATCACAAGAGACGAAGACAGCTAAGTAAACCAATCAGAATTTGAAGTAATTACATGCAATCGGCGCCAAGCGCTGAAAAATGCACACGTTTTTTCAACCAATCACAGAGCGAAGTCGAGCAAAACCAAAGTAAACTTGAATTACTTTTCACACTCAACTAAAAACCGCTCTAAAAGAAACACATTGAATTCTAGTGTTTTGGCGGTTTGCCAAGCGAAAAGAGGAAATCCAACACACATTACACCTGGTTATATCAAATTAAAGGGACATATGAGTCCCACGTTGGGGCCCGTACACTGGGTTGAAAAGATTTGTCTGGCTGACAAAAATCTCGACAAATTTTGTCTCCACCAAATTTTGAATTTGCTAATCGCGTACGCACTTAAAAACACCAAAATGTTTGATAACCACAGGTGCGAGCTTCTGCTGAATGTACAGACTCTAAAAAGCGAGAGCAAATTTCCTTGATTGACATTTACAGTCATTTTAACGCCTGCAAGTTGTAAAACCTGACAGTTTTGACGCTTGACAAAAAATTTGTCCTGCTCTGAGGCAGGACGACGGCGCTTTTGAAGTTTGGTACGGCTCGACAAAATTTTGTGGTGGGACGAAAAACGCCGTTTGCTCTTGCAGAACGGAACTGAAGACAAATATTTTTGTAAAATAAACAAAAATTCGCCTAGTGCGTACAGGCCCTTACTGAGGGGTAATTTGGCCTCTTCACCAGGCGGTCAAAAGAATCACTTGGATCCACGGAACGAAAAATCCACATCAATATCCAAACATCACCCAAAGTTACAAAAATCTAGTTGACAGGCGTTCCGCTGCCGAGCTGAACGAACTAAAAAAATAACAGGCCTCAAAAATGCCCCTACTCAACTAGAGTAAACAGCAGAGGTAGTACAATAACATACGAATAAAGCATGTAGCGGCATACTGATATGCACCAACTGATAGCACGTATTACAAAATCAAATACCAACTCAGGGCTCGAAATAATGAATGATGCTTTTCGGTAACATGAATGTCTCTCGTGATAATCAAATGGCTCAAAATTAAATTTTCTTTTAAAGCGCAAATGACCGGACATGTCCGGCAATCCAAGGATTTGTCCGGTCTATACCCAATTCTGATCGGACGGTTGTCTATTGACCGGTCGTTATTTCGAGCCCTGCATGCACCTAGCCTGCCATGCAGACTAGCACGCACCTTAATACGGGTACCTGAGGAACAAATGTACTATAGACAAACAAGACCTTAAATACAGCCTGCACTGTTTGTTAGGGATACTGAAAACAAACCAAGCTAACCACGGAGGAAGCCGTACCTAAGCTCCTCGCTTTTCCATGCAGGTGACTAATGCGCGAGTCTCTCCGGCTGACGACTACGTGATTACTGCTTCTGAAATGTAGACGAAGACGTGTCTGATAGAATTAGAGGCAGGGAACATTCTGTAAATTAGGCTCAACATGGCACAATTCTTTTAACATGACTTTTAACAAGTTCCATATTTATTGGATTCTGCACTTCAAAAGAAAAACAGTTGCTTCCTCGTACATAATAGCACTTATGCGCACGGGGGTTGCAACTGTACCTTTAATGAGAAATACCTAACTATAAGACAAAAATAAAAATAACTTGTTGACCTCAATTAACGCAAATCATTGTGTACAATGCTTCTCTTATTGTTTTTCAAATTAATTCTCTAGTTACTTTTAACCTTTTCAAATTTCAATGTACTGCATTATTAACGCCGTGTAACGTTTTCACCTTTCACAAAACGTAAATCACGAAAACCTATCAATAGACCTTTTTACCGATACGCGGCCATCTTGAATTCCGAGGAAATTATGGGATAGCCAGGGGGGTAGATGAGAAATAATTATAAAGAATACTGTGGCGTGATAACTTTTAACAATCATTTTTCGCTAACCATAGGAACAACTGGCAAATACCGTGACAGGAAGATGTAACGCTTGTAATATTTGTTATGGAATACGAGAGACAAGTAGTAAAAATTTATCCTGAAAGCTGTGTATACGACAAATTTTCCAGCGATTGCCCCCTCGGCAGCCCATAATTTCTCAGTCAAAACAATAGAATTCAAGATGGCCGCCGTATCGGTAAAAAGGTCTATTCCTTGACATACTAAAGTGACGTGATAAACCTTTTAACCGTCAATTCAATATTTTCTACTTCCGCTTTTAAACCAATCTAAATTGAATCAAACTTTAGCTAGCTTCAACAACTTTCACTACTGGGAAATTATCTGCTTGAGCCGGTAACGTTGTTTGTACCCCATTAAGCCGGGTACGAGGGGTCCAAGGTACATGTGCCCACTTTGACTGCTCATACTTTTTTTTTACATTTGACCACCAACTATTTACCTAAAATCATACCGTTCAACATACTGTTGATGTTGCCTTGATAATGAGATTTGGCAGTTGTATTTCTTTAAATTTGCTTTGTTGCCACGTTGTCTACAAAACGTTTACATTTATGTACCATAATAACACGTCTATCAGTTTAGACAATTTTCTGACCTTTTTTGCAAAAAATCAAGCTACCGAATTAAAGATGGCGGTTGCGGGAACCAAGATTTCTCACGTCACACAACGCCACCATTCCATTTTGCGGATCTCAAATAAAACAGACTCGGACTCACGGTATTTACTAGAACTTATACACATTGACATAGCTGTAACTCTCTCGAAGTTACAAAGGCTCAAGGACATCATAAAAAGGTCCACGCGAAATAAGGTTTTAAATTTTTGTACAAACTTCCCTCGCACCTCATGCACTGTCGCAGCGCGACTACCGAGGTTTCCTTTGACTCAATGTAATTATGAGAGTTATTATCAGACTATACAACTCATATCCTTATCTCCTCATAAGAAGGCGAGCCTTCGTCGGGCGACTCTTTCTTCAGCTGAACATGACCGATTGTGTTTTCAAAGAGTTTTGTAATCAGCTTGGTTTCTTCTGTTCCTTCCAAACCAGGAAGGTCTTCGCGAATTTTGTCTAGCAATTGGTTGATCACAGTAACCGTCACCTGAGTAAAGAAAACAAAGAGACGGAGATGTGAGCGACAGATCCTCATTCTATCCAAAAGAAACCCCGACTAACGTCAATAGGCTACTTTCGAAATAGCAAAATTCGGCTTGACAGCGAGGCCCAGGAGACGAAAACAAAGGAAAACTAAAGTTAAGTCAATCACCTTTTACATTCCTTGTGATTCATTACTACTGAATTTTCAGATTTCGAACGTAGCCTATCAACAGACTGATGGCGCTAAGGACATCGGTGACTTCTATTGAAACGCTATAAATGACCACTTTCAGTTCACTTTAACCGAAGATCAACTCATCGCAGGAGGGATAAGGTGCTGCAAAACCAGGGGATAGGAGTGCTCGGAGGTAACCATGACAACTCAGTCCAATCTCCCCCCCCCCCATCCCCCACCCATGCACTCGTCACACTGAGAAGCTCATACCTACCTCCGACCCATACCCTAAAGGAAGGAAGGGCTGGGTGAGAAAAAAACTCAAAGGAGTAGCAAGCTAGCAATGGCAGGACAAAGTTTTCTCTGAAATTTCCTGAGGGCGCCTCCGCATATGACTTCACTTGCCAAAGGAGCCGCTGACCAGCCCCTGGCTCGAATCCAACTTAGTTAGCCTCAGTGCACTTGTCCTTGTTCTACTGACAAGTTTATAGAAAGAATACTAACAAACCGTGACATTAGTCACAAAAGAGAGCACACAAAACGCAGAACCAGTAAAGGGGAACTGACTTTGCTAGGTGTGGTAGTTACCACGCCTTGGAAACCCCCCCCCCCCCCCCCAACTAAAAAGTAACTGCGACCAGGCTGCACAACAGAAACACTTTCAAACAACAACCTAAAGCAAAAACGTTAACATCATTTAAGCCAAATTACCGTGTCTGCTTTCTTCTCAAAGTAGTAAAGGTAGCGATTGAGGACTTCTACAAACAGCTGGACCTGAATACTGCTGTCCATACACTGGTTAGCAATCCTGACAGCTTTCTTTAAACATTCGGTAACGCGCTTGCTATCACGGCACTGTACAGGGATTAAACAAAACTATATGTTAAGTACGTTGAAGCAATTTCGATCAAGGACATTACTGATTTACTGTTAAAACAAAGTCGATAAAAAACGGAAAAAATACCAAATACAAAGGTGTTGGGGACAGCCAGCACAACTGATTTGGTACCGGCATTATCATTAACTCCAAAGCACAACACAATCACTGTCCAGCGGTGACTATTGGTCTCCATGTACAGCTACTAAACTGTACAGTGTAACATACACTGTGCGAAGATCCCAACAGATACATGTACAAGTTTTGTCCCAGACCTCAACTCGTGGAGATTTGTCCTGTATACTATGCGCACTGTCATTGAAATTCTAACACGGTTACGCTAATGCTTCAAATCATAAAAAACGTTGGACGGACAAATAGCTACGGAATGGCCTCCTAAAACTTTTCTCCTTTTCTTTATTTTGTAAACTTGTTCCGTCTTCATGCTGTCTCGAGTATTGTCTTTCATAAATGTGTAATCTTATTATTACTTCTTATCTCTGGATGTATGACTAACCAGCTCAGATTAGCAATATTGTTAGCGTGCAAGCAAGTTCTTGCTCATCACTCGCATCCACTGCTTGTGCCCGATATAAATCTTGCACAAGACCCGAAACATAGCTTGCTGGCAGACAACAACATTGCTGGGCCAATCCACCTAACGAACTTATTGTAATGAAATAAAGTTTGCTTCTGTTGTTGGAAATGTTCAGACTTTAGCAAGACGCTTCAATGCCTCACCTCTCCACCTTCAGCCTCTCGGCTTTTCCCCGACCAGAACAAGTGTGAACACACCACCACAGCTCTGCACTGATCCGGTTTCTTGAGAAGCTTAGAAGCTGCAAGCGCACACTGAGTGCGCAGGGGCTCGTGATTCTCCTCGCCAAAACAACTCATCTGCTCAAACGTGCTGATGATAAGAGTGATGGCTGCCAACTGAGCTTTAGAGTCACTGATCTCGTCTTCGTACAAAGCAAAAGCCTGTAAAACACCACAAACAAAGGTCTGAAACCTTTGAACATTTGACCACGGGATTAAAACCATTTAAATCCTAATATCAGCATGTATTTGCCCCATACTGTTTTCCATGATGATGATGAGGACAATTTTTTAAGGTTACTGTCGACCTTCAAAGGTCAAATTTTGGGAATTTTTTTTTTCTTTGGTCATAATATAGCTAAAACATCGATTTAAAGTTTGGTGAAACAATTAAGTTAAAATCATTTATTGATCGCGAGATATTGGGGAAAAACTATTTTGGAGAAGAGTTAATAAATAACTAACTCATCTAGCGCAATTTTGCGTTTGAAGGCTTGCACGCGCTTACCATTCAATAAAATAAAATAAAAAATTATTTCTTCTGATTCTAAATTTTATTAGCTTTACGATGATATATACTTTTCTATGGTTATATCATAAGCAACGCGCATGCGAATGATTCTTCAGAAGACACCCCTGAAGTTCTACAGTAACCTTAATATTTTACTGGGCAGTGTTACAGGAGAAATAATTAAGCAATTAAAACAGTCATTCTTAGGGGTTTAAAGATGGTGACAAATAACATATTCTGATGGTAATCATGGTAACATGGCTTTACTACAGAATTTCCCTTCACTTAAATTTTCCCCTTTCGCTAATTCATTTAACGTGAGAATATTATGAACTCACAAACTTTGCCAGCTTCCAGTTGGAGCAGCACTCTTGGTTAGTTACACTAATTTTCAACCCAGTTTGTATCTGACAAACAGAGCAGGATAATTCTTGTTTTCTTGATTATCTTCACAACCATAACGTGTCCATTACAAATGTTGTTTTCAAGATAACCTTTATGAAGTCTCACCTGACTCATAAATTCATAGGCAACTGTTTCAGCGCTTGAGAACTCTGCATGGTCAGCAACAAGAGCACCTTGTAGAAATAGCCTGAGCGACAGTTCAGCATACTCGGCTTTGGCCAGGGCTGCTATGGTCTGATGGCAAAACTGAAAGATCTTCTGGCATTTCTTGTCCCACTTATCATCCTAAAAACCAAGTATACTAACTGTTTAGTTGCATTAAAATTTTTGTCCACTTCACCTCCTGCCTCAACTAACCTAAGCTAACTGAAATATTTCTTTTGATCCTTTTTAGTTCACTTTAATTTATTACTTACTCACATGTACTTGTTACTTGGAAAAAATAACAATACAGTGTTTAGTCCCTGGTAAATGAATGAAAGATGTGACTTATTCTACAATGTCACACGCATATTCACAGACTGCAAGTGATATATATGAACCTTCAATTGACCTGTTCCCAACGTCAGTGGCTTCATAGCTCAGATGGTTAGAGCGTAGAACCGGTATCACGAGGTCACAGGTTCAAACCCCATTGAAGTCCCGAAATTTTTTCAGGCTTCTTTACGCAATTGCATATAATTGCTTACAAAACCGCAAGGATCACTCTTCATTTGATATTCACAGAAGTTGGAATTCTTTTTTTCTTTTTTTTTTCAAGTACAATGACAGTATGGAATAAATCATATCTTTTATTCAATTACCACACTAAAACTTTACCATTTCCACTCTCATCATTGCAAAGGAAGTATGCAGGAAGTTTGTCACATGCACCTACAGCTGGAGTCTCATGGCCAGTTGATGGGAGAATCCTTTTTTCTAAGTAAGCACGTGACTGTATTGAAAAAGTCACACGTTTCAAGCTACATGTGTAGCATTACTTTCAATATTACTGTTGCTTTCAGTAATTGAGGTTTTTGCAAATTAAAGAATTTGGTTCTAAGAAAACAGTTTTAAAAAAAACACTGACCTCTTCACAAGCATCTCTGTACTGATATGCAAGCTGGAAGGCTGAGAACACAATTGGAGGTAGAGTGTGCTTTATCCTCTTTTCCCCACCACTGCCAAAGTGTTTTCTAGCTGTGTTAAGTATCTGTCAATAATTAACAGAACTTGCCTTTGGTTTATGTCATAATATTGCTATATAACTCACATAATATTATAGTGTCTTAAATATTGTCATTTAAGACACCATTTAACATTGTTGAAAGTCGACCAAACAAAATGTTTGATTGATGGCAAAAGACTCAAAGACATCCAACAAAAAATGTTAGACCAATGTTATCCTTCATGGGGTGCTAAACATTCTAATTTTTTTGAACCAAGAAGATCTTGTGCCTGTATGTTACAATAAGTCCTTTTAAGCTGGGCTTAAGCCTGAACCTTCACAAGCTTTGCATCTGGTTGTGACATTTTATATAATCATTAAGACTCAATATCAGCGTGTTGTCCTTAAATGAATTATTACACAAATAATTCTTACAGTAGAAGCTGGAAGAATATTTTTAACGATTAAAACATTTTAGAACCACTCTTTAATTTTCAGCCTTTATTCTCATACGTTAAAAGCAGTAAATCTATAGCGCAAGAGGCAATGCATGTACAGTGTGTGTAATAAAAATGTATGGTAATTATTACATACATGTTCAGCAAGAAGAAAACTACAACATAAACTTGTTAGTGCCAAAGGTCTCTCATTACACAATTTGGTGGCTATACTGTACACATGAGAAAAGTTACACATAACCAGGAAGAACTTTAAAATCAGCGCTATAAACTCACCAGATACTGTTGGTCAGGACTGTCACCCTTCAGTAAAGTCACAAATTTGCCCATCAGGCTCTGCTCCTCAGCAAAATCTTCTGGATCATCCTTGATAAGACACATACAGAATGACATTCACAATGGGAATTGAGCCTGCCAGTACAACCCTGCCCTCCCCTACCACCTACAACCCACCCCCCCCCCCAATATTGACAGTTTGTTGTACAGTGTGCATGTGTAAGTTACTCACCGGTTCCGACGGCTGATCATCCTGGTCACAAACCAAAGATGAAACAAGATTCAGAGCAGCATCCACCTGAAACATAAAAAGTGTTTAGTTTGAAATAATACATGTATAATTTATACTGTGCAGTGAATGTCAAACAGGTAAGATTCAAGAAAGTTTCTAAAACAAGAAACTTAATACTGTTTCTAGACCAGGGATATATTTTTTTCATACATGTGTTAACAGTAAGCCAACTAAACCAATAAAATTGAAATGAAGATTCTGCAAACTGGAAAAGGCCCAAATGCTATTTTCTCTTGAAAGGACAAGCATTCATCTTATTTATCATTCTGCTTGTCACAAACCAATGCAGAGGGAAGATACTGTATTTACACTGTACATGTATTTATCTGCAGTTTAATCATCAATATTAAAAACATTTACAAAAACACAAATGTCCAGTCTTAGTAGAAAAATACCAATATCAGGCCTGTCACTAATTTTTGAAGTAGGTGCAGATAAACCAAAAAATAGCTGGAGATTCAAGTTGCTGTAGTGAAGTCAATATGCTGGTTTTTATATCAAAGAAGCCAGGGATAATTATACCTCAAAATACAACAGGAAAGTCCTCGGCCCCTGGCCCTTAACAACAGCCCTGAATGTGGAACATAAAAAATTTCAATCTGCCAGTATTCAATTGCCAACTGTTGCTTACTACTCCATTAAGAGTCCCATCAAAAAGCCATTAAGTCACTGGGGTATCCTTTCAGTCATTTACCTGCTCCTGTGTAGGGATATGGATGGCACTTTCTACTGCATTAGACACCACATACACAGCCATGTCTTTTCTTGAGCTGTAGTCAAAGTACTCAAACAAAGGAGCAAAATACTCAAGCTGTAGAAGAGTTAAGATATTGTTGTAGGAATCCACTGGGATCTTTAGAAGTCTTGTCAGTTCCTTTGAAACAGCATTGTTCTTGTCCATACTGAAAAAAGATCTATGTTTCAGATCCTAATGGCACTATAGCTCCTGTGAGGCTGAGTGACTCAGAGTGTTACCTCCATGTGACGGTATTGCATAATGATTATCATCCCTATAATTATTATGGTTTAATCCTTCAGGGTTCTCCCTAAATTTTGGAGTAGAAGGAGAATAAAATGGAGTAGCCGGCAGAGGAATTTATTAAGGCGCGCAAGTGCCTTCCATGCTGCCGCTTTTCCGCGATTTTGCACGTGTTAGAATACAGAGTATGTTGTCTTATATGGAGTGTTTTTCGTCGGTAACCGCTGCCTCGCAATCTGAGCCTGTAACGTTCAATCGATGTCTGCAAGCAGATTCAAGCGTGGCGAAATTCTCGACGAAACTTTAAAGTTTATTCAGTCAAAACAATAGTTGGACACTTGGCTCTTTAAGGAAAACTTTATTTATTTCCGAATGTATTTACCCAAGGGGAAGTAGGCGTCGCAAATGGAAAAGTTGCCGTTGGATGTAAAACAAAGTTGTTTTTTTTTTAAATTTGGATCTGAGTAGCCGGCGCGCCCAGGACGACTAGCCGGCGATTTTCGCCGGTCGCCGGGGCTTACGGAGATCTCTGATCCTTTCAACCCTATTATCAGCCTGAATGTATAGACTCCACACTGTTCTCCATGCATTTTCTATGGTGGTGATACGACTTTGTTAAACCATCAACACCTTTAATTTGTTATTTGTTGATAACTTCCTTTTTTTCTCACATTTGTTTATATTCAATTCAGCATTGTTAATATCAGGAGAAATTAAAATTTGATCACTCTTGGGGGTTAAGGGGATACTGTGGAAATTGATTCCCCCAGTTAAATGAGAAGCCATAAAAATATATCAAAATCTAATTAAAATGGCAGTGATACAACACAAAGCATAGTAAGATTTTATCAGAAAAGGGGATATTTTTATGAGAAACAGAACAAAACACAAACTCTGATGCAAGAAACTTACTGGGCAAGGTTAAGCTTGCTGAAGATCTCAGAAGTGTACTGCAGCACTTTGTCCACATAATCAACTCTGTCAGGGTAGCACTTCAGAGCAAGGTTAATCAAGGAAACTTGTAAAGCCACAATGTCTTCTGTTGGCATTTCACTTCGTGACTGATACAAAAAGACAGCAAGATAAAATGTTAGGCCCCGTTCAGACTAAGTGCCCGTTCCGCGGCACCGTTCCCGGGCACTAAAAAGGACGCTGTCCAGACACCTCAGTGCCCTGGACCGAGGATGTTCACACTAGTGCAGAAGGCTTAGTGCCCAGTTTATCTTTTTTAGTACTCCGCAATATTGCTGCCATTTTTGTGACTGCATCATAACGAAACACGGGAAAAAACGTGGGAACACATGAAAACGTGTTCAGACAAGTTCCCGTGCCCGGGAACGGTGCCCGAGTACTACCCTTGGAGGGAGTGCCCGTGCCCGGGCACGGTGCTCAGATTTGTGCGCGGGCACCAACAAAAAGCTATGTTCAGACCAGTGCCCGTTCCCGAGAACCGGGCACAGGCACCTAGTCTGAACGGGGCCTTAGAATCCAAATAATTAAGTGCATTAAAATTTCGATACTGGTGTCAACACACTGAAAACCCAAAAAACAGAAGAACAGAACTGACCATGTCCTACATGCAGATTGG
>OX419339.1:9293001-9350501 GCA_948470475.1 Galaxea fascicularis
TTGTCCAATGGTTACAAATTCAGTTGGCTTGGGACAAAGATATACTGGTGATAACTTCAATTTATGCTCTCAGAATTAAAGAAAATGTTATGTTTCAGGGCCTGTGGATCAGTTTTTCAAGTCTGGGGTGCCACCCCTGCCTGTTCTATTGAGAAAAAGAGGGGGCTGACACTTAAAATGGTTAAAGGAACAGTGATAAATTTTGGATTTTTTCCTGCAAGATCAGCCAGCTGAATGGAACATGTGATGAAGCCCAAAAAAGGAATGTGTGGGAGGCTAGCGCGGATAGTCACTGCAAGAGCTTTGCTCAGCCCAGAAATGTATGTTGTGACTCAAACAAATTTTTTAGGACAGGTTTAGTATGGCAGTGGTCAATGTATAATTAATTTATGGGCCTGTGCTGAAATCTTTCCATAGTGAACAAACAGGTCCACCCCTTATGAAGAGGCAGTCCCTTGTGAGAGAAACCTGCTGTTAACCAGACACATTTTCAGTGGAACCTCAAGGAGATCACATCAACCTCTCCCAAAGGTTGCAATCTTTTCTCAGTCTTGAATGTAACTTCTTTAATCTTTAATAATCTTTAATTGGAAATAATTGCCAATAGCAAGGCTGGTCTGGCAATGGAGCAGCCAGCAGTCACTCAATAAGTTATACATTAACACAAGTTGCACAATAATACAAAAGCTATTAATGACGGGTAATACATTAATACAAATAAAGTGACTAAGTGTTTCTAGGATTTCACTTTGATATAAGTCTCACACAGCTGCACATGCACCATATTTACTAATCGCTCGCTTTCGTTTAACTTTCAAAAAGTACACTTCAGCAAATTTCCCCAAATTAACGATTAAATTAATTTAAACCAAGACAATAACCAAGCTAAAACGAGATCCTTCGCTAATTTAGAAATATCAATCACGGATCGGCTTACACAAGCTCGCGTTTTAACTAAGCTTGCATTATCTTGCAAAGGATACATAACTCGTAGTAACTTTTGGGCGAAAGCATTGACGTTCTCAGCTCGCTTAGCATGTTTGAAGCATGTTTTAAGCCATCCATAAGCTTTCCTTTGTCCTGCAATGGGATTTTTAGACCGATGAGAAAACAAAACTCTGTAGTAAGGTCGAAAACTAGCGGCTGTAAGGTCACTCACCAAACATCGCTTCATCTGAAATGACTGTGACTTCACAACTTGGATGGCCTCATCCAGAAGTTTCTCCTGGTCTTCCTGCGAAGCTGTCTGTGTCACAGGCTAGGGAAGGAATCTCACATTAGACATGTCTCACAATTATAAATTTTACTCACCCAGCTAGTCAAATAACAGAACAAAAATCGTCACCATTTTCACTGTTTCCCTATCTTCCCCGAAACATGCACCATGTAGCACGTGACCCTTCGTTGACTGGGACGCCTCCTAGTGCTCAGACCTCTACCGAGATACTTTGCGGAAATCACGAAGATGAATTTGAAGTTGTTGTCTATTCCCAAATCTTGTAGTTCGCGCCGCGTTTAGCCAGATATTTATAAATTCAATCTTAGAGTTTCAAAACTGTAGATTAAGAACTAATTAATAGAAGATTTTGCCACGATCGTTCATTGAAACCTCGATTCAGTCACTTGCCGGCGACTTACGCGCCGGTTGGTTTTTCAGGTTTTTTCGAAACATGACGGCTTGTTTTGGTTGTACCAATGTGGTAATAGCTCTCTTTCTCAGCGTTTTAGGAGGCCTTATAGAAGCATTACTTTCTGGTGTCTTACTCATCCATGGGAAGAATTTTTCAAGATTTAACCAACGTCTGCTGGTGGAAGAATTCAAATTTTGCTCGTCTGTTTTCGATCTGTGGGTTTTGTCTTTTCTTCGCGTGTGCATGTTGTTGGGTGCGGCCTTTGGACTTTTGTTCGCCAAACGGAAGCTCGATGCCATCGCAAGAATTATTCTCCTCAAGAACCCTTTGCTATACTGCAGCATTGCGGTTGTTGTCTTTGTCGTAATCAAATTTCTTCTGAGTACAGACAAGGACTGTAGCATGGACAGAGGTGCCAGAATATGGATTTGGTGTTTCATGGGGTGGTCTCTCCTTGGTACCGTTATAACAAATGGCGTGTGGTACTTACTTTCGATAGTCAAAGGGTCGAGTTTGTCAACAGAACGAGAAATAGGGTCAATACAAGAAAGAGAAACCCTGCTTGATGTTGGTGATTTTGACCATGACAGCGGTTCTGACCAGGAAGACAGAACTGGTGATGAAGAATCTAACATTTCGAGCTGGAGACTGATATCCTATTGTAAGCCAGACTTGCCTTATATTTCTTTGGCATCACTGTTTCTTTTGTTAGCAGCAACCGGTGAAATTTTCATTCCTTATTACACTGGACAGGTTATAGATGGCATAGCAATTGAGAAAGACAAACAAAAATTTTCAAGAGCCATTCTTATCATGACACTGATATCACTGGGAACGGCAATTGCAGCTGGTTTGCGAGGTGGTACATTCAATTTCATTGAAGCAAGGTTTAACATGAGAATCAACAATCAGTTATTTGGTTCAATTGTTAAACAGGAGATAGGCTTCTTCGACAACACAAAAACTGGAGAGGTAGTCTCACGGCTGACATCAGACACAACAAAAATGTCTGACCAAGTGGGACTAAATATTAATGTCTTGCTACGTAACTGTGTCCAGTCTATTGGTACATGTGTCTTCATGTTCAAACTTTCTTGGAAGCTGAGCATTGTAACTCTCATGGGGCTTCCCCTGGTTGCATTTATTTCAGATATCTATGGGGATTGCTACAAAAAGCTATCAACCCAGGTGCAAGAAGCAACTGCCAAAGCAAATGAAGTTGCAGCAGAAGTTGTGTCTTCCATGAAAACTGTTCGTAGCTTTGCAAATGAGGATGGAGAGTTTGAGCGGTACAAAATCAGGCAGAAGGCCACATACAAGCTAAAAGTAAAGGAATCATTTCTTTACGGAGGTTACAGGTGGTGTACAGAAATCCTTGGTCTTGCTCTTGATGTTGTGGTGTTGCTCTATGGTGGACACTTGGTTCTTGAAGGGGAATTGAGTGGAGGGTATTTGGTTTCTTTCATCCTGTTCCAACTGCAGCTAACATCCTATATAGATGAAGTTGGTGATATTTATACAGGCCTTATGGAAGCTGTAGGTGCATCTAAGAAAGTATTTGAACTCATTGATCGCAAGCCTAGGATAGAGAATGCTGGTATTGTCACACCCAGTGAAGTTTCAGGTGAAGTCAGGTTTCAAAATGTTTCATTTGCTTACCCTACAAGACCAGACATTTCAGTTTTAAATGATGTGAGTTTCAGTGTGGCGTGCGGTGAAGTTGTTGCTCTTGTTGGTCCAAGTGGTGGGGGAAAAAGCACTTGCATTAGTCTTCTAGAACACTTCTATGAACCAACGTCTGGCGAAGTTTTGATTGATTCAGTTCCAGTTGGAAACTATGTGCACAAATATCTGCACAGCAAAGTTGCTTTGGTTGGTCAAGAGCCCATTTTATTTGCCAGATCAGTCAAGGAAAACATTGCATATGGCTTAAATACCAACTGTGGTGAGATTGATCAGAGTTTAGTGGAGCACGCGTCCCAGCTTGCAAATGCTCATTGCTTTGTCAGTGAAATGCCTGAAGGCTATGACACAGAAACAGGTGAGAAGGGATTACAGCTGTCAGGTGGACAGAAACAAAGAATTGCCATTGCCAGAGCGCTTGTACGGAATCCACAAATACTCCTTCTTGATGAAGCAACCAGTGCTCTGGATGCAGAAAGTGAACATCTAGTCCAAGATGCAATTTACAAGAATTTAACTGGTCGCACAGTACTGATAGTAGCTCATCGCTTGAGTACCATTGAAAAAGCTGATAAAATTGTGGTTATTGACCAGGGTAGAGTCATTGCCCAAGGAAAGCACAAAGAGCTGGTGGAACAGAATGGATTGTATGCAAAGCTTGTGAGGCGCCAAATGTTAGGACTTGAAAACCATTCCTCTTCTGATAACACTCAACCTTTGGTTCCATGTCAAACTCTGTCTGATTCTGAGGGTACTGACAATGGAAGCACTTATTCTTCTAGTCCACGAATTTCAGCTCCCTCAAAAAAGTGATCATAATAATAGTTTTATAATATAAGCCAAGAAATTTTGGAGATTTGATTGGTTGATAGTATCACTATTTCCGCGTAAATTATTGTGGTAAAACTGCAACATTGGATGGTATAACAAAATTACCATGACAACACTGAACACAATTATGTTTTTGCTTATGTTTCCAAAAAAATGGCGACAAGATTCCCAGAAATTTCCGGGGAAGAAATATAAAAGCTTGCCAAAATAGCAGTAAATAAAAATTCAAACAAAACATTAGGTCTCTTGTGCGTTACCGAAAATTTATCAGCTTCCATCAGAAACAAATAATAGCATGATCTGTACGTGGTATTTTGCAATAACACAGGCTCGTAATATTTCAAAATTCCCCAAATACCACTCGCAGTATTATTGCCAAATATTTCTACAGGTCATGCTATTACCTAGTATACAAAATTAACATAATTCAATTTCATTTGCACATCTTGTTTTGAGAGGTAAGTAACATTCCAATTTTCCAATATTTTCCTCAGTTTGTTACAGTATGGCTTACTTTTAAGGCTCTGATGTTCAAAAATTACCTTTTTGGACTTGAGAACAATGATAAATGGCAAGCATGCAGTTACTTCACAGGTTTCACAGCACATCCCAACACATTGTTGAGACCTAGTGTACAATGAAAATATGGTTTCACTGAAGTGGATTATGAGCTTTGAGTGTATGTTTTTTAAGTATTATTTATTATTCCGAGTGACTTTCATTTACTTTTTGCAGAAACTTTAGGTTGCAAATTTGAGAATTGCTGGGAGGCAGTACAAAAGGCCTGTTGGTGTAAGCATTAAGGCAAAACTACCAGCAAAGCAAAGAACAATAATCATAACTCCAACTCAAGCCATTTTGTGAAAATAATCATTACCTTGGAACAAGTTGAACCTTAGAGGCTAGGACTAATCGATATAAGACAGTGAAATTTGCTTAAAATGTAATTGTGAGCAAAGTTGTCCCATAATTAAGCTTAATTTTTTGAAATTTTCTTCTCACTGTCATAGATCTCAGAAATAGCTACCAGGGAAACAACTAACAATGTTTTATGCATTAGTAAATGTAGCTACATGGTACGTGAGAAACTAGAATGTATTGACTTAAAGCTGGTTCATCAAAACTGTTACAGAAGGAGTGGACTATGAATGGCTGCTTAGAGCAATTTTCCAGCACTTGTTATGCTCAAGCAATCTAAATAATGCTGGAGGTTGTGTTATTCTTAGTTGTGTCTGCATGATATGCAATCTAAAAAAACACTGTGCCACTTAAAAAAAGAGTTCATCTACTCTGTTACGGAAGGAGTGGACTATGCATGGTTACTTGGAGCAATTTACCGGCACTTGTTAATTGCTTTTGCAATCTAAACAATGTAGAGTTTATGTTATTCTTAGTTGTGTCTGCTTGATATGCAATATAAAAAAACACTCTGTGCCACTTAAAAAAAGAATAATTGTATTTATTAAAAGTTTTTACTTCAATGCTGTACTTTGTTTTCTCATTGACAAGGTTTTTCAAATTTTGCATGCCCACAGGTAGCAGTTGGAATAGAATTTTTTTCTCCCTTTTCACCACCCAAGAAAAAGAATATTTTCCTCATTTTTTTGAGGAATGAGCTTGGATACTACTTTCTTGAAGTAATTGTTAACAATTATTGATTCCAGCTGTTAGAACAATTTATTGCCCTAACTACTGCAGCTTTAATTAATAAAACTCGCTAAGCAACTTTGGGTTGCTCAAGAGTCTCAACTTCTACTCTGGTTAAATTCGTTACGTTATAAGTAAAAAAGTTTCAACCATGGTTGAACCTCAATTGTGAATATTAGGGTTAGGAGATTTCAACCTAAGTCAAAAAAATTTTTACCTGGATTTAATTTGGCCTACAACATACACATAATTTTGCTTTAGGTTGCTCCCCCAAAACGTTGTTTTCACAGCTGTCATTACATTTTGAACCACACATTACACTTGAGTGTACATTGAGTCATTCTTCCTTAGTCAAACTGTATCCTAAGTATTTTTTCTAACAATAGGCCATTGATATCACAACAATGGGCTATTGTGAGAGGGCAAAAGTTCGGATACATCTTAACTTAGGAGGGGCTTCGTGAATCTGGCACCAGAACAATAACAATGGAAATATACCATACTTTTACAGAAAGTTATGACTTTTCTTTATGTGTAAATGTTTCACATGAAACTTCATGTGACTTCAGTATGCACAATAGAACCCGATAGTGGGTGTGATGTAAATGCAAACAAAACACAAGTGTAGAAAACATACATGTATATATGTATTTTTTAGTCTTCACTGCAACCTAGGAATAATTCCCATATTTTTTTAGAAAAAAGTAGTTAAGGCAACTGACTATTAGGCATTCGCAAACCGACTATCGGACATTTGCTAATCGACCCAAGACGTTTACAAGCTGACCGTTTGCGAAACGACTCAGTGGCGAAACGACCGGCTTCCAGGCAAATTAGTATTATAAAAAGAAATGTATCATGTAAAACTCTTCTTTTCTTTGTTTCTTTCTGTATCTCTTTTTCTCTCTTTCTTTCTCTCTTTCTCTCTTTCTTTCATTCTTTCATTATTCCGTCTTTCGCGGCTGAAGACTGGGCCCTGGTTAAAATATCACGTGATAAGATTGGCCTCTTTGAGCGCTGAGTTCAAATCGGTTTCTTTAGTGAACGGTTCGAAGTTGGACAGTACAAAAACTAATTTTCAGAATCAACTACAAGGCCATCCTTTTGGATAAAAATGGATCCCTTTACCCAGGCAAGTGGTTTTTGTTGTATGAGCTTTGGTAAGACTAAACGAGTTTAGGAAAACGAATTCAGCGAAGCTGTTGTACGTTAGATTTTATAGAGATATGAGACTTAAGCCTCACTGTGAGATCGTTCGCTTACCTTTCGTATTTGTTTTCCTCGACAACTTTAAAACTCTCTTCTTTTACAGTTTTAGATATTGATCAACATTGTAATCGAAGTAGTGCATTTTCTTTGCTGAAGGCGCGAACAGACGCTACGCGTAGAAAACAGTCTCTATTCAACGATCTCATGGAATGGAACTTTCTTCAGTTGTTTGGATCTTGGCTAGCAACCGTTTCTAAAACCAGCTTTCCTAGAACGTAGAAACAAATGCAACACTTTATTGCTCGAATTTTTTAGCTTGAATGTTGCGTTTATTTCATGAACATTCAAAGCACGTGATGTGGGTTTGATAAGTACTTGAAAATCAACGATGCTGCATTCCTTCGGTGCCAGTTATTAAGAAAAATTATTGGAAAATATATCGACAAACTTTCCGTCCATATCAGTTTCGCATAAACTAGGTTTTCAAATAAAGGTCGCGTTTCAAGGTGAAAAAAAGTGACCTATGATTATGTTCCAAGATTTTGTGGATTTTGAATGTTCTCAGAGATTAGCTCACCATGAGCATATGCGCCGACAAATGCGCGAGATTAAATTTCACCCTGTGGTCATATTCTCTTGCTATGAGGTGAAAAAAATGAAATGTTGTTGAGATTCTGATCAGAGCACTGCCCACTTAAAATCTAGATTGTTACTTTTGTATAATATTTCTAGAAATTATTAGCGAGAACACAAGCAAGAAAAAACCAGCTTGTCAAAAAGAGGGAAGAATTAGAAGAATGCAGAACCAGGAGAAATTCACCAATCAAAGATCGTGCACGCCGACCTCTGTCAGAAGACAACACTGACAGTGGATCAGCAGAAATTGACACTGAAGATATCAAGAGACGCAGAATTGGTAGTGATGATAGTGGCAAGAGTGCTGTTCTAAAAAATCCCCGTGATATTGATGTTAATAGCCCATCTGTTCAGGTAATCATGAATGTGCAAATGTCTTATACAGTGTAACAAATAATAATAATAATAATAAAATAATAATAAACAAGAACTAAATATATACAATACAAAATTAATAAAATAAGTTAATGTATATAATTAATAGTACTGGCTGTCTGGGATAACCAGAGGGCTAATAGAACCAGACAGGGAACTCGATCAACGACATCACACCCAGTGACTTCCAAAAAATCAAGAGAGAGTTGCCCAATTTTGTTTTAGAGGCAAACAGTGTTCCAGAGTACATGTATTACCACTCATGAAAAACATGGTCTTTTAACATGACCAAACCTTTTAGGACGTTATCCACAAGAGAGACCAGAATCAAAGGTTTTACGACCTTAATTTAAGGAGAAACTAAAACAAAGCTATAGTAATTTTATCACAAGTGCAAAAGCCTAATTACTAGAAAGTCTAGATGTTATAATAATTACAAGGATAAAGGTAGGTGCTTGGCAAGTATAGGACTGGTCCAGTTTAGGCATAAGCTCTCTCAATTAGCAATTTGTGCTCTTCAGAGCAAATTCCGAGCTAGAAACATTGTTGGAAAAAAGTATAGGTCCATAAATGGCATGACGTCTGCATGATACTATGAGATGGAATCTTATGGTAATTACTACTTTCTCATTCTCAAAACATCTGACCTTAATCATTAACTAATTAATAGTGCTATGGGAAATGTGCTTTCCAGGCTCGAAAAGAGAGACTGCTGAAGATGCAGATAAAGGATCAAGAAAATGGAGTCACCCCAAAGAAACACTGGAAAGCAACACTAACTCAAGGAGCCAATGATACCAGCAGTGCAAGTGTGGCATCAAGATCTGCTGCTTTTGAAACAAACACAAGAGAGGAGCGAAAGGTGAGATAACGGTTAACTGATGGAAATACCGGTAGTATCCCAATGTCAGTTTGTTACAGTTCCCAATTGGCTTGTCTTGTTATTACAGGAGAATACTAAGGATAAGAAACACTGTGAACTTGTGACGTCCAACACTCCTGGCAAACTAGCTGTGGCACGCAGTGTGTTTGAGAATGGTTCAGATCAAGGTCAAATTGACAGCAAACAAGAAAAGTTCTTTGCCCCTCCTAAACCCCCTAGGGTAGGTGCAACAGAAAGCAATCCTGAGGAAAGTAAGCTGGCAAATGAACAACCAGTAGCCAAAAGAAAAGCTCCCTCACCACCTAAGGCAAAAGATGTTTGCAGTGAAGTGACGCCCATGGACGATCATGCAACATCTGTGGTTAAGAGGAAAGCTCCTGAACCTCCCAGTCAAGACAAAAACAAGATCAACATCAACTCTACTGAGTCCTCCAATGGGACTGAATGTCAGCATGGAGACAAGAAAGTGAGAAAGGCGTCATCTCGAAGTTCATCCGTTGATGAAGAGGGCGATGGAAGTACAGGTCCAGTTCCAGCAAAGAGAGAAAGGAAAGGCAGTGTCAATAGTTTGGATCATGTAGTGACCATTAACCAAAGCGATCAACCCACTCCTAAACCCCGCAAAAAAGTTCAGACTTCTGGTGAAGCAAATAGCATTACACCAGAAGGAAATGTGAATGGATCTGTACAAAAGCCAATGAAAGCTGTGGCAGATACCACTGTAACAATTGTGGCAACTCCCATTGATGATGACAAGAAATCAAAAAAAGATAAGTTGAAGCAGAGGCCAAAAGCAGAGCCATGTATCATTCAGGCCTGTGTGGTTGAAGAGAGTGCTCCCCAGATTAATGCAAGGAGTGTATGCAGTGACAACATTGTGAAAGCAGTTCCTCATGATGATTCAGAGTTGAAGAGGGAGACATGCAAGTCTGAGAGAATAAAAAAGACCACTGGGGATGCAAAGGAAAAAAGCAGGAAATCAAGCAAACCTGAGATAATCTCTGATGGTTTCATTGAAACTGCTCACAAAGAAAGGAAGCCTTCAAACTCATCAAGGAAAACAAGAGAACCCACAAGAAAAGAAGAGTTTGAATTTAAGGTTCCTAAGAAGCCTACAGTTATCAGAGACAACTGCCATGTTGACCTTAATGAAACTCTCAACCTTAATGATGTGAACATTCATGAAATTACTTTTAGCTTTGACTTTGGTCAGTTTGACCAGCAGATGGAGAAAGATAAGGAAACCATGTTTGTGAGCTATGAAGAAAAGTGTAAACAGGTATGTTTACATGCATATTGTTCATGCAATGGAATGTTACTTTATTATCTCACCAAACCACAGTATCCCACATTTAGTACTCCAACATTCCAGATCTGTAAGTGAAACTGGTAACAAAGGTCTACTGACAATACCTACCAACCTTGTTTGACTTATTTTAGTTAGAGAAACAAGGGAAAAGGGAGGAAAAGAGAAAGGATAGTGAAGGAGCCAGCTTTGGTCACAGGCTCTCTTCAGTCTCTTCCGAATGTGAACCAGAGGAAAGAGGCACTTACCAGTCTGGGTACAACAGTAAGTCCAGTGAACAGTATGCCACAAAAACAGTGCATAAAGCCAAGTCAGCAGTACCACAGAGGCCAACAAGAACACAAGAGGCTATTAAGGTAAGTAACTAAAGGTAATTCCATTTGACCTTGTAGTGGTGAGACAGAATGGGCCGAGACAAAGTAAAGGCTGGCACACCCGAGGGGAATATTTGCAGGGGACCAAAATTTGTTCCCTGCAAATAGGCTCATGAACCATTCACAGGGAACATTCCTCTGAAAAATGCTTGTTCCCTTTGTGTGAACTGTGAACTATGGGAATACATTCCCATGCACAGTCAGTGAGTGCAAGAAGCCCTCTATGATTTCATCCCCTGGCCAATTGTGAACAAATTTTACATTGCAGTCTTGGTATTTCTCATCCCCTCAAAACAGATGCTGCTTGAGGAAGCTGCGTACCAGCAGAACATTGTTCTTCAAGCAAGTCAGGCTCTTAACCTCTGTGTCGCAAATGACATCACCTTTAGAGGCTCCACCGAGGAAATTGAAGCTGAAAGAGTTCTTCTGCTGGCAAGTGAGTTAAAATGTGGATCAGCTCTGAAAGTACATACATGTAGGTCACTTCCAAATAATAGGTCATTTCCGAGATCGCTTGAGCCTCTATTTCAAAGCGAGTCTAAGTGCGAAGTCTTCGTGATGAAAGTGAGTTTTCGCTCACATGGAACGCTGAACTTACTACCTTCACAAAACTTTCGCACTTTGACTTGCATAGAGAATAGAGGCTCAAGTGAACTCGGAAATGGCCCATTACATTTGAACTCACACATTTTCATTTTCCATGTACATACATGTGTGTTTTTTGAGACCCAATTTGATTACTTTGGAAATTGACTGACAAGATAAGTTTTTTGGACATGTTCATAATAAAAATCTGTTGGACTGAGTCCAACCACAATAATCAGGGCCGTGAAACTATGGCAACTAAAGGTAAGGAGGCAATCATTCTAATTTGCTTTTAAATACTGTCAGTCAGTAGCAAGTTGGTGTACAGCTGTATCATTTTCATCTCCATAGCATCTTCTGATCACTTGACAACTTGTGTAATGTTAGCAACCTCACACTGATATAAAACCAGATTATCTGCTGCTTTCTTGTCAGGTGAACACAGGACAGCATGCTTGGATGAAGTCCAAAACTTAAAAACTGGATCCACTGAAGGACTTCCTGAATTTGCTGGAGGGAAATCCAGTTCTGCAGATCCTTCATGCATAGCAACTCTAAATTTATCAGGTCTGGCTCTACTTAATTATGTGTACAGTCTCTCTTTTCACATCAAAGGTTTTGTAAATTGTTTAATCACCTAATTATCTATTTATTAGTCAAGTCTAATTTCCAGTCAGTATACATGCATTCTTGGAGTACATGAATGATGAAAACTAGACTCACCAAATGGCCTGAAGTCAAGCATGCTACAAAATTAAATAGCTTGGATTTGACTTGACAAAATAACTCAACATATCTTTTCCTTAGTGCTGGTGATGAACCAAAATGTCCCGTGAACATTCTGGAAATGTTTTACATTCCAGTTCACAGGCTTTTTTGGTTTCTAAAATATTTCTCTTTAGGGATCAAAATCATACTGCGACAAGATTTTATGGATGTGTTGAGAGTGGGTATCAGAAGTGGTAAGTTAAAGAATTTTTCTTCAAATAACAAAACCTTGTTGTTTTGCAAGTACGTTCCTCACAGTTAAGTCTCAAGATCATTTTTTGGGTTGGGTCATTATCATAAGAAAATTGCACTCATTTCTTGTCAGATCTTGGTGTGTTTTACTTTGTCTGCATCATTCAACATGGCCCACATGAGTTCCACTGCACCAGAGTCCTGTCAACAAATGATGCTACTGAGGGCAATTTCTTGATGTTCCCAGAGAAATTCACTATGTAAGTTGATGTTACTACAGTTATCACTTGAACAACAGAGTTAGCAGTTTAGTATCAACTTACACTTTCACATTATTGTTATGTCATGGCACTACTTGGGGAAAATTTTATGATGATCATTTCCCATATTTTAATTTACTGTATGTTAGTTCAAGCAGTGGTCAGATGTCAAGGTAATATGTGTGACTGCAAAGCAGTGGTTTTACATTAACAATTTTGAACTAACTTTCTTCTTCCAACTTATTTCAACAGCAATGACATCAACCCAGATTTTAATATCACAATTAAAGTTTTTTGTATGGTGAGTGCTTATTGTCAAAATAATTTTGTTGTCTAGCAAAACTTGAACCCTGTGCAGGAGTTTCATAAAGGATCAGGCAGCAGTCAAATTTGCTGGCTGTTAACATTGTTTTGCCTGCCTGTCATGAGCTCCTTAAGGTAATTAAACACTGTATTTTTTGTGATCCAAACATAGTTGCCCACTTAAGTAATTGCCTTCTAATGCCACAGAGCTACAAGTACAAATTTATTCATTTATTGAGAGATATTGTTTGTGCTCAACTCATTATTTTACTATTAGTATTAGGATTAGAACTTAATGTTCTTGCCAGATCCACATCTGTTTTCAAGCTACATTTAAAGGTACATGTATCTTGCATATTTTCAGAATGTGAAAAAGACCATTGTCAACACCACAACCACACCTTCCAAGCACAAAATATTTCAGTCACCAAAAGTTGTGAAAGGGATGTTTGCAGGGGTAAGTATAAGAAGCCAGTAGTACATGTAGGAAGAATTAGAGGAACAAAGTTTTTTTTTATTCTATTCCAATCATGTTTGCTTGTTATATCTCTATTTTGTTTTCTTTATTCCAGCGACGAGGAACAGAAGCTCCTTCCCCAGGTGGGTATTCGAATATGTAATCACATGATTTTTCTCGTGCAATTTGGAATAAATAAGCACTTGTAAATTTTTTCAAAGACCAACAAAATTGCACAAGCCTGTAGGGCGAGTGCAATTTGTGGTCTTTGAAAAAATTTACAAGTGCTTATTTATTCCAAATTGCACGAGAAAAATCATGTGATTACTTATTAATAATACACTTGAAAAATTAGACCACTTATAAAGCTTCAGCCCACACATTGACTACTGAGGTACGCAGAAGGCATTGCCTTCGATCTTCCGAAACTTGGAGAAGCTTCAAAAAGATCCGGAGATCACCAGAAGTGTTCGGGTAATCTTCGGGAGTGTTCAGCGATTGGTTGGTCTTCGGAAGTCTTCGAGTCTTCGTTTTAACTTCGGAAATCTTTGTTGTAATTTGCACTCGTGTTACACTTTTTTGCACTGGTGTTACACTTTCTGCACTTTGTTACACTTGAACTGCACTGCTCTCAGCCAATCACAATCGAGTAATTTTATCAAGTGTATTATTAACATTGTTACACAGACATGGAAGGGGGAAAGACTTTTAAATGGGAAAAAACGATGAAGAAAGAAACACTGCAATTTGTTGCAGCTTTAGGCAGGGTTTCATTAATTGAAGAAATAGAGGGTATAGGGATCTAAATGGACGAGTACCCTTAAGATTTCTTTGGTTTGCCCTTTTCAATGGCCATTTTCACACTAGAGACAAACAAATCATCTGACAATTTGTTCATCTGATGTGAATTTAGGTCAGACTTTAGTCGACTTGGTCGTCTTGACAGGCAAATCGTCTTGGGAAAATCATCTCTCCAGATGGACAAATATCAGACGATTTGTTCGTCGAAAAATTTGTTTGTCCCCTGTGCACATCAGACGATTTGTTCGTCTGAGACGATTTGTCCGTCCAGACGATTTGTTCGTCCTCTAGTGTGAAAACGGCCAATGCCTTAATAGCAAAGACGGCCGGTACTGTGTTCATAGTTCATGGGTGCTGGTACCTCATCCTGGGTACCAGCTTCTAATAACAACCCTGCTTTAGGAAGAGATGAAGAGACAGCTGACATACTCAGTACATGAGTAACTTATTTAACCCTTCAAAACCTAAGATCAAACTTTAAATTCTCATTTGTTGCCCCTACACATTTTCTATTAATAGAAGCACTGGACGGTGTAGTGAGGAGAAGTAGGTAATGTTGTTGAAAGATTATTGAGCAAATTAATCCCGTTGGATCACGTCCTTAATTCTCGTGACCACTCTGTTTTTATTATTACAAGAAGAAGTTTGATGCTGATCACTGTTTGGGTTTAAAGGGTTCATAGTAACTAACTGCCCCCCTCTACATGTTTACGAACTACTCTCTCTAACAAAATCACTAAATCTGTTTTTCCTCCAGTCACTCCGGTCTCACCATCACCTCAGACAGTTTTCAGGACAAGCAACTTCTCTCTAGTTGGTGTGACACACATCAATCTTCCTATCATAAATTCAAAGAGCTTCTCCCTTGATAAGGTAGGCTGTAAGTTTTTATGTCTGAGACCAACAGTGGTTTCAATAATTTTTGTAAATAGCTATCTGAGCTAATTAACCAAAGTAGGTGGCAACCTGATGAATTTATTTTACAGCGGATTCAGGTTGAGTGTTTAATGGATGTCAGTTATCGCGTTCATTATCACGGTTGATTGGTTGCGTTGGGAGGCAAATTGTCAGACGTTGTTAGGCAGGGATGATAGCGATCTGTCTCTTCTCTGACAACACTATCATCCCCGCCTAGCAACGTCTGACAATTTGCCTCGCAATGCAACCAATCAACCGTGATAACGAACGCGGTAACTGACGTCATTAATTGCTCAACCTGAATCCACTGTAATCATTTGGGCATAGTTGAGTACCAGAAAATCTAGGTTGCTGGCTTCTAATTAAACCCCTGGAGGAATAATGAATATAATAAATAATATATTCAAATGAAGTATGATCGTCGCAGTTGTGATAGCAATTTTTGCAATTGCGTAAAGAAGCCTGAAAAAAATTCAGGACTTTAACGGGACTTGAACCCGTGACCTCACGATTCCGGTGCGATGATCTACAGCTCTGTACCAACTAAGCTATGAAGCCACTGACATTGGGAGCAGGTTCCCGTGAAAGATAGGTAAGTGAATGATGCATATGAAAGAAATCATATGTGAAAGTTCTGCAGATATGAAATCAAATGAAGTTAATGATCGTCGCAGGTGTGACGATCATAGCTCAGTTGGTAGATCATCGCACCGGAATCGCGAGGTCACGGGTTCAAGTCCTGTTAAAGTCCTGAATTTTTTTCAGGCTTCTTTATGCAATTGCAAAAATTGCAATCACAACTGCGACAATCATACTTCATTTGATTTCATATCTGCAGTTCACGAATGATTTCTTAATTTCGTATGCATCATTCAAATAATATATTATTGCCACTTGGCATCTAAGAGATGCAATATTCCCTAGGTGGGAACTCCAAGCTCATAAGTAACTTCTTAAAAAGTGTGTGGAATGAATACTTACCCAAATGTGGGAGAGAACAAAGCAAGCTGCTTGCAAACCTCCCAAGAGCCCCCCACTCACATCACATCGGTGAAACGGCTGCATTGACTTCATTAAATATACCCAGGGTTGTTATTAGAAGCCGGGACCCGGGTACCAGCACCTGTATACTATGAACACAGTACCCGCCTTGGTTGTTCGGGTACTGAAATGGCCAGGCCAAGAAATCTTAGGGGTACCCACCTGTTTAGAATCCTATACCCTTCTATTTCTTCAATTAATGAAACCTGTGTATACCACATATTCTATATCTCTGAAGGTACCTGACACTTGTCCATTGAGTAGCTTGCTGGAAATGAAGGCTGAGTGTTCTCCTTTGTACAGCAGTCATGTCAAGGGATTTCTGGTAAGCAGATGTATTTGCAGGTGACACAATCTTATCTGAAATAGATTTTACAGCAGGTCCTGTGAATTACTTAAAAACTTAAAAAATGTCTTACCATAACTAACTTTTTATGAGGATTCCTACAGGTCCTGCAAATTCTGGAAAGTATTTGAAGTTCAGTCTAGCATTTTCCAGTACTGCATATATCTCCGGTTATATTTGACTCAAACCGTTCATTCAAATGGTAAAATACTTTTTCCCCGACGAAAGAATTGTTTATTGAAGTTCCTACAGGTTGTATGGTGCGCCGCTCACATTTTGTTATTTTACTTCGCATCAAAGAAAAGTTATCTTTCGGTTGTGTTTGCTGCATGAAGATGGGATTGTTGAAGCGTGAATCCCCGGTTCTACTCGACCAAAAAAAACAACGGTAAATGTTTGATTTAACGGCAAAATACTCTCTCTTTTAAATTCAGTCAGTTAATTTTCTGTCGAGTGAAATGTTAGTTTCAGCTAACATTTTGCTAAGAAGACTAGTATGAAGGTATACGCGCGTACACTGTATTACGCGTATTCAAAATAAACAAAACTATTTCTTGCTCTGTGGCAAGCTGTCAGGCCATTGAAAACAACAATGACCTGTTAAGAAATGAAGAAACAATACGTTAGCTCATACATACTAATCAGGCATACGCGTATGCGTATATATGCGCATGTGTGTATATGCATACGCGTATGTTCATAGATGAATACGCGTATGCGCATATTGGGCTGACGCGAATTATGCGTATATTTTGGTTCGGATATATGTGAGCTGTACTGTAGAATGTCTTTCAAAATGGTCCTAGAAGGTTCTGGAAAATCCTGCAAATCTGTAAACATGAGCAATAAAGCTTTCTTGACAGACCTTTAGAATGGCTGGAAGGGAAGATCTGACAACTGAAAAATGTTTAATACTCATTGTGGATCCTGGAAAACACTTTTAGAGCCCTGGAAAAGTCCTGGAAATTAGTTCTTGAAAAAAGGAAACAAATCCCGTCTTAAATTATGCCAACTCAAATCCTCATAATTATTTCAAGTTAGCTAAGGATCATCACTAGCACTTGCTCCTAAACAGTCATTATTTAAATGTCCATGCAAGTTGTTATACTTGTTTATTTTGGAAAGGAGCATATGATAAGCAGAATAAATTAAATTTTAATATAGTAAATTATGGGCACGACAAAGACTACTACAAGTTGGAGGAACAAAACTGCAAATTAAAGTTTGAGATCTTTTTTTCCCGGTCACTGCATGAGGACCTGCTGCATTCCATCAATGCATGGAATTCTTCTTCCCATGACATTATCATTGCAACATTGTTTGTCTCTTTGTCAGACAATCCTAGAGGACATTGGTGGGTATGGAGCATGGCAGAGAAGATGGTGCATGTTGGAAGGTGCTGTTATTTCTTACTGGAGATATCCTGGTGATGAGTCAACCAAGGTACAAATCTGATGTTAATTCTACTTGTAATTGTGGTAAATCTGAGCTAAGTGATCTTGCTGCTATTTCAGACGGCCCTGCACCATTTGCAAGACCTAACAAGACTGGTTGAAAAAACAATGGACAAATAATCAAAACAATGAAACCTAGCCCTAAAACAATAGACCTGCAGGCTGTTAAGATCCAATGGAATTACAGGTTTCAAACAGGCAGCCCAATCTACTATTTGCAGTGTTAGCAAAGGGAGTGCTCAACAAGTCTGTTGAGGATGCGAAGATCATTTTATTGGCTGAAGTCATGCAGCAAACTCTAATTACACCTGTATTGATAGCTTGGTATTACAAAATAACGTTTCATGCTCTCCTCCAACCCCCCTTTACCAAGCTTGGATATGTTGATAGGGTAAAGGTAAAAGCTTTATTTAGACACAGTATTTCGTACAGGAATTTACAATAATATTGAAAATTTTGGATAAAATAGGAGTGCAACTCATCTGATGGCAGGGTCACAGGACCATTCCAGTCCACTGGAAGATACCAATAGTCCATTTTTTACAGCTTTTTAGCTATTAATGATTTTTGTTCAGTCAAATCACCAATATGTGTTTTCTTTAGGCTCCCCTGGGATGCATTAATTTATCAGAGTGCATAAGTGATGAGGTAACAAGGGTTGCACGAGACCTATGTGCTCGACCGAACACCATGGAGTTAAAACTGAAGAGGTCATGTGGTACAGAAGTCAAGTAAGTTTTCAAATATTCAATCATGACCAGGAGTGTACATCAGCTTAATTACTATACTTCAACTGTGCATTTATTTGGAAAGTAACACATTTTCTCCATTTCAGATTCCAGTAGTGATGCAATCTAAACAAAGGTATTAATCTTTTTTACAGGTACCTTCTTGCAGCTGATACCAAGACTGACCGTGCCACATGGATCAACAGCCTGAATGATGCCCTCAGAGATGGGCATGCTTGGACAGTGAAGGAGAAGAAGCCCCTTTACCCTGACTTGAGCCGTATGCACAATCAGGATGTCTTCATGTGTTCAAAGAATAGAGAATAGATTGCTTGAGTTCACAGCAGTACAGGTGTTGAATAAATTATTATCAATAATTATTATCAATAATATCATCAGACAAGATTGAAACACAAATTAAATTTGTCAATTGGGGCTTGACTGTCCTGGCATCAAATATCATGCTGATTAGATGTGCATTGTACACGTATCTACTGTATTGCTGTTTATCTTAAAATGATGTTGGAAGTTTGTTTGCCTTTAACTTGAATGTGTTACTTGCTGTCAGAGTGCAGTTGAATAGCTGATGGAAAATTAGTGCTTTGGTCAGCATTTTAGGCCACTGCAGTGTTAGGGTGGCAAAAATGGAACTTCATGGAATTTCCAAGATTTTACAAAGTTTTTTTGTGCACAGTGTTATTAAGTAAGCATGCAATTTTAAATTTTGACTCAAAATTAATAAATTTGATGGAACAGAGCTTGTCAGGATTGTACATATCAGAAAGATATTATAGCTAAGGAGATGAACTTGCATTCAGAAAAGGGCGAGTGTTAAGGAGCTCCATGTTAATATAAATCCAAGTGCACCACCAATGATTCGTAATGAGACAAACAACAGATATTTAAGCCACGGAAAAGTGACTACTCAGGCAATGCAGCTGAATGGGAACACATATCGTGCTGTCCTTTAAAAATATACTGTAATGCTGTGTTCAATGATCGCACAGAGGAGTTGTTTCATGTAGCCTTTACAGAGAACATAACCTTGAATACTTGAAGTTGATTAGATGTTGAACCAAGGGTGACATCGCCCAGACAGTTCAAACTCTAGTTATTCTTAAGTCTTGTTGAATTCTGGGTCACAATAGCAAGAAAGGATCTATATTGATGGGAAACTATGCAATGGATATAAAATAGCTCAAGGTCATGGTTTGATCCCTGATTTATGATATAATCACTAAACAGCTATTTTAATGTTAGTCGATGTTAGGGCATTTAAATAGTATCATTAATTTTGATAAACTTCATCAGGAAATTTTAAATCATTGGCTCAATAAAGTTGCATATATTTTACTTCAAAACATTGATTGTGTGGACAAATATGTAATTTGGGGATGGTCCAGCAAGCCTGCAAATAATATAATTATTGTTGTCCATAAGCAGGTCATTTGTCAGGCCAGGGTCAAGGTTTGGCCGGACAAGAGAACAGTCTGGTCAGAAATCCCCTGTCAGGGTGTCCAACCAGGCTAAGCTTTTGATGGTCAAAATCTAAAATTTACCAGACATTTGTCTGATGACCAACTGTTATTTGCAGGCTTGGTCCAGTATCCTGATTCATTGTCTGAAGAAAAAGATCTTTGACTAGACGGCATGAACTAAAGCTTCCCTGGTTCCATAGGGTTTTTTTCGTCAGTTTTACTTGTGTGGACCCACAATTTGACTGCTTGTTATAGGTTTCCGATTTCCATTATTTGATTTAAGCCATGGCTTCATGAGCGATTTTTTGCTTGCATTGGTAATGTGTCTGAAAATTGTGTTGCTAGCACAGTGTTGGCAACACAAGTTAAAGTCTGATTTTGCCAGAAAAATATCACCAAAAGATTCAATGAGTACTGTTGAATTTCTCATGATTTTTCAGCTGTCACTTTAAATAACTGAGAAGTGCTTCCTTTGCAAGGACACCTGCAAATGGTTAGACTTTCTAGTCTTCTCAGATGAGGACAATAAACCGGAGGTCCCATCTCAAACTCTTCACTATTCTGTGGGATGTTAAGGAAACTAGGGATGTAATGAACCCTGGCTATGACCACCCCTAGTGCTAACCTGTTCTATTCAGCAAGTGGAAAGCTTAGCATGATATTCCAAAAAGGCTTATGGCATATGAGGCCACACGCATAACAGCCATAAGTCAATGGGACTTTACCAAGTGCTGAAATCGTGTAGATGTAGATAGTTTAAATGTTTTTTGGCAACCAAACTGAGGAAGTCCCCAAAAGTGAAATTTGTAAATCTCATAAGCAATGAACAAACAGTACCTGGATGTCATTTCCTTAGCTCCAGTTATGAATGTTGCACAGAAAGTAACAACATAATTGCATTTTAAAGGAAGGGGAAACAACATACATGTAAGCATAACAAACCTGAAGTTCGTACCATCTTTATTTGAAAGGGGCTTATCTTGCTTCAAGACAAAAAAGCAGATAGAACAAAACACAGAACATTGAACATTTTATTGCACCCATAAAATACCTTGCCTTTTAGCAATCACCCTTAAAAACGCACTTGCTGACAATATAATATTAACAACCCTTATAGTTTCTAAAAAGTGGGTCACTTCAACTGTACCAAATGCAATGAAGCCAATGGCCCTCATTAGTACAATGTGTTAAAAACAGCCACATACTATGCTCTTTTTCAAAACTCAACATACTTTATAAGCATCTTTTTTTTTTTAACTTTTAAAGCATTTCTTTTTCAAGTGACTCAAACTCCTCAACCAACACTACGGTCAACCCTCTCCACAATGGCCACCTTTGCAAAAAGGAGGTCATTAGGTGAAGTTTAACTACAAAGGACTTGAAGTTTCTCATGTCACTGGTTATGTTTATTTAGTAATCTTTCCAGGAACAGAACTTCCAATTATATTCCCTCATTAAATATAAGTATCATGTTGAGAAATTTTATTAACACTATTTACAATCAATAATAATTCATTGACTCAACTTTAGAAAGGGGCAAATGATTGTGTAAATAAGGTGTTATAGGCATTACATTTTGTACTCCCTTTAGTCTCACTTTCAATTCCAAGGTTATGGAAGCCTCAGCCTTGTAGAAAACCACAAGCCTGATAAGTCTCAAATTTATCATGAACCTGCCTTTCAAGACAATAACCTTATGTTTCCATTTGCACTAACGGAACTAGTACTGAATGAGAACTATACCCACAATTGAATAAATTAATAGTTGTTACCTTTATGTTAACGGTTACTGGTAAATACTTTCTCTGATGTTGTTGTTGTAAACTTGCTATTAATAACTTATGTAAACAAATCTCTGCAATGCTATTTCTTTGGGTGCAAACACCATTAGTCTTTAACTTCTTAATACTTTTTTTTTATTGGCCTGGCCCCAGTTGTTCAAAAGCTGGAAGCGCTATCCACCAGATAAATATCTATCCAGTGGATGGTGCAATATTATTAGCTTTCCCAATACTTATCCGCTGGATAGTGATTTATCCGGTGGATAGCGCTATCCAACGTTTGAACAACCAGGGCCTGGTGGACGATGAAAGCTAGACCTACAAAGATCAAGTATTGTTTTGAAAATGTATCAGCACAGTCTGTTACAAACTTGCGACAAACTTGCCTGATGTTGCTTTTGTTTTCCCCACCCCAAACCCTTTCATGTCCTTATGGGAGTTTAAGCAGAGAGACTGGAACCACCATACCACCGAGGCTTCCTTGTTACTGTAATCAAAACAATGGCTTGAAATTGTTTTGTTTCTTTCTTTACAGTCAAAAACTTTTAATTTTAATTTTTAGATCTATAATTTACATTTTAACGACTTTTTCACAGACTGACAGGCTACTCTCAGATACCTTACACAGGGCTATGCTCTAGCGGCACACAGTCGTGCCTGGTGACCTATTTTCACCTTTGGGTGACCAGGAAATAGTTTTTGCACCAAACTTATAGGTGGAGCACCTTGGATTTCAAGGGTTTAGAGATTTTGGGTGCCCACTGCTTTTCTCAGAACACAGCCTTGCTTATGTGAGTGCATGTTTGACATACACACCTGCCTCTCAGTAAATTCACTGCATATTACATGCTCTCACATCCATCTGAGAATCAGACTGCCATACAAATGGAGCAGTTTTAAAATTAGTATCATAAATACCTCTTACTAACTGAGTTTGAGGTCTGTACTGTAAGTTATGGACTGAGTTTTTTCCCATTCACTTATGGCCCAAGCGCGACACGCACGGGCCATAAATCAACGGGCAAAACCCAAGGATCCATAACTTACAGTACGGACCGAGAAAAGGAGGTTATAGTAAGATATTTATTATATATCTGAGGTTAATCAGGTGAGAGGAAAAGCAAACTTTTAAATTTAGCCGGCCGTACAGTGAAGTACAGCCCGCTAAATTGACCAATCACAGCATGCGTACTAACTGAGAGATATAATAAAACCAAGGTTATCACTCTGACCAATCACAAACAAGGCAAACAGTCCTATGAACCAATCAGAATGCACAGCAATTAACATGTCATTGGTGCAATGCACAGCAAAATGTGTGCATGTCACTCGCAATATTTGTTTTAGTTTTGCCTTTCATTGGTTGAAAAAGTGGCACAATTTTTGCTGGCCAATCACAGAGTGAGAAAAGCAAATGCAATTAACCTTTGACACTCAATTGAAACTGCTGTATATTGTTCTCATGATTAAGTTATTTCCAGTTCCAGGGAATACTAATCTGCCCATCTTCATTAACATGATAGTACTTGGACACAATAAGAGTGACATTCTTAAGATCAGCATCTTGCTTGCTTAGCCGCTCACAACAGTCACTCATTTGAAGAGGAGATACTGAACAATCTTTGGATAATGAAGCCAACTGTAACTTCTCTTTACATACTTCAATTGCTTGGTCTTCTGTCACTTGGTTCCTAAAAGCAACAAAACTCCAGTTTTTCAGAGACAGCACCTTTTAAATGCTACATCCATCTCCAAAAAGCAGAACCTAGTTACATGACTGTATGTTTATAACCATTTTCTAATTATTACAACTTAATTCAATGAATAAGTTGCAGTGAACAAAAAATAATTTATACAAGTATCAAGAGGATTTGATGCATTTGCTAGTTAATTCAAACCACATCACAGATATTAGGTTGAGTTACAGTCCTAAGAAAAATATTATTCCTTGAAGTCCTTTTTGACCCAATAAACTTATTTTGTAATTATGTATTGAGCATTCCCCTTGATCTATATTATACATTGTACATATAAGCTAAAATACTCTTAGTCTGTCAAAAATTGGTCATATACCATTTCAAACCCTTAAACTTTCAATGAGATCTAGGTGACCCAGTTGTCAAATACCAATCTATGTACCAGCCAACTTTTCTTGACTCAAAGGCATGAGACTTGGGGGTGTCAGGATTTTCAAAGATGGCAAGACCATATCCGAAGATTTCTAAAGAATTATGAAGAAGCCGAAAGATTGCAGAACACAACACAAATAATTCAGAAACCAGGATGTGTATTACATGGACCTTTCATTTCTCAATCACATTGGTTCGCGTTCACACATTTTTCTAAAGTGTGTCAGGCTGTGTCACAACACACATGTTTTCAACCAGGCACGAGAAACCCGTCTTGTAGGCCTGAGATCAAAGTTTTCAACCCACAGGTATTAGAGTTGGGAGGTATACCAATGCTCAATTTATTACTTAGAATTTGTTTTGGGGTATTTTCACTGCCATTTTCATTGTTTTTGTTTTTCACTGCCTGTCTGTGTAGCCAACTGGTTGGCTCAGTGGTAGAGCACCAGACTGCTGTGCGGGAGGTCGGGGGTTCAAGCCCCAGCTGGACCAACACTCAGGGTCTTTAAATAACTGAGGAGAAAGTGCTACCTTTGTAATGACATCTGCAAATGGTTAGACTTTCTAGTCTTCTTGGATAAGGATGATAAAACCGGAGGTTCCCTCTCACAGTACTGGTGTGGGATGTTAAAGAACCCACACACTGATCGGAAAGACTAGGGTGTGATGGTCTATAACTTGTTCTGTTCTGGGGGCACCTGTGTTGATCCTACTATTCATTCAAATAAGATTGTAAACTGCAATTTGTGCCCATGAAGCAGTCTGGCAAAGTCCCCCTTTGGATAAAAGCGCTATATAAATCGTCATCATTATCATTATCATTAATAGCCTTGGAACAGTATAAATAAAATTTCTCTTTCCAAAAATGACCACAACTTTGGGCTCAATAAAAGGAAAAAAAGAATGGTCATACCTCTCATTTTCATGGTAAAGATTCAGAGATTCTTGTTTGTGTTTCACAAGAAAATCCACAATCAGTTCAGTAGGAATTGAGGGTGGTATCCTAAACTCTCCACAGAGTGACAAGCTGAGGGAGTCTGCAGGACTTAATGAAACAAAACCAATAATTTCAGTCATCATCAACACTTACAGTAACTTTCACATGTTTCACAAGATCATGTTAATAACATACCTTAATATTCTGGTGGTAAAGTCTTTAAACTCTCCTGCTTGAATGGTAACAGATGCATCTGGTCTCAGCAGTTCTCTTCTCAAAGAGGACACTACCTTGTACAAGTAGTTTAGGTACTCAGTAACCAAGACTGAAGGCGAATCTTGGTCAAACACAATCTTCATGTCACCAAGTAGAGTGGATAACCTTCTCTCCCATGTGGGCACTTGATTAACCAGTACATCATAGTCTTCTAAGGAATTAAATAGCTGCAAAACAATTATTAAACCTTTAGGAAATGTGGAATTGTCAGGGGTTACAAGTACGGTAAAGATACATTGTGCAGTTTCTAGAAATATCCATGAAGCTTTATAAAGGACGTTTGGTTGACCCCATGGTCTACCCCCTCAGTAATATCAGTCCAAAGACGAAACAAACAAAGCATCATCTTAGGAACAGACCAGCACATCATCCACAAATAAATTCCGATAGATTTAAGAATGAAATGAAGATTGATCCTCGCAGTTGTGAATGCAATTAATGGAATTACGTAAAGAAGCCTGAAAACTTATTATTATTATTATTATTATTATTATTATGACAGTATATACTTATGGATGCCATACAAAAAGCAAGCCAAACTTGGGGCGACAGACGTAACCCAGGGGCCTTGAACGGGAAAAAAATAAAAATATAACTATGTACATAACTATATACATATCTATATACAGTTAGTGACTCTTATCGCTTATTGTCTGTCTCTTCAAGTTATTATTATTATTATTATTATTATTATTATTGGCAATTCCATGAAGGGAGAATTGGGGGGAGCAAAAGCAGAAGTTTTTAAAGAAGAGTATGGAATCAGAGATAAATTGAAATTTCCAGAGGGGTGGGGGTGCAAACCAGAAAAAATAAAGGAAGTATGGGTATTAATTTTCTTGAACAACAAATGGTTCACTCTCAATATCATCGTAAAAATAATCCTGAAATCAACAAGTTAACTATTTAAGAGATGACCTTGGTTTGCAGCCTGTTACTGAAAAGTTATTACAATCAAATGCAGAATGATCCTCACAGTTCTGGATTCAATTGATGCAATTGCTTAAGAAGCCTGAAAAAATTCAGGACGTCAACGAGGTTGGAATCAGTGACCCCACGATTCTGGTGTGATGCTCTACAACCAACCAAGCTATGAAGCCACTGGCATTGGGAGCAAGTCAATAATCATTCCAACATTCATTACCATTCTGACAATCTCCAGCCCTGGGAATTTTGGAGTCTTCTGAGGAGCCAGTTCTTCTATAAACTTTTCCAAGGAGGAATACACCAACTAATCTACATGTAGATGGACTGACCTTTTACCTCTGTCATCCATGCAAGATTTTTTTAAATTCAATTGTACGTGTTCACCCTATAAACTGTTTGCTAAAAGGAAGTCTTATGACTAAGAAGATCTTAAAGAAGTTAATCTCTTGAACTCAGATTCTACAATATTTATTATAACTAAAAAGGCAATACATACCGAAAGCCAAAATTCTGGAACATCTTGTGTATTCAGCATAACATGTCCTCGAGGGTCAATCCCTGTCCAATCTGTAAACACAACTGTGCGTCCAGCAAGCCTCTCAAGTTCAGACTGCTTTGAATAACAAAGCTTCAAAAAGTTCTTCAGAGAACCGTGGCAAGAGGAAAAGCTCCATCCACTGGCCAGCTCCAGCTTTTTTAATCTCAGTTCTTTGCAAATCCTTGCAGATAAGAGGTTGTTTTCCTCAAGAAGAGATTTGCTACTTTCCTGTTTTTCTTTAGCATTTTCAAGGTTCTTGAATAAGAAATCTTTCAAGGTACTTCTTGAATTTCTCTGCAACTGAGCAAGATCCACAGGTGTTTCTCTGTCACTAAACTGTTGATACACATGAAGCCAATGATGTGGAGCACCATAAGGTAGTGCAACAGATACTTTGGGTGCTCTGTTGTCCTGGTGTAGCGTTACCAGATCTTCCATCATTCCACAAGTCTTCAAAATATGGCTGATTGTAAAGTGAACATCCCGTGAGAAGAGAGAGACTCTCACAGTCTTGAATAGATCAGATCCTAGAATAAAAAAATATGGAAAAATTAATCAACAACCTCTGGCAGATAACCAAGAGAAGAATGATTATCTCTTGAGTATGTTAATTTTACCTTCTTCCAGAGAGGATGCAGTGTCATTTTTCAAGTAGAACATCAAGTGTGTTGGATTGACTGGCTTTTTCTTTTGTAGGTCTTCCAAGTAAGAATTAAGTCTCTTTAGAGAATCTTCATTTATAGACTGTGAAAACAATTCAGATTAATTCTAAAACTGACAGGTACAATGCATACAGTTAAGAAATAATTACCAACATTTTGAAATAAAGATTTACAAATCAGGTAAAACATTATGGAAAACACTGGTTGGCATACTCGCTGGATTGGATACTGGCCAAACAAGTCAGGATGAACCGCAAAGTAGAACGGCTTGAGAGCTGCCTTGGTCTGTGCGCTTGACAATTGTCTGGACAAAATACACCAGGTGGATGGTGGAAGGCTAAAACTAAAAAGACATGAAATCATAATTAACAATTATCTCTGGCCAACCCTCAGCTGATCAAGGAGTACAGTATACCAGACATCATTTCTGCTTACAAAACTACAGATAACAAGTCGTCAAACAAATACTGTCATTATCCAACCAATAAAAATGCAATAGTTGAACTAGATTTTATCCCCCAGATTGCAACTTGTGCATTGTTTCTTAAGGTGGCTCGAAAGGATTTTTAGCCGAGCACGCGCACGCGTAAACAACACACGCCACATCAAATAAAAAGTAAGAGCACGCACGTGTCACACATGCTCAAATGCTAATCTTGTCGACTCGAAATTTTTGAAGTTTCATAACTTAAGTCGCTTATATCTCTGCTTTCGCCCAGTAGATTTTTTTCATTTTTTCGGTATCAACTAAGATCAATTGGCTGCGTATGTAGTTCGGCTTTTGATTAATTCTGTAGGTAGGAAAAAAAATAAGAAAGCAAGAATCAAAAAGTTATTTTATTCTTAATCTGCCCTACAGAATTTTTTTAAACTGAAATATTTTGAAGATCATACCTGGTAACATATAATATAGAAGTTTGGGAAGATTTCACCAAACTGCTTTTTAAATAAGATAAAAGATTTTGATTTTAGGGGCTCAACTGAATGCATCATATGGTTGCCATGGTAACATGTAATGAACCTATGATGTTTCTTTTATTTCTGTAGTAAATTTCATAGTGATACGATGAACCAAACATAATTTAGGAAAGAATTTGTAGAACTTGTCTCGGGAAAATGAAAACTATTTCGAACCACCTTAAACTAAGATGGATATCTGCATACAATGGTTTTCAAAACAAGCTGTGACCTCTAAACTTGTAAAACAAAGGAAAAGCAAAATTAAATGTCCATCAGGGACCCTTTTCTTGAAAGTAGATCTGTTATGACTGATTTGAAGTGTTTAAATTACCAGACATATTTAATATTGGCCATAGCTTTTCAGGATTTGTGTTACACTTAACAGAAATTACATTCAATTTGACCCTGTATTCCTCATAACCAAAGCAAATTTATCCACATGTTTTTAACCAAAGTAAAACTTGGGGTATGTTCCTAGTACAGGAAAGAAATGCCAGGGGACACCCTTAATCTTTTGTATTGTAGCCATTACCATACTCCCAGGTGATATAAATTTCCCTGGTCTGTACAGGTCGACAAGGAAAACTTGTCAAGGTTACTGAGCAACTGTATTGCTGGCTACAGTAAAAACTTGTCAAAGAAAATTTGCTCATTTGTTCACACCAGCAAATAAAACTTGTGAAGGCAAAACGTGTCAGTCATAAACACGAGCAAATTAAAATTGTCAATAACACTTGTCAAGTAAAATTTGCTCATGTTTAACCGGCTGTTGAAATTTCAGTTCCAGCTATATTTAGCACAGTTTATTTTTATTACAACACAATACCCAGATCCAGTGAAAATTAAAGACATCTTGTGACATCTGTAAGTAAATATACTCAGCATGGTAGCTGAGCTGCCATACCGTTGGTCTTCAAGGGTTTATTAGACTTGTTTGATTAAACAATTCGATCTTGACGTCAGCCATAAATATTTTAAAGGCTGGAATTTCAAAATGAAAGAAAAAAATTATTTCCCCACTTTAACTAAGTTGTTTTTGATTGGAGTGACCCAAATCATAAAATTTTAAACTTCAAGAAATATCTCGTTTTGCAATCATTGTTTGGTAAGTTGCGATACACTGGCCCAAATTTTTCTTCTCAAGTAATGAGCAAGTTCATTTAATTGATTCGATTTTTTTAATCTATCTTCGTTGTTTTAAGGTGTGTTCTTAGTATCGAGATGATCAGCTGTGACTAACAGCACGACCGCAAATTTTCCCCACAAAAATTACGTCTTTTGCAGTCGTATTGGCGGCGTAGTTCCCGACAAGGCTAAAATTGTACGTTCATTGTCATGTTGTCCCCCAGAAAAATTCGTAAAAGATTCTTTAGTAAACTTTTAACATTCGGAAACATGACTTCAAACACGAGCCGTTTTCACGTACAAGCAGCATTATACAAAATGACGGTTGGTTTGCAGAGCTCTGAAAAATTAAACTTCCCTCTTGGGCTGAATTAAAAGTCACTCGTTCGAATGAAAACCCCTCGTTGAAAACTCCCGTGTTATCCCCGTTACGGCCTTCCAGTCAGAGGCAAATGCCATAAACTGCTATTAAGCCTGCTACCTTCCTGTCAAGCTTGAGATCAAAGCAACAACAAAATCGCAGCATAGGAAGAGTGTAGAACAAGGAGGACTAACATTTTAACATCGTACAAACCTTAATCGACGAGCTCCAGTTAGCATTTCGTTGCTAGAGAACACAGTTCTTGTGCACCAAACTCAACCATCTGCTAAAACTGCTGCCTTCAACTGAAAACCAGATGTAACGCGAGGGTTTTTATATCCCACAGACTACACATCACGATCCAACTCGCGACCTTACACGACACCATCACGCTGCAAATCGGTCCAATCACGTGCCAGTATAAACAACAGGTTTACTGCGTGTGAAACACGCAATCTTGCGTGAGTTTCATCAGTGCTCGGCAACGTTGCTCTGCGTTTCCCAACCTAAAGTTCCTTCAAATTGTGATACGAAATAGTGGAGATACCTTCTCTCGCAAAAAGTACTTCTTCGTGTTGATTACGGCGCCTTGAATGATCCATGTAATTCTCTTCACTTGAATCTAACACCGAGCGAACAGGTTCAGGCAATCGCGTTACACGCAAGAGAGGACGACTTCGCGTGCAAAGCGCTCGTGTCGTTAAGAACCTGCTGAACGGGTTTGAATAAATTAAGACAAGCGTCAGGAGGTTTTCACGATAGGACGGGTTTGCAAACGGTGGACATATTCTTTCCTTCAAAGAGAATATTTTGATCGGGTTTTCCACTTTTTTACTTTTTTATTATTATTATTTTCGCTTCATGTATTGTGTGCCTTAGGGTGAGCTGAAAGCGTTTCTTTATCAAGCCGGTAACTTTAAATATTTAAACAACCTTCACATGGATTCAGAAATGCTGCAAGCGTATTTCCAACAGCACGACACTCAGAGCATCGAAAGCAAGCAAAAGATGACAACAAAACCGAAGCCGGACAAGGTGAGAAGCTTCTACTGCCCAGGTAACTGTTATGAAATATAATGGAGCGACAGACGAAACAAATGAAATAAAATTTGAATTGTCACTTTAACTTAATCATGTTATCCTAATTAAAGTTTTAAAGAAAGACTATTTCAAACTCAGTTTTAAATACATAATACATAGCTGGAGAATTCCTTCTTTTTAGCATATTTTATCTTGTGATCATGTTTTACATTCTAGCGCCCTCCTCGTAGATCAGTTCTGAACTATTCCAAAAATGTCTACTCTATTTTTATTGACCGTGCACAATATTTGTAATTATTTTTGTACAATACAGTATGACCTAGTGTCACTTCCTGTGAGCCAACGTTACGAAAACAAAAACAAAATAAAATATTAAACACCTTTCATTGAAGGTTCTTTGCTTGAAGACGCTTTCGAAACAAGAATAGCATGGAGCCTATATATTATTTAAAATATTAATTCCAAGTCTTTTTTTATTTTCACCCACTGAGAACTAAATTGTAACTGGAAAATCTTGAGTGTTGATAGCCTGCAGTTTCCTACATTTTAACTCGCAGCTAGAGCTTCCCACGCGTACGTACGCGGCTCGCTAACGTGAGCATCCTCCTGTAATTTAACTGGGCAACGTTCTGACCAGTTGGCCGGTTCTGTATGAAAACGTGTTAAGAAACCTGTAACGCAGCCTTAAGAATTCAGTGTTATTAGGGAGCTTAAGCAACGACGACGACGGCGGCAACGAGAACGCCACAAAACAGTGGGATTTATGAGCCAAAACAATACTCTACACGCGTGTTTTACATTTTGGTACATTTCTTTGCCGTCCTCTTCAAAACAACAACGTCAAATGACCAAAGTTTAGGTTTTCTCGAGAACGTGACGGCATGACGGCAAGTTTTTCTTTCGTTTTCTTTGCTTTAACACCGTTCTTAGTAATTTATTTTCTGGATAGCTCGCCAGCATTTTTCACGTTAAACAAATTGGAATAATCGCGAAATAGTTACAATAACGAGAAGTTAAATTTTGAAATGACGTTCTCGTTGCCGTCGTTGTCCTCGTTGCTTAAGCTCCCTATATTCTGAGCAACTATACTCCTGAGCCAGAAATTACACCGGTGTAATGGCTTGTAAGTGCAATTTGTAGAAGTGATACTGAGGTAAACACTCTTTAAAGACCAAGTGCTGCGTTTATTACTCAGGTTTACAAGCACACCTCAATAGTAAGTTCGATTGGCAAGCAGCTCGTTCTTTTATTTTGGAATACCAACAGCTTATCCCACTAGAAGACATCGACTGTGTTACTATCAACCTGACCCCAATCAAATGTCCTAGCCTTCAGTTATTATGTTTTTCCAAGAACAACTAGAGTCTGGAACTCACTATCTCAGGAAGCGGTAGTGTCTGCGGACACTCTATCTGCCGTTTAGCAGTCCGCCTCGCCTGAGTTAGATCCACCACTGCCCAGTCATCACCCCAGTGCAGGCTCTAAACGACACAGGCCACATCTTCCCAGTCACTCTCTCATAGCGACCAGTTCTAGTAAGCGACCACTCTGTAAATGTGATTGATGTATATGAAATGAATCATATATGAACTGCGGAAATGGAATCAAACTAATGTACAAGAAACTCAGGTATAGCAGCTAGAAGGGATATTTTTAATAATCAGATCTTGGAAGTTTAAGGGTTAAAAAATATCACAAGAAGTGTCGAAAGTTTCAGTTCGTAACAGCTTAGGACTCAAGAGAATTAAAAAGTTTGGATTCACTATACTTGAGTACACAGTTTGCAGTTGCTACGTGGATTTAGGTGTTTAAGTATCTGGGGAAGACGATTCACTTAATTTTGATGTTCTAATAGAGTTCTAAAGTTTGACGTCAACAGTGATATTTACCTAACTGCCACCAAGAGATTGGAAATATATATATTTCAAAAGAAATGTTAAAAGGCAAACACCTTTTTGCAAGGTACTCCACCTTCACTACACGGCAAGGTTTCCTTAATCATTATGGCCAGTCCTTTAAATATCCGACCCACTTTAACTGACAATGTTAAAAAGGATGAGATTTGTGTCGATGCATCAATGTTATACAAATAAATATTTGAATTTCTGATACCCACCCATTTGAAACTGACTAAGCAAATTAAGTCTAATACCCTCACCTATTCCCTCGTTGAAAGTTTATTTCACAGGAAATGTTAAGAGGCAAACACCTTTTTGCAAGGTTCTAAAACCTGACTTCACCTCACTACACTATAGGGTTTCCTTAATAATCATTAGGGCTTTGAACAAAAAGGCCCCCCACCCCCCCCCCCCTCTAAATCTCCCACCCACTTTAACCGGCAAAAAACAAAAAGTATGAGATTTGTGTCCATAAATAATTGTTAAACATTCCTTGCCTTGTTTATTTCTTGGTTGCTCAGACAAGGTAAAAGTTTCATAAGTTCTTTCATTCCTTCTTGCACTGAAATGGTTGCTTGAAATCCCAAGGATTTGATCTTCTTATACGACACATAATCTCTCTTATCTTTATCCATCGCGCTGGTATTCTCCGTGATAACGCATCCCGGCACGCTCTCTTAGATGATACGGGCGACATCGGACTTGGACAAGTTCATGGCCTCGTCTCCGACGTTGAATGCCTGCCCCGTCATTTGCTTGTAGTTTTCAATCGCGAAAACAAACGCTCTGGCAGCGTCTTTCACGTGAAGAAAAGTGCGTCGAAACCCACCGTGATACAGGTCGAATTCCCGTAACCTAAGCGCCTTGTCAGTGAGATAATTCACCAGCAAATCAAGCCTTATCTGGAGGGACACTCCGAACACGGTTGCCAGGCGAAGAGCCACCCCTCCTGCGTCTAGCACCATCTTCTCTCCTTCGGCTTTTGTGCTACCATAGAGTGTCAGGGGGGAGATAGGTGTTTCCTCGGTGCAGAGACCGTTAAGCACAGCTCCGTAGCACGAACCAGTGGACGAGTACACTAAACACTGATTTGATGCCAGGTTGTCCACGATGTTCTTGGTACCTTGTTCGTTTATCTAAGAACACAAACAGAATGCGGTGAAAAACGAAGATCATATCTCTATAAACATAGATTCTTCTCAGTGTTGATATTGGTCTGGTGAAAGAAGTCGCTATAATCCAGCCAACAGACCGCACGCCTATGCTGTATCAGTATCGTTCGACTAGTGCCAGAAACAAAGGTGAAGGACAGCTCCCTACGTATTTACCCTACCCCTTCCCCCCCCCCCGACTTCTTCTCCAAGTCTCAACATGCGTCGTTCTGGTTTACTTGGTCACCAGTAGCAGTACCAGTAGCAGTGTAGCGTTTTCTTCAAGTAATGCCTTTCCTACACCCTCCGAATACTGCCGTACACCTGCACGTCTCATAAAAACACGACACGCTTGCAAACAAACCTTAACAGCTTCTTCCTGTAGCTTATCGCAGGCAGGGTACCCCACTGTAGCGGCCAGATGAATAATGGAATTACATTCGGACATGCAGTTCACCCAGAAGTTCCTTGTCCACAATGTCTCCTCGTGCAATCTCCAGCTTGGGATTACTAACATGGGCCACAAGGGGGCCAGCGCCCCACATAAACTTGTCATACACCACCATTTCGAATCCCCGATGGAGCAGCATTGGTACCAATGTTGAACCAAGAAAACCTGCCCCTCCCGTGACCAACACTCGCTTGGTAAAAGCGCCATTCTCGATTCCATTGATTTCCATTTTCTCGATGTCAATCTATTTTTGTGATAAAAGAAGCGGAATAAACTATTCTACTCGCATTTTGTAGTGGGGCAAGATGGAAAAACAGATTTGGATCAGTATTCTTGGCCAAAACCGCTCTAACCACAGGATTAAGAGAAATGGTCATTCACTGAGGAGACTAGAAATTGTTGATTTTATTCATACGGAAGATTTTCAAATTGCCTTAGCCGATATTCAACAAGTAAATGATTAATTATAATAACTATGGTTTTCCTTGAGCAACCTACGTAAGAGTGCACTTTTGCCACTTCATTTATTAAAAACGCTCGAATTATAGTCTCAGAATTTCCCTGGGAGGGGCCTGCACCTGGCCTCCTCAACAATTCTCTTCTTTAATGTTGTCTGGGGTTACGCAATGGTCATGGTGAGCTGTCATGCAGTACTTCAAGGGGTTCTGTTCCAAAATGCTTGCGTAGGAGGGCCTCCCACGCAGTCATTTTGGAGGTGAAATGCGGCCTCCTTGAAAACGACCTCATGGGAGGCTGGCTCCCCAGACGTAATTGCCGCCGTTTTTCAACATGTGATAATACGCAAATGCAAATAAGCCCATTGAGTCGAGTAACCGCAACATTGCGTGGCAGCTGTGATTCCCATAAATTAGACTACGACCACAAGGAAACAGCAAAATATCAGGACGCTTTGAAACGCCGAGCCGGACTTACTTACAACTTCCCATTAACTGCAAAGAAGCTAAAAGTACAACAGGCTTCGCTATATCTCAAATAATTTGATCACGGCATCGAAAGTTTGAAAGTACAGGTACGCTTTTAAAGAATTCTTTGTTTGTAAAGTATACAAAAGTAACTACTTTGTTAGTAAAGTTATTTCAGTAGGTTGCAAAAAGCGGGAAAAAGCAAATTTGAAAAATACAATGATTTGTTACTTAAGATAATCGATAAAAAAAAAAGCTTAGTTCTCGGAGCAGTTAAATAAAGATCTGACAAACGGCGCCTTGAGCGTTGTATAAATTTTAGATGAGTTAGGACAACGACTAAGCAAGTCAGTATTCGCGAAAGCCGCCTGTTATCATATTCGTTCTTGAGTAACCGTTACCGAGTTAAACGGATCACATATTCTATATACATGGTGCCAATCTTCGTAGAATTTAACTCTCAAGTCAGATTTCAGTTGACTGAAAGACTTCGTGCTTGCCGAACTTGACACCAATCAAGCTGAAAAATTTAAATCGCTGACCAACGAGGTTGATGGAAGCACCATCGCCACCTATGCCTGGTTTAAATCACTTTTAGAGCGGCGGTGGAACTCATCATATCAGAACATCTAATTAACATTGCAATGAAAAAAACTTCTTTGGTTTAAAAATTCAAACCTATCCAAATAATAATTTTTCCTTTGAAAAGTGCCGACCTAAGTTCGTGTTCCTCAGCGAACAATATCCACAATATCCACACACGATCATAGATTCGACTGATCAGCGGGGCATGACAAATTTGCAACATAACGGTATTTCTCATTAGTTGTGCTAGTTGGTTTGAACTTTGAGTCTTTACGTTTAGCAGTCCCACGAAGGCCTTTGTTGGGGCAGCCATTCAGATTTCCTCGAGTGAACGCTCCTCCCACTCTGCACTGATCTTCCGGCTGTTGCACTTGTATACAGGTTCGATTGCGAGCTTAGTTTGAATGTTTTAAATAACGGCAGCAATAATGCTACAAAAGAATAGGTGTAATCACTCTTCCTTTACCTTATACTGCTTCAGTTAAAAAATTTCTTTCACGTCCTCTGCAAAGCAAAAACGCCGTCCAGCCAAATAATTTTGAGATTTGGTTGGAAATGGTGAGTACAAAATCATGAATTTTTTATCGATTCTCCTTCTAAGGTTCAATCCACTCTTGTTCAATAATTTAGTTATACGATTAATCACCCAAAGTACACGAGACTAACGAGTGGGGAAAAACCGATAGTTTAGTTTGGCGAATACCGTTGCTAAACCGACTTTGTTTCAAGATGAGTAACACTCGACAGTGAGAGAAAGAAACAACAACCATAACCGTACTAGGCCAACGTCAAGGTATGCTTCTTGAATCTTTCATTGAGTTTCAATGACACTGTTGTTGTTGTTTTTGAAGAAACTGCACAAAAATTGCTTTAGTTTAAAGCTTTTGTGAGAGTGAAATTTTAATTTTACACTATAGGACTTAACTCCGAGGTCGCTCAAAGAGGATTCTTTAGTTACTTTTTCTAAACCAACCTTGTAACTCTAACTTAGGGACGTAGGCCTCGAAAAAAATTTATACAAATTAAGCAGAGACCTGCAGTGCTCATACTGGGCTCATTGTCAACTGCAATAAAAGATCACGATTAGAGTTCTTTCTCCAATTTGCATTTTCGCATCAAGCAGCTTGAATTCGAACTCTTTACCTCAGGCATCTTGAGACTTAAAAAACTATTAGTTGCTTTGCCTTGCGTGTCAGGCTCTTCAAAAGGGAAGTGAAGAACGAAATCCAGGGCAGGCGCGCGCGAAGAACGAGTGGAATCAGCTCACCACAACACGACAGAGTACCACGCGCATGACAGGTGTGAATTGCGTGGGACATTCGCGTGAGGACATGCTGTAGTTATTACAGTTTTCTGTTTACCGAAAGGACAAAAACCTTCTAATACTTTTCCTGCTTGGCTGAAATACACTGACTTAAAACTTATTATGCAAATCACACTTGCCTGTGCACGCGTCATGTGCATCATGACCACGGGCTGAACTTATCATAGCATCAGTATTGTGCCTTTCGGTCATTTTTTCGACGACACAAAGTATATAAGGTAAACAGTGGATCTCCTATTAATCAGCCCCATCCCCTATTAGGCGGCCAGTAATCAAAGTCCCGATAAGGTTCTTCTGTAATTTTACCCCGCAGCTAGCTACTATTTATTTCCCCGAGGGAGGTCGCTTAATAGGGGTTAAACTATACGATATTTCAGTAAAAAAGACAACACTACAACACTAAAAAATTCAGTAAAATTAAAAACACAACAGGGTAGGACATAACAGGGTAAACCTTAAGCTAGATATTCTCGCAAAGTCAAGCCCAAACCCAATCTATCTAAATCTGTTAAAATTTACATATGCCTTAAATAATGCACAAGTGGTTACGAAAAAAACAGATAAGAAAATAAAAATCAGCAGCAGATTTTTAAAGTGACGTTGTATGCAAACATTTAAGGATAACAACTCGAAGCTCGATTCTGCGATAAAAGGAAAACTTGCAAGTTTTATGATCGACCGGCCTGTATTCACATCAAGGGCAAAAAAATTCTTCATAAAATACGCGGTCAGACTGTCCTTTCATTGATGTCACTGTACTCGGAATTACTTCTCGACTATTCCAACTCATGTAGCTTAGTTTGTATCACAGATGGTAGCCTGCGTGGCAGGAGCTCATAAATGTAAAGTGGTAAGGGAGTGGGGGGAGGGGAGGGGAGGGGAGAGGTAGGCGGGAAAAGAAGAGGGGGAACTGGGGCGAGAGGGGAACTGGCGAATGGCGCAAATTTTACGGCTAGCACTTGTTTCCATCTCTCAAAATGACTTCGAAGATATACCGCTGGGCAGTTACAACATGGTTTGGTATGGGTGCTCACTCCACCGTGGGCTCAAAATGTCAGTTTGAGAGATGGAAATAAGTGGAAGCCAAGTTTTTCTGACGAGCGATGAAAAAGAATTACGAAAAAAGAGTCATTTGTGTTTCGATCAGCTCATCAGTGTCCTCGCAAAACGAAAACTCGGAATTCTTGATTACTCCTCACAATCACGATCTTATGATGCGGATGAATAGGACCTTGAAACTGAGGTGAGAACGTGATCGAGTTTTGCTTCGCTGTTTTAATTCTTCCTGGTTTCACTCAACATAACACATTGTGAGTGAATTTCCATCTTGACTTGGGCATTTATTCATCCAAAAGCCGGGTGCATATCTCGAATTCAGTCAAGCAAACAACGAACACAGTCAGTAATCTCAATTTTCCGTCCCTCTCTCGAGTTCGGGCTTTGTTCCTCCCCTAAAGAATCTCGGATCTCGGGGGAGTAATGCGGGCTCATTTCTCGAACAGTGACTAGTAACCGAGCCTACGAATACAGTCAGTTGCACAAACAGTGCCAGCTCAAAACTCAAAGAGATTGACGCACGACATACAGTTGTCCTTTTTTAAGAATTTCACATGAGTAACAACAGACGGAGCCGCGCGGTTGATGAGTTAACCGATTTCCTTATTCAGTTTGATTGCTTCATCTTTTTTAGGTATTTGATGATTGATTTATTTAACACCATTTTCTGGTAATATAAATTATTTTTCTGTATAGAACTGGTTTCTTACCAAACTTTAAAAGATCCGTTGAAGAGAATTCATGATGAACTACTTTAAATGTAATACACAGCAACGGCTACTCTCCCATATTTTAAAAAGAAGCTCAGGGGTAATTTCCCATAAAACAAACTGATGGCCAAATTCTTAATTAAGGTACAACAACTTGACTGCAAGATAATTCTTTTCTTTTTCTTCCCCCTTAAAATCACAGTTGGGGACATGGTTACCGAAAGTGCGAAGTCGAAGTTAAATTTCGAACTCGTGAAAATGTCAAGACAATTCGAAGGCGAAGCTCAAACTCAGCAATGCAGGTTTTTTTTTTTTTAATTGGGTACATTTTTTTCTGTGTTTGGACTGAACTGCATTTTTATTTCCATACACTGATATATCGCTGTTTAGTCGGACTTGCCATCGGCTTTCGTTATGTAAACAGAACGTTTGCCATGCAGTGGTTTGGGGTAAAGCTAACCATGTTGAAATCGTAGGTAGAAAAGATAACTAATTTCAAATCCAATATGGAATTTCTCACCAATCAAAAAAGATTAAACGTGTTTATCTACAGCTTGTTTTGCATTCAGAAAGCATGAATATTTGGCTCTTCATCTCGGTATAAAACTCCCACAAGATACACCAAGATTCGAACATGATCTGGTCAATTTCAAATCAAGTTTCTGAGAGATGATTGATTTTAACATATTCAGCCACTGCAAGCATATTTTAAATGGCGATTTCTTAGCAACTCGAATCAAGGAGAAAACGTTAGTTGCAATTAGTTCGGATTTAACGAACCTTTGTTAGAACAATGTGTCCTGGTTACTGTCTCTAGCGAGGGAAATGTTCGCCGAACATTTCCCTCGCTCAAGTGCCTTACCGGCTCAAGCGCCTAAATAGTCGTGACAGTGTCGGCCGGGAACGGGTTGTATTTGAAAGAGTTGCTCACCGGCAAACTTGAAAAAGATTATCGAAAAGAATTCAAATCACCCACTCGTTTCCATTGCGATAGTGGGTTTTATCGGCACAGAGGCTTTCAATTAGAGTAAAAGTTCTCATTAGGAAGCAATTGAACCAAGAGAAAATGAGGGGACAGAGAGGGAGGCTCCCGGTCCAGCCCTTGAGATATGTCATGTCCACGAAAGTTATTTTTAGACGAGCGGAAGTCTGTCTTCCGAGACGTCCGCATGCAGGCCTGAATGATGAATATAAATATTCATCAGCCTTCCACGTATGTCGCCATTTTCTCCTTTGACTAAAAACCTGAGAGCGAGGCAAGACTGCATGCGGACGTCTCGGAAGACAGACTTCCGCTCGTCTAAAAATAACTTTCGTGGACATGGCATATCCCGGCCAACGCCCTGAGCCTCCCTCTCTGTCCCCTCATTTTTCTCTTGATTGAACTTGGAATTCTCATAGATCAATACTCACCCTCAAAAAAAGGTGCGTGTCTTCCTCTCGTTTTACTGAAGTAACGAAGAGAAGGGCGACTGATGTGAATGACATGACATATGTACCCTAACAATTAAAGGTACCGCCTTTTAGCATTACAATGTCGCATCTTAGGCATTTCTGAATGCCTAATGTGTTTCTGACGTTTGAGTCCGAAATTTAACAATCCTTTAGTTCAATTAATTTCTATTTATCTGAATGATTTTCTGTTGTACAGTATTTTCTCGAGAGATTTCCCCACTCCTCTTCCTTGGCATTTTTTATTACGATCGCTTACACACAGTAGGGACATAATTTTGAGCATACATGTAGTGTCATAGAGCATCGAGCACAATGCATGCATAACGACTCAAATTCTTAAGCATAAATGTCTTGAACTCCGTTTCTAGTTTTTTTTTTTATGATGAAGTTTTCGGCATACACGTCTGAAATCAACATTTATTTCACAATTTCTGCATTGTGTGGGTGGCTGGGTGAGATCAAACATGGACTGAAAGCGGCTGTCAGTGGTGACTTCATATGCTGACGTCCGATCTCACCCCACGGAAGAATTGTAAACCTCCATGAGCCAATCAGATGTGCGGTATATAAATATGGTTTGCGTTACATGAGTACTTTTTTGTATTTTTGTAGGCTATCGTACGATGTATTGAACATCAGCTGAGTGTACCCACGTCAATATTCTTTAATATTTAACTTTCCTGGGAAAAGAATACCCTCCCTTCACTCCCAACGAGCAAGATTTATTTCACGTACATCATTCACATTCGTCTCTTTCACGGAAACATATGAACCCAGAATTGACCTGCTCCCATCGTCATTAGCCTCATAGCTCAGTTGGTTAGAGCGTCGCACCTGTATCGCGAGGTCACGGGTCCTGAATTATTTTTCAGGCTTCTTTACGCAATTGTGTAAATTGCGTTCACAACTGCGGGGATCATTCTTCATTTCAAATAAAAATCCGAGACATGTATAGCGATGAGTGTGCACTGAAGCTCGTTCCCAGGGCTCTTAGCACAGAAGGAATCTTTCCAGTTTGCTAGCAAGCAGTTACGTAAGCAAGGTTTTAACGTCGTTAATTGTGGCTGATGTTTATAGTTACCGTTATCAAACGTAAAATGTTGTCTACCTTCTGGCTGTCTTCAAAGATTTCTGGACAGTAGCTGGTATCTGGACAACAACCTCAAGACGGCTGAGGACCCGAGTCTACAAGAGAACGCGCGTGCCTTTACTTCGATGGTCTCTTTTTTCACAAATGTAACATAAATTCAATGTAAAGAATGTGTTACGTGGTTTAAAAAGAGTCAGCCTATAAAGAAGACCATGATAACCAAGAGGCAGCAGAAGTTTCAGGCAGTGGCTCCAGATCATTTAGATCGCTCAAGAAGAGAACTACGAAAAGTGACCTCTCGGACTGACGGAGGATATATAAAGGATGCTCGAATCAGTTCGGCGTTAAAATCAGCTTTGATAACTTCGTATAACGTATCTTATCGCAGTCTTCACAGGTTGAAGACCAGTACATAATATCCGGTTAGAAAAAGTTTCAAATACACTTAGTGCAACGACAAAAAATGCTATGGCTATCTGTGAGCTCTATCGTGTGTCAGCCAGTCAATCACTAAATAAAAGTCCAAAGTTCTGTATCACCAGGTACTCACAGCATGAGCTTTCTTGGAGGGCCTGTTATTGGAGAAAAACAAAATTCTCCTGGGGAATCTGGAGATTTTGCATGCTGGAGATCGGGAGAAAAGGTCCAAAAAGGTTTATTTCCTTGGCTTAAGACAATGACTATACTGTAGTGCGACTGCTACTGGTAACCAGAACAAAAACTGGTTTTTTACCCAGCCAGAAGCAAGTAACCTTCTTTTTTATCCAGCTAGAAACAGCAAAGCAATACATATTCGCAGCAAGCAAGACGTTTTAAGAAAATCCCAACCAGTTCTTATATGCGTTTAAATTTCCAGCCAGCACAATTATGTTACTGCTTGCAGAGAGGGCTTCAGTTCTTGATCCTTTTTGTCGAGTGGCTGGGTACTCCTGGCCCCGGTTGTTCAAACTTTGGATAGCGCTATACATCGGATAAACCCCTATCCAGCGGATAAGTATCGGGAAAGCTCATTGCACAATCCACTGGATAGATATTTATCCGGTGGATAGCGCTATCCAGCCTTTGAACAACCGGGGCCAGACCGTTACTGTTATAAGAATTCAGGAGAGGTGAAATGAACCGGCTTAGTTGTTTGAGCTACTACAACTGCCGATTTCCATTGAAAATGACCTTTTGTTCAGCTAAACAGCCAAAAAATGTTTGCTTTTAATGTCCTCAGACAACACCAAAAAATACACCGTTTTGTGTTTAAGTTTCCAATACAAAACCTCTTCCTAGCACCTGAAGCCGAGTCAACAGTTGTAGTAGAGTTCAGTCCCAGCACTTTGATTCTCTTCCACATTTCATTTCTTGCTCACTCCTCCAGAACGCAAAAACCAGGATGCCTCGGATTTTTGTCCCAGAAAAAATTCGCGAGAAAATACAACTTAAAACGTAGTTTTAAAAAGTTGACAAGATAGAGGCAGGAAAAAATAACGTTACCATTTCCCCAAAACTGTCCGGCCAGTAAGTAACTACCTTGCGAACAGACGCCATAGTCCTAGATAAGTCGGGAAGAGGAAGGACTCTAGTTTCCCTTCCTGACGTTTGACACTTAGGGCCCGATTACATGGCGAATTTCAGCCCGGGCTGAAATTTCAGCTCGGTCAGCCGGGCTGAAATTTTGTTGCGATTACATGACGAACTTCAGCCCGGGCTAAAATATTCCACTGGAATCGCTTTTCCTTCCTACTAGCAGCAGCCATCTTGTTTCCTGGAAAACAAAATCAATGCGCATGTTTGAGCAAACCGGGCTAGGATTTTCAGCCCGGGCTGAATTGCGCCCCGGGCTGAATCCCTCTCCATGTAATCGACAATTTGATTTTAAGAGGATTTGTTTCAGAAGCCGGGCTGAAATTCGCCATGTAATCGGGCCCTTATTATTCTCGCGTTATTTGTATAGCCATTATTCATCGTCTTTTTTAAACATCACAGAATACTTTTAATTTTACACTGAAAACGAAGTTTCGGATGTAAACAAACCGCAGTGATTTCCGAAAATGTACAAGCACCATCCATCTGGCTCTGCAAACAAAAAAACTAATGCTATTTTGGGCAACATTGTGTGCCTCGGAGAAGGGCATACGGCGGTTTTAGAGCTTTTAGGTCCTTTTAAAATAGCTCATCAATGAGATCAAAGTAGGGAACCGATTTATCTACTGCGAAACGTTTAACAACATTAAACATGAGGTAAAGGAGGAATGAAATCGTATTTGAGATTTTTAAAACTTTATTAACTCGTCGGATTGTGATGTATTAATGGAGAATAAAACAAGATCGCTTTATTAATTTTGGCTAATTTTGACTTCAATATGTGTTGAATACGTTACGCTAAATGAGGTACTCATGCGCATGCTTGGTGGCCATGCTTTCTCGGATTTCTCACCGCTAACGTTTCTTCACTCGCCCCAAATATCTAGGAACAGGCTACTATGAGGTGAGAAGGACGTCGCAATGGACCTTCCTCTACGAATACGTGTACGAGAAATACATCTTTGCGTACTAGTTGCAGTTTGCTGTGTCATGCAAAGTCAGTGCAAACTGATAGCTAATGTTAATGTCAACAACCCTACCTAACAGAATCAGTGTTGTACGAGAGCTAAAAGATAAAAATATTTACCTACAAACCAACAAACCTGTGAATTTTCAAACTTATCATTTCCTCGTTTTTATCACTGAAACTGTCCGAAAAAACCGGTATCTGTGCCCCCTGTACCACTCTCTACATGGTCCCTATAACAATGTAACATAAATAAATATATAGATAGATAGATAAATAACTACACGCATACAACGGCGTATATTTCTTCACGCTGGCTCGTAAAGCCGGAGTCGACACACCAGGCGTTTTTATAAGCCGATCGCGGCGATCGGCGAAAATTGCAATCGCGGCAACCAGGCACACTTGGCTGCAATTTTCGCCGATCGCGGCTTTTGTGATTATGTCTGCGTCCACACCTTCGACTGGGTACCATTTGGAAGTAAAAGGTAAAAGGTAGAGGTATTGAACGAATTGAGTTGGTCATAAGTAAAAAAATATCTTTTGCTGTCATCTTTGTTTTGTTTTTTGTTCCAGTTTTTATTCTCTAAGATTTCTCGGCCAGCTAAGGCCGGCTAGGACCATCGCCGGATACTGGATCGGTGCTGATAATGACTGGATTTTAAACAATGAGAACGATTCTCATTCTTGCCTTCTTTATGTTCTATTAGAAACTGTTCTTGCTATCATGGCTGCTTTAGTGCGTTGAAACTTTGCCGGCCTTTTCAGAAACATTAGAGCACTGCGTGATTCTCGTAAAGGACCACATCTTTTCAGCCAATAGCTAACACCTCAGGCACCGGTACAAATGTGCGACAAGGGAGGATTACTTCAGAAAAACAGATCGGTCTATGCACGTCATTCTCTCAGCTGTACATCCCTATTAACCAAAGATAGCGATATTTATGGAAACTTTCGTATTAGGAAAAATCCACTGCTAGTGAGTCGGCGATTTTTGATCACGCAGCCACGGTCACAATTGGAAACAGCGCCACGCGACTTCGGCACGTGATGTGTCGTAATAATTCCCTTTGAAAAGCCTTCGTAAGTTATTAAACAACTTTAAACTTATAATTTATTTATCTGATTTTTCAGCATCGTTCCAAAGCCTGCAACTAAGTTTTTCAGAAGTGGAGTTATGTGATTTTTTACCAGGAGGGTTAGAATAAGTTATGTAACATGACTGTTTTGAAACGTGACTTGACCGGTTGACGAGAGTACGTCCGCGTGATAGTGTCAAGGTGTTACGTAACACTAACACATAAAAGCAAACCCGACCTCATTGTAGGAATACACATTTACGAGTCGGCACTTTGAGCGTGCATGATGGGCGAAGGAAATCAAGCTTTCAAGATAGCAGCGACCACAATCAATTTGATTGTGTTCATCGTTGTTGTGGTCCTCAACTACGCCTCCAACGATCCGAACAACGGACCCTTCCGCTATCTGTTTGGCAATGCAACGACGGGCGAAGTGTCCAGAAAGTTTTACCTCGAAATCACTCCTGCAGGCTGGGCATTTTCCATCTGGGGTCTGATCTACATCTGGCAAGCCGCTTGGATCATCTACTCGTTGACTCTTCTCTGCAGAAAGGATGCCCCAAATGTGATATCCCCTGTGCTTCTGGTGATCTACTCACTAGCCAGTGTTGTGAATGCGTCATGGGTAGTCGTTTGGAGTCATGAGTGGGTTCAAATCTGTGCGTTCCTGCTCTTCTCGATCTCCTTCTTTCTCTACACAACCTTAGCCAAATCATACGCAACTGTGAACCTTGCTACAAAAGGAGTTAACAAAAAGGACTTTATCGCCACGCAAGTCCTTGTGCACAATGGCATCGCTCTCTACGCGACTTGGTCCACGATCGCTTCTCTGCTCAACATGGCGATGGCGATAACTTACTATCATGGCGTCCACCAAGACGTTGCCTCGACGATTTCGCTCGTAATCCTCGCACTGGAGGTTATTGTGTGGTTTACTTTGGAGAACACTGTCTTGGACAAATACGTTAGGTACACTCTCAGCATCTACCCTGTTGTGATCTGGGCGCTCTCGGCAAGCATCAACAAGAACTGGGACGCAACGAAGAGAAACTCCATTATCTCTGTTGTCTTGCTGGCAGTGGCCGTTACCTTGTTTGTAGTACGCATTGTTATTGTGGTGTGGCGAGAAACCAAGAAGAAAAGGTCCTTGAACGGTGCAACATTGCCATTGCATAATTAGTTGTAAGAAATTAGTAGATTGATAATATGGGCGACTGATGATAAGCTCAACTCTCATACAAACTCTGAACTACACCAGGGATAATTCTTTGGCCATTTTCCTGAATGGGGCCATATCAAGCTTTTGTATGAAATCTTTTGATTTCGTTTTTCTTATCCATAGAACAACAGTGATTTCTTTCTAAAATTATGCAGAGTATTTTTATTCCCGTTTTTTTTTTGTTTATGGCCTATTATTAGGGGTAACTTATTACTATTAATAAGATTCACAGAGATTTAATTCTATTGTAGTTTGGGAAGTTATGTGCAGCAGCGCTACCATCTCAAGGAATATTGTTGAATGAGAGTATTAGGTGTTCTTAATCCTTTATTCTGCACCATCTCCAACTTCATCACACCTTCTAGCATTCAAGGTGGTTTGATATAGATGTCATATTCTTTAGACGAGTTCTACAAATTCTTTTCTAAGTTATGTTTGGTTTATCGTATGACTACGAAATTTGGCACAGAAATAAAAGAAACATAGATTTATTACATGACATTTATTTCAGAAAACCTGTTACCATGGCAACCATATGACGCATTCAGTTGAGTCCCTAAAATCGAAATCTTTTATCTTATTGAAGAAACAGATCGGTGAAATCTTCTCAAACTTCTATCTTATATATTACCAGGAATGATCCTTAAAACATTTCAATTTAAAACAATTCTGTAGGGAAGATTAAGATTAAAACCTACTTTTGATTAATGCTTTCTTAAGTTTATCTCGATGTACAGAATTTTTTAAAAGTCGGACTAGAAACGCAGTCAATTGATCTTAGTTGTTACCGAAAAAAAATCTAGCGAGTGAAAGCGGAAATATAAGCGAGTCAAGTTACAAAACTTCAAAATTTTAGAACTGACAAGATTAGCATGTGAGCATACACAACACACGCGTGCTCTTACTTTTTAGAGGTATGGCGTGAGTTGTTTACCCGCACACTCTCAGCGAAAAACCCTTTCGAGCCTCCTTAAAGCTAATTTAGAATGTTAAAGTGCCAAATAGTATACACTTTGATAAGACCAGTAAGAGACTTAGTAATTTATATTATTGCAATTTGTATGGATACAATATTAATTAAGATCCATCTCTCTCCTTAAGCAGTGTTTTCAGATTCCATAATTTGTCAAAGAGGGTACTTAGTGTAACCAATGTGACAGTTAGTACTGCCATGGTAGCCAGCTGAAATGTTAACTTTGGAGTATGCAATATAGTTTTTACAGTAAGTTTGATGATTACCATTGTACATATTTAGGAATAATTTTGTAACTTGACTTCTTAACGTAAGACTTAGTAGCATAGGACATAATAACAGTCATTGTGTAAAGCCATTAACTGAATTCATCTTTTACATTTGTGTAAGAAATTGATTTTATCAGTTCACCAGCAATAAAATATATTTTATTGAATTTGGGTTAAATGTATCAGTGAAATTACACTTAGGCCTTAGGAAAATCATGGTTTCAAGATAAGATTCAATCAATTTGATATTCAGGGCCAGTAGTTCAAACACTGGTCAAAACTAATCCCATGTCTAAAGGTAACATCAAGCCTAGTTAAGTCTCCTCAAAGATGTTCTTTTACCCTTCAATCCCCAAGATTTTCCTTTCAATTCTCACATATTTCACATCACAAGTAGGGAGAATTTGTACAAACGTCAACTCCACGGATCCCTGAATGGCGATCATGCCCAGTATGCTTGACTAACTAGCTGGGGCGGATCGAGGGGAGTTCGATCAAATCCTATAAATTAAAACACCTAACGTCAAAAACTTGTAAAAATGTAAAATAAATACAACTAAAATATTAAATAACAAAGCTAATTCTCTGCCGTTCAATGTAGCTAAAACGTTTTCTGATTAAGTAGCAATTAAATATTTGAATATTTTGCTTCGCTGCGTATGAGATTCCTTTAATTGTCTATTTTCTCGTGCTTCGGCAAAGCATCGCGTAAAAAAAGTTAAACTGTACGTAATATACTGTAATCATAGTTTTATAAATGGAAATTTGATACGAAGTACCTTGCTTTTTAATATCTTTTTTGCGCAAAAATAATGGAATTTTAACTGAACGCTGACTTTGTCTAAGAATGCTGGAAATCGCATTTCCGAGGACTAAAAATTCCAAAATTTTCCGCGGGAGGATGCCCCCGGATCCTCCGACAAGGGCCCCGCCTTCGGCAACCTTTCATAGAACCCCCTAAAAACCTGGATCCGCCCCAGACTAGGGATATGGTCAGCAGAAGTTAGACGGTGGACACAATTCGGACATAAAGGGTTCAGACCACTTTTAATCTTGTCGTCAGTGTTAATTAACAATTTTGCACTGGAACAAAGCTGACATCAATCCTGGGCGAGCCTTACCACTTTTTCAGCAGCTGGCATCTGGTTGTACCCAAGGAATACTTGGTCAGTCAATAAACTTTATTCTGTTGTGAATTTAAGATAGCAAGTAATTGCTAATAGTCCATAAGACAAAATAAAATTACAAGCATAAGAATAGGAAGTAGACAAAATAAGTTACGGGGTACACACAGGAATAGACTCCTTTGCGGTTGAAAGTAGATGGTCGGTAATCCGTGCATGGTGTATAATTGCAAGGTTTGTATGAAAATTCAAAGCAAATTAATATTGAAATAAGTCATGAACAATAAGAAATAACACACAAACAGCGGTGACAAACATCAGATATAAACGCATCCTTTTTGAAATTATCTTTTACTTGACGTTTTGTATGCTTCTGCAAACATCTTAAGAAGTGACGGTTAATACAAAGTTGGAGTTTAAATATACAGGATTACTAACTAATTAACTATTAACTAATAAGTAACAATAGAGGTAACAAAAACTAATAAAGACACAGCTTATGAACAATATTGTTCAAGACTCTACTTTTCTAGGCTTACGACTTAATTAACTAAACATATACTTAGTTCACAATGAGATGACTTGGACCTGAATTCCGAGGTATTGCCTTTTTTATCCATACATTCTCTGTAATTAACATTTTGTGCCTTTTGCAAGCAGGGTCCGCGGAGCAATATTTAAAGTGCGGGGACCCCTCCCGCCTCTTCGACTGAGGGGAGGGGGCTGACTCTGCATCTAACTCAGTTTAAATTCATAACAGGGTCTGAATGGAGTTAACCGACTAGCGACAAAGTGCGAAAAGTATTACTGACTACCAACAGAACGAGGAAAAAATTACCGACTAGCGACAAATAAATTCAAACCGACAACAGACATAGTTCGCCAGAGGCTAGCCTCCTAGAGCAGACGTATTTCCGGTTGTCGCTTCTCTCCGCCCGAAAAGTAAAAAAGTTACTTTTCGGGCGGAGAGAAGCGACAACCGGAAATACGTCTGCCCTCGCAGGCTAGCCAGAGGCGCCCTGTATATGCTTTCGGTTCGACCGTGTTGAGCTGCGTCTTTGCTGTACTTAGCGAGGCCGATTAGCTAGACAGTTATAGGGGATTAGCTAGACAGTTATAGGGATGTTCATATTCAGAAAGGACAGCATTTTGAATTTACTTCTAGCTCAGGAAATGTCCAGATCCTTTGGTGGGCTCTATTTTACCAGACGTAACCACATTAAATCCATGCAAATTTAGTCAATTATAGAATTTCGTGTCTTTCAAAGTACTTTGAAGCCCGAGGGTCCTGATATCTAGAACATGCAGTTGTTTTCTCTGCGCGTTTGTTCATGCGGTGAACGGTGCAGATTGATACGTATGGCAGCGAAATTTTTGGCAAAAAACTCAAAGAAACCCCACAATAAAGCCACGAGAACCGTTGAATAATAAGTGTAAAACGTATTTGTGGACATGTTGGGAAAAAAAGACTTTCGTGGCTAACAAAATTACGTCAGTCCCGAGGGCTAAAGTGGGAGTTTCGCTCTTTGTCTAATTTACTTCTTTTGATTCACTTCCATGCCCTGTAATTGACAGGAAATCAAATTCACATCTAGAATCTACTGGGTGATCTACTAGATTTGAAAACAAAAGCGGGGTAGACGACCACGTTGCTAAAAAAACAGAGTTAACGAGGTTTAAGTGCAATTAAATAATGAATTATCACCAAGTTTTACACTTCGTCTAAAGTCTTGCGCAAACTACATAATAAATGTGAATAATTAACTTGCATTTCTAATTACCGACAACCGACAAAGGTCGAAAATTTTAACCAACAACCGACACAATAGTGAAATTTTAACCGGCAACCGTAATGTGGACCCCCTCTCAATTCAGGGCCTCTCATAAGATTTATTCCGTCAGGCATGGTTATTTTCCCCGCGAGGTCCGCCAGCTTTAGAGAGTACTTTTCATTTTTGGGATTGTATTTTACTGTTCCTTCCACAAAAAGTGGGGGAGCCCTGCCCCACTCCCTGGCCCTTTGCTTTTATTTAACTGCTGACTAATTGCTGAAACTAGGGTCCAATGCACAGCGGCCCAACGGAGAATAAGAAGTTTCAGTAGCCAATCAGAGTGCGCCAAAAAGACAATCACTCTGTTCCTCGTGTACTTATGTACATACTCACGCTAACCGTGCACTTCTGTTACCAAAGTCGGATTCATCACCGAGTTGATCGCAGGGAAGGCAGTAAAGCCAAGCGATCTCGTAACGCAGTGTTCTCTGGTCGAAGCTGTATTGAAAAGGTAACGAAATGTTTCCTAGAATGATGCTACGACAGCGCAAAATCATATTGTGTTGCATAAGGTTTTAGAAGCACCTGTACAAGTTGAACCGAATTCGAGTTGAAGAGTTTTAAAATTTGAAATTTTAAGCGAAGTGTCTAAAACTAAAACAATGAAATTTTCACGGGGTTTAAGTAGTGTGTGATTTGAAGGTATTTCGGCCAAGGAAGCTTAACATGAGTCAGAAGCGTGGGTGTCTGTTCAGTAGTTGTCACGAGCTAGTGAACTTACGCACATACGACATTAGTCGAGAACCTTGCATGAAAATTAGCTGAGTAACTGAAGTGCAAATCAACCTCGTTTTTAGCAATACAAAGTCGACCGAAGGAAGAGCTTTTGCAGGACGATTACGTAAGAGCCGGCACGAAATGTTGACATGAAAACATAACAGAAAGATGAATTCGACAACCACGTGACCACAGTCAACACCGCAACATACCAGTCTTGTCAATTTCAAAATATGTGTTCATTAGTTCATCTCTTGTTCTTTATTTATTGGTACCTACTTGTGATGTACTCATTACTGTATGTTTATCTTTGAAAAACCAAACTATAGCTATGTTTCTCGTTATGTCACCTATTGTTCTTAATGTGCCAACCAGAGGTTTATTGGCTGTTGAAACAATACATGCTATTGTTCGGTGGCTAGCAAATTTGAATATCTGAAGAAATTTGACGTCAATGTTTGTAAACAAGAAACATCGCTATAACAGCCAAAACCAAATGTTCAAGTTTATATTGTTTGGCTGCTTTTTGCCAAACAACAGTGCGTATTGTCATCACAGAAATTATTTCTCTGGAGGTGAATAGCAGGCTCAACATTAAAGCTGTTTAATATCAAGTTGCTGGGGCAAAATTTGTGCATAGCCTCCAAACATTAATAAATTAATGTATTATTAACTTATGAGGCTGTGCAGAGATCTTTCTGATGGGGCTCTACTTGATAGGAAAATACACCATTTTGTTAATGATCTGTGGATAGATCCAGTCCTCTGTGGGGGCAAAAGGGCCATTTAAAAACGTAATTTGAAACAAAGGACTGGGTCTACCCACAATTCACTTGGAACTGATCGTTAGGAAAATGATGTATTAGCCTATTTTAGGTAGGTTTTTTTTTTTTTCTACCAAATGCCTTAAAAGAGCAACAGCAACTTTGTTGTATCCTCTAAAAATCACAATTACAGCAGTGTTTACTTGGAATGAAATGAAATTAAGAAAAGGGTATTGGCTTCCTAAAATAACTAGAGGATTAAAGAACTAGGAAGCCATCTAACAAAAAAAATTAATGCAGGGAGGTTCCACCCCGAGGTCCAACCCCTTACCCTTTTATATACCATTTTTGACAGAAAAGGAACCACTTTCATATACCTTCCATTTAGAAATGGAATGACAATTTAGAAAAAAAAAAAAACCTTATTCTTACCGATTGGCTCAAATCTACCGGTACTTTATTTTGAATATTCTTTGATTCATATCTTTAATTTTTTTCTGGTTACTTATTTCTCAGGAAATAAGTATTTGTACATAACCAGGAGGCCTAATCTGCAGTCACTCATCAACCTTGCGGTAGGTTAAGTTGTTCAGTAGCATTGTCTCTGCATCATACTGCTGGTAGTATTTACCAGTGTACTGATGTACCTGCCTGTCTGTAGTTTATATTTCTTGATTTTAACAAATACTATAACTCTGATTCTTGCTTATCATGCTTAACTCTCAATTTCTTCATTCTCTCTTACAAAGTGGAAAGTTATCAGATTTGTTTTCCAGTTATATATGCTTGTGCATATCATTGTAGTAACTAAAAACCATATATTTCATTGATCACTTTTGATTTTTATTATAATTTATGTAGACAATGGATGCAGTCTGTGTAAACGGCATTGAAAGGAATGGATATGCAGCAGACAATTTCATGAATGGAACAGCACACCTAAAAGCCAGGCGCTCTCACATAACAAATGGCTTTCACACAACAGGCAGTGAGGATGTTCCGTATGCAAATGGCAGCACTAGAGTTGTCCCAGAACGCATATTAGTGACAGGTGGTGCAGGTTACCTTGGCTCAACACTGGTATCTCTGCTGCTTCAACACGGTTATGATGTAGTAGTCTATGACAAATTCTTGTGGGGTGTGGGTCCTCTGCTGCCACATGCAGGTAATCCACATCTGAAAATCATACATGGTGATATCCTGGATAGGAAGCACTTGGCCCATCAAATGTCAGACTGCAACATCATAGTCCATCTGGCTGCCATCGTGGGTTACCCTGCATGTGAAGCGTTCAAGAAACTAGCAGAGGATGTCAACCTTCAAGGCACCAGAAACGTGGTAGACAACCTCATGCCCAATCAGCAGTTGATTTATGCTTCAACTGGCTCGTGTTATGGAGCAGTGGAAAATGGTTTGTGCACTGAAGAAACACCAATAAATCCATTAACACTGTATGGACGAACCAAAGCAGAAGCTGAGAAAATTGCGCTAGAGGCTGGAGGTGTTGCACTGCGTCTAGCCACTGTTTTTGGCATCTCCCCGCGTCTCCGTCTGGACCTCCTGGTGAATGACCTAACATACAAAGCACTTACACTGAAGCACTTTGACCTTTACCAAGGGGGGTTTCGTCGCACTTTCCTACATGTGAGAGATGCAGCCCGCGCCTTCTTCTTTGCACTAGAAAATTACGAGAAGATGAGTGGAGAAGCCTTCAATGTAGGAGATGAAAATATGAATTTTTCAAAGTCTGACATTGCTCAGCTTATTCAAGAAGCAGTTCCAGAGTGCAGAATTACTGAATCAAGCAATGGCGAGGATAAAGATAAACGGGACTATCAGGTTTCCTACAAAAAGATTAAAGAGTTGGGTTTCTCATCCACTATAAGTGTACAAGAGGGTATTCAAGAACTTTTAAAGATTCTGCCACATATAACTCCAGAAGAGGCACAAAAGGCGAGGAATATCTGAATAAGCAATTAACAAGAAACATACTTTCAATCAATCTGAGGTACATAAAGTTTAATTTATGGTAAACAAGGAAGAGTTAGTAATTCAGTGAAATTAGATACAGTGTACGCTACATGTAAACAAAAAAATAAGTATTAAGTTGATATTGTCAATAATTTATCATTGTTTGGCGAGATCCAAGTTGTAAACATTAATTTTGCTATTCTACGTCATGAAGTGCTACAACAGATTTCAAGTGTTGACAGGGATTTCAAATTCTCAGTTGAATTTGCCCAGGTAGACTGGCCACATAAAAGTATTTTTTCCTGGACAGTGTTTCAGACCAAACCAAATGTTTGCAAGACTCAACCAAGATTAAAGTTTCAGAACTTAAATTTTGAATACCAGTAAATAGCATTTATGCACAAAGAGGCTGCGGGTCAAAATAAAATGATTTCCTCCTTATTAAAGGAAGCTCATGTAATTCAAAGAATGCAACATTTTCCCAGACTTTTAGTTTAATTTCATTAAAACAAAACAGTTTTTTGGCGGAAAACCATATGATAGTTTCTTTTGTAAACGTTTTGATTTTTTAATCATGCATGGTCTTCTTGTGCAAGCAACCTACCGGTATCTTAAATAATTTTAAATATCTTACATATACAACAAAGAAAGAGAATAACTTTAAGCTGTTAATTTTGAAAACAAATGCAATTTCTTCATGTTGAAAGCCAATTATTAATTTAAATGAACAAAGTATGAAATAAGTGGTAATTACAGTTATGATCAGAAATGATAGGAGTGTTGAACATTATTATGATGAAGGTGTCTGAAAACATTACAAAGCTAAAATATCCAGGACTGGATCACATGCAATGTAATATTATTTATTGTTATTATTTAAGGGAAGTAGCCTCTCCATTGACAATGTACATCGATTTGTCATCGCCTTTGTTTTTCATTTTTACAAATTGAGGCTAAATTGTTATATTTGTTCAGATCTTTCAACTAGGAACTTGATGTACAGTCATGTGGCTTGTCAGGCAGTTGTTGTTTTTGCTCAGGTCATATATTTTCAGAGGTGTAAGGGGTATATTTAGAGATTTGAATTTGCTCTTTTAAAGCCTGTGGTATGCACGTTTACTGTACTCAAAAGTTTGTGTTGAAAATTCAAAACTAAGTAAGTGGAATAATGGCAGTGGTGAATGCAGAGAGATGGCGGAGAGCCAAGTGCCCACCAAAATGTTTCATTTAAATAAGTTCAAACTTTTCAATGTTGACCATCACCTTATATAACAGACTGGCACAACCACTGGGATAATTAAACCCAGCATGTTTTTTTCTTATTATTTATAAGTGACTACCAATTAAGTATCCACAGACTCAAAAATACCAGATGAGTACCCAAAGCTGCTAACTGCTAAATATGTTGCACTGCTTTTATCCTGGACCTTGCTGCTTTTTAGTCTTTTCTCTAAAGACTTTTAACTATCTCAACTACCTTGTACAGCTTGTTTTTAAAAGAGTGAAACTAGGGAATATAATGCTGCTAAATGTGGGCACGGGCATCCCACGTATAAAGAGGGTCCCCTATACTTTTTTTCATGAAACATGATTGGGACTATTTTTTTCTCATGAAACATGATTTAGGTTTTCTTGTTGATTCGTGATTCGTGATTGCGATATTTGATTTTATCGTGAACGTGAACGAAGTTTGGGAATTATCCATGACGCATGAACAGTCTCAATATTTTTACGTGAATGCTTTTTCCAAAGTGGTATAGGGGACCCTCTATAAAGTGAGCTTTCCAATAATAATATTAATTATTAATATTGTCCAATGTGGATGGCCAGAATGTACAGTGTATAACTGCTAAACATTGCTTTCAAGGTAGTACAATTAGCAAACTGGAACATAGTAGAACATTATGTGCATTTCAAATTAATGGCAGGAATTGAAAGCAGTGGTGTACAACAATTCATTTTGAATAAAAATGTTTAACTGGTGGACAAATTCTGGCAAATGGTAAGCATCCCAAGTTAACCAGTATATCTAGAATCAATAGTTATCGATTTATTACAATGTGTGTGCATGAAATACTTTCTAAGTGCTCAAAATATTTGAGCATACAAAACTTCCTTGAAATGTTTTTAGATCCACTTATTTAATAATTAAAATTTGTCAGCTGTCTTGTATTTACTCTTCATTGACACTTTTTTTCGTTTTTCCATTTTGTTTTACTTCTGATCAATGTTTCTCTTCATCACCTGACGTACCAAGTTATTTTTGAGTTACAAATGTTCAAATTCAGAATTTGTGTGAAAACCACTCTGTGAAAGAGTTGTTTGGTACATTATTTATAGTGATGATGCATAGGTTTCAGAAAAACAAAACAAATAAAGCTGATTATGTTGTGTTTTGTTGTTGTGAAGTCCCTGAAGCCTCTGAAGATTTCTGTATTGTGCTCCTCTGCCTTTAGTTCTTCCTAATTTCACTGTGAATGGGAAGGAAGTAAGGGATGCTCATACTTTTTCCAGCTCTCTTCTCTTCCCTTTTCCTCTCTTTTTCTCCTCACAGTTTTAAAAAAATAAAACCTACTTACAAATTAGCTCAATGGTGAGCATTACTATTTCTTAGCTATCCTGAACAAAACTATAAAATGTACACTGTTAAATTTTTGTTACAATTGCACTCAGCTTTCTGGGCTCGGTTTTTTTTTTGGGTGGGGTTCCTAGTTTTCGGGATCTTGTGCATAGTTCAATTCCACGTGTTACAAGGCCCCCTCAATGACATGTGTGTGAGGCTGGGGCCGGGGGTAGCCTCCCACGTAGACCTTCTTTCGGAAATGATCAACATATTTGACCGACCGCAGGGATGATGATAAATCTCTGAAAAAGATCTAGACCTTCCTTATGATATGGTACCCAAATCTCGGTTTAAGCACGAAAAATAGTCAATTAACCAAACGATAACAGATTGTCATCTGGATAAAGCATTTCTATTTCTGGAAGTGATATACAAGTACATGGTTAACTAAAACACACAAAAAAAGGCGGAAAATAATTTTTATTGATCTGTAACAAGTGGGTTGGTACTCCTCTTGCGCGGTCCCGGAAGGAAGGATGGATGGATGGATGAAAGCGAAATTGAAAAGGAATGTGAGCCATGGGCGTAGCCAGGATTTTTCAAAGGGGGGTCACACTGTGTCAAACACAGGGTACTCACCAGATTGTCACCTGAACATTGTAGGTTGTTAGCTTAAATAAAGGCTTACAAAGGGGGGACCATGGGCACCCCAGGACCCCCCCCCCCCCTCTAGCTACGCCCTTGAAGTGAGCCCGCTGCCCGCAACGCAGCTCAGTTTATAATCATTCACAAGCAATATAATCCACGTTATAATGATCATTTATGAATACCTGGTCCAGGCAAAGAAAGGGCAAACAAACGGAGCAGTACTGCAATTCTGCAATAATCTCAGAATATTGATATTGTTTTAAATTCGCACTGAAGAAGCGCTATGACGGACCTTACAGAAGAGCAGATGCTAGAATTCAAGGACGCCTTCAGTCTCTTCGATCAAGTCGGCGATGGAAAAGTGGACAAATCTCAAGTGCCGGACATTCTGAGGTCAGTGGGACTAAATCCAATGAAACACGATGTCGACAAAGTGAAAGAGAATCTAAAGTCGATCAAGGACAAGAGAATCGCTTTCGAAGAATTCCTGCCCATTTACGTTCCACTAGCAAAGAA